>JAABNX020000112.1:659919-674196 GCA_015163995.2 Mormyrus lacerda | reverse complement strand
AACCCTTCGGTCATCACCATTCCTGGGGGTTAAACCCCCCCCCCCCCCCGACACACACACACACACATACAGATTTAGCTGCAAGAAGCATGTGACTTCCTAAGGTTCCAGAAGGTTCCGGATGTACAACCTTACAGTTTCTCTAATCCACTTTGGATAAGGCTGGTAGCGTAGAAGCTCTCTCTGCTTTTGCATAGATTCAGCCTGACATTTTACAGAGCTTAAACTCACGACCTTCGTATTTAAAAAAGGTTCAGGGTTGGTGGTTAAGACACGGCCCCTTCTACGCTAAGCGCTAAGTGCTAACGGGCACAGCCACACCACATGACAATCCAGCCTGAACATGATTTGACTGCCTTGTGCCAGGAGGTCAGAAATCTAGCAACTGAGGGGCCTGTGTTTCCCAGGCCACGATCGAGACAAGCGTGAGGGCTGGGAAATGCGCTCTGTGATGATGACGTCGTTTGTACCCCTGCATGCTCGCCGCTCCTTGCAGCTCCCCTATTGGCTGGCTTCTGCATCGATGATGCTTTATCTCCGGGTTTCACCTCCTGACAGGCTGACGCACTTTCCCCGACTGGCAAATGCATATTTGTTTGCCCTGATTCCATAATCTAACCGACTCCGGATATTAAAGAGTTTCTGAATGGTTTGTTTTGTTGTCTGTTTCCTTCATGGAAGATATTATTCATCCTGATCATTCTGTAACATAATTATTTTATTGTAGGTTCTGTTGTGTGTGAGCCTTGAAATTAAGAACCAAAAATGAAGCCTAATTCAGTTTATTATAAAGAAAGAAAAAAAAAAAAGCATTTTGGTCGCTCGCAGCCATAAGGCATTTTGATTAGCTGATCGATGATAACTGTACGGTCACTGTGCTCAGCTCTGCCCGCGGCATCAAGTGATAAATGATCTCATTAGACATTAAGTTGATTATGAATGAGAAGGACCCTTAACCGTTCATGCCTGGGCAGAAAATCACAGATAGCTACTCTCCGCATCTGATATCCGGTCTGATATCCATAATCGAGAGATAAACATGCAGCTTGGAACCATGGGAATCGACCTCTCACAGCCCGCATGGCGTTTGGCGGGAAGGCAGTGATTGGCTGCAGAAGAGCACGGCGTCTCCGTCACAGGACACTCCGTGCGGCTCCCGAGCTCAGGCCCCGTTTATCCATCAGCAAAAGGCCGGCGCTTTAAAGCACCGCTGGGAGGAAAAGCCATTTCTTTCTGCACTTGGAATCCGGCCCCAGCAAATGTTTACAGACTCCGGCGAAAGAACGAGCCGTACAGGAAAACTGCGAGTCAGCAGCACCTCAGGGCTCTCTAAGCATTCCGCCTTGCTGTTTGTCACGTTTGGACAAACCCCAAGCTTCGGAGTGTACGGGCAGACCTTCCAGGACGGGAAAAAGAGCCATTTCTGCCTGTCGGAATGCCCGCACCCCAGCCCACGCCAACAGTGGCGTTCTCCACCGATCGATGCCCGCAACGTTAATGCAGGGGGGCTGTGACATGTCCATTTTTACAAAGTTTCAGTCTGCACCCACTTCCCATTCTCCGCTGTGGTGTAAGATACGACATAACGGGCAAAAAGGAGGGCAGCCCGCAGCGATCGCAACAGGCCCGCCTCGGACGCCTATGGAGGGCCTTCGTGGGAAAGTGAGCTGGGACCCAGGTGCGAGAAGCCCATGTCCGGAAATCGGTCGATCCCTAGGCCGAGCACAGTGCTGCTAGCTCAGCCCGGATTGATTGGTGCCTGGCAACGCATCGAGGGTAATTAAGCCTCGCCGTTTACACTTTTAAACAGTATCGGCATTTCAGATCCCTATTTTCAGGACGTACTTAACCAGTCATGTTTGTGCCGAAGCTCACAACAGCGACCCTGAGCCGCAAGCCTGCTTTCCCATGCCCCCCCCCCCCCCCAGCCAATCAGCATCATGGCAGCGTCGCATCGACTCGCCACCCTCTTGACCCCCCCTTTGATTGGCCGGCCGGAGGACCTTCCTTGGCGCTAATTGGCTGCAGCTCTTCGGGGCTGCATTTTTTCACATGTTGACCAAACTTTCCCATGCGGACCATGAACCGTGAAGCGCATTTGTCAAAAACTAAGGAGATATGTCGAACGAAAGCAGGAAAATTCGACCCCTCCTGAACATTTAACGTCAACTAATTTTGTCCAAAATAATTTCACTGTAAATGGAGCGGTTTTGCTCTCCTGCTCACAGCAAACACAGTCTAACGAGCTTTAATTAGAGTGCTCTGGTGCTGCGGCTGACCCCACACACGCCGCCTTGCTCCGCTCCATGGGAAACCGGCTGACTGGCTCAGCGAGGCGCGTCTGCTTTTGTTATCATTGGTACAAAACAAAAAAAAAAAACAACTTCTTCTCCCGGCTCCATCTAATCAAATTAATTAGCGGCCTGTCAGTGGGGGGGGGCCGTGCCCATTCATGACGCAGGATGCCGCTGGGCCGGATTAGGCAGCCGTTACCGTGTTTGTGTTTTTTTCCCCGTGATATTTCTGTTCTGTTTTCATGTCAATGGGGCCTGTAGACGTCTCCGGCACGCTGACAGAGTCACCCACCCCCATCGGTTTGGCACACGGCCTGGCCCTGTTGCCTGTGAACCCCCCTTCAGCCTACCCCCCCCCCCCCCCGTTCCTTCCTGTCAATTACCCTCCCGTTGCAGATTATGGCTCTGTAATCGCTGCTGCTCTCAGAGTGATCTGCTCCTTAACGTGATCGAAAAGACAATTAAAGCGTCCGGGCGAGTCATCATGGAGTTCCCTCTCCACCCCTACCTCTCTCCCTCCTTCCCTCTCTCTCTTCCTCCCCCCTTCCCTCTCTCCCTAAGTCAGGGCGGATCCCAAACACGTCCCCAGCCACAGACATGGACAGCCCAGTAGATCCTGACTCACAGGTACTTACTTACGTTTAATCCTCCCCTGCCCCCCCATGCCATTAATTGCTGTTAATGCCCGACTTTGCTCTGTGGATGCACTGATGTCTGAGTGTACGATGGTCACACTGGCTCACTGTATCGTCAGTGACTGTGACTGCACCTCTGCCATTTACCTTAATCCTGGACCTTTTAATAAATTGTATTAATTCAAAAGGCGATCGTTCTTTCGCCGAAACCAGGCAGATGCCGATAATCTGCACCATTTTCTGACGGACGTCTGCGTTACGCCCCATAAACTTAAACAGGATCTAAGGGCGCAGCTGCGTCTGAGGTTAGACAGCTGAGCGTAAACGCTAAGAACTTGCCGGAAGGCGCCGCAGACGTTGCACTGTGTCACACAGACGGCTAGGGCTCCCGTTCACCGCCCCCCAGACAGAAGTGGTGCAAAGACTGGATTGGGGGGGCGGGGGGGCTTGGGCTTCCAAAATAGAGCAACGTTTATTTAGTTGGGGTAAATTTAATAACCATGCTTTTATATATCATTTACGGGTCTTCTGCGCTTCAGTAGCGGTCAATTTTAATGCATTTGTGCAGAAAACCAGGGATGGGTGATTCAATTAGCTGCAAGCTAGTGTAGTGTAGCATGGTGGGGGGGGGGGGGGTATTGTGCACAGGGCAGTGATGTGAATTCCTGCACGGCAGCCTGTGGGGTGACGAGAGAAGGGCCAATGTTGGCCGTCACCGCACACTTTTTACGGCCCCTGAGTGACACCTGATTTTGGTCCTTAGGGGGCTCCACAGCCGGACTGGCTTAGAGACTCTCAAACGGACCTGTCCGGCCCACGTGGCAGCACCGGCTGGTGCCAGGAAACAGGAAATCCAAAAAAAATGCCATCTAGAACATTCTGTAGCTCTCCTAAATAAAACAGCGCCGCTGTATAAACTGCTCTCCGCGGCTATTCCCCCCCCCCACTGCAGTCTTTTCACAGACCTCCTTATTCCCAGATCGCTCCCCACTTTCTTCACAGTGAACATTTTAAGTTGTCTAAGAGACGCTTTTATCATAAGTAGCTTCTCTTAGCGCATGCGGGATGTGCTTCTAGGTGTTTTCCAGCTGATGTCCTGTCAAAGGAGACCCTGCCTCATGTGCTTTGCTTACAAGCTGGCTGGCTGCATGGATGGATGGATGGATGGATGGAGATTTTTCCTATTTGACACTCAGGACTGCTTTGGAAGTGCTTAATAAAATGTATAATTAATGTGGACAAGTGGTCCGACTTGTTAACTATTTACACAGCAAAGGTGTTACCCAAGTAACCAGGTGGATCTATAATGCCTGAAATATACTTTACTTCTAAGCTAATTGTGGCATATCACAAAATCAATTAATCCAACATAAATTAACACGTGTGTAAGAATATGAACCACTTAGTGCATGATCAGTGATGGAAGAGGGATGTATGGATATAAGCATATGGAGTTCAGCAAAATTAATCAGAGAAAAAGGTATTCTGGGTTACTGAAGTAATATTAACTGAATATATGATTATGTTAATATACTAATGAACAGCTGTTAATGAATTTTAAAAGTCTCAGAAAAACTTCACGACCCAGCAGAAGAGTAAAACTGTCTCTCTGAAGTCTTAGAGTGAGGAAATTTACCAGATGATGTACATATAATGTAACAAATGATGTATAGTGACTGCTGGGTGTTAATTGGTGGCCCGGTGTGCCGTGTGATGGTGGGACCGCCCACGCCATGTGATCACGCTTAGAGACGGCTCTCAGGGCGGCCTCACCTGCAGCCGACTCCTCTCCGTTCATTACAGCCTTGCTGCATCCGTTAACACTCCTATGTCATCGTGTCACTAAGCCGCTGATTGGTACAGAGTTCAGAGAGACCCCCAACCCCAGAAGTGCTCATTTGTAACACCCCTGGTGTCAAGATGGGGAATCTTTTCTGAGTCTAGTGAAACGTGTCTCTTGCGCTAACATACTGCCAGCGATTCCTAGGACACAGCATCGCTGGGAAATCTGTTTATTTTCTGTGTTTTTTATTTTGGGGGGGGGGCAGTTATTTCTGTCAATATTTTACCAGGGATGTCTTCTCTGGACTTAACTGCGTCGTTAAGTCAGTCCTGCTTTCAGGGTGAGGTGGAGGGGTTGGGGGGTGAAGACCAGTGCCCCCCCCAGAGCCCCACAGATGATTTGACACAGTCCATCGTGCCTTCAGGCATTGCGGATGGGCAGCAGAGGGCCTGCGATGATCAGGAAGATCAGTGCAGGGAAAGAGTCCGCTTACCGGAAACACAACCTCCCCTCCCTCACACAGGTCGGGACGGGTAATCACCCTCCTGACAGCCCCCCTGCCTGCCGACAAGGGCGAGCCAGCCGATCGGGACGGGGAATCGGCGGGGGAGCTCCTTCACAGGCCTCGAATTATTCACCAGGGGGGCAGGGGGCCTGAAGTAGCAGACAGTCTGAAAGTCTGACACCCCCTCGTAACACATGTAGACTCACACAGACACCCACATACAAGCCGGCAGTCGCACACTCTCCCAAAGCTCCATCTTTCCGACTTGGACCCCCCCTCCCATCCCTAGGAAATCACTCTGCCGCAGTGGGGGTCCTGCGGAAACCGGAAGCTCGTGCCAGGATTATAATGGCTGATAAACTAGCTCCCCTGATTAATGAACTTCCCAGGGAGGCTGGGTGGAGCAAAGTGCAGGGGAGCATGCAACACACTAGCACCTGCACACATGCAACAGCAGCACATGCAACACACCAGCACCTGCACATATGCAACACCAGCACATGCAACACACCAGCACATGCACACATGCAACAGCAGCACATGCAACACACCAGCACATGCACACATGCAAAAGCAGCACATGCAACACACCAGCACCTGCACACATGCAACAGCAGCACATGCGCACACAACACGCCCTAATCACAGACACACGCATAGCACACCCACACTGGTGTCCCTTGATTTGCAACCCCTGCCTGCGTCTTCAGCTCTGTCTCTTTTCCTCATTAATCAGTCAGTGGCCGACAGCAATGAGACCAGCTGACCTATTTAAAGAGGCTGTTGATCCAGCCAGACCCTAGGATAGAAACACCTGATACATTTGCAAACAGTAGCTGCTTGCATTCGGCTTTGGGGTTGGTGAGTAAACACTGGAAGGGGCCCTGCTCTGGATTCAGAGGCGCATCGGAACCTGCGGTGTCTCCAAGCTACCTGTGCTTGAGAGAAGAGAGTGAGAGTAAAAAATCGCCACTTATCTGGCTTACGGTTCCACCCCCAGCGTGCCATTGGCTGGCTCCGCTCTCGGATGCATTATTGCCTGGCTTCTCCCACCTATGTACTATTGCTTGACTCCGCCCCCAATGTGCCATTGGCTGGTTCCACCCTTCAATGTACCATTGCCTGACTCCGCCCTCCGATGCACTATTGCCTGGCTTCTCCCACTTATGTACTATTGCCTGACTCCGCCCCCAGTGTACCATTGGCTGGCTCCGCTCTTCAAGGTACTATTGCCTGACTCCGCCTCCCAGGATACCCCGACTCCTCTGGCAGACACAACAAATGGAGACATAGGTTAAAACAGGCCACGGGCTCTTATCTTTGTCCCAGAAGATGTGCTGGTATTCCCCTAATGTGGCACCAGGAGCGACATGCCGGCCAGGGAACGAGCCCAGCGACCTGCATCCCGGCACGCTACAGATAAAGCCAAGATCACTCTTGACCATTCACACTCAAACAGATCAGCTTTCCAAAAACGCTGCTGTGTCTATTACGCTGACGTGCCAGACAAGCGCAATGAAGTCACGCTCGGCTGTCGTCATGGTGATGGCCAACAGTCAGGGGACAGGTCCCGTAATGTTTGATAAAGGTTGTACGACCTGGATTAACCACAGGAAATGATTTTCAGAAGCTTTCACGTCGCTTTGCTCCCAGATGCTTTTAGCTGAGGTGACGGACATACCTTACAGATCTGCTGCGCCTTATTCAGAGACTGACCTCTAGATGTTTCAAGCTGAAGACCCCGTGCCCTGCAGCCATCTCAGGGAGCGGGAGCCAGATGGTCCCCATGAACGAGTTTGCGTTTTACCCGTGACCGAGACACAACATCACGGGCAGCAGGCCCAGGCTGAGCAATTTCAGGGCTGCTTCATGTCGCATTGTTTGTCCTCGCATCTTCCCCACAACTCCCTCCTGCCCTCCATCTGTCCCCAGAAAGGAGAACCTCCTTCCCCTGCCAAGTGCCAGTGTCACTTTCCCTTCCGCCAGCCCGGGACCCTCTGACGGTGCTCTGAGGATCAGCCACTGAGCTTATAGACCCCTTTATAGATCCATCCGTGGAAGATCAACAGGCAGTAAATCTTTGGCAAACGACGGGCCGGTGGTTTGACACGCAGCAAATAACCCTACAGGGTATCGACAGGCTTCTGGCACTTTGCTGATATTTATTTAAACACCTAGACGTGTCCTGTGTGGGACTTTGCAAATTAAGCATCAGCACAATTTAAACCAGTCCTGTAGCTCTCTATTGAACAGAGTGAGTCAACTAATTAAAGTAAAGTAATTAAATTAAGACTGGTTGTTATACACAGCGCAGTAATGATCACCCTACCCGCTAGTCTTTTCCAGAATGCACTCGGCTTGTCCATTTCAAATATTTTCTCTTGCCCTCTCCTGCAGCTGTTGCCGTAATAACATCTTTTCTTCGGTAAGGCAATTTGTCTTTCCGCGCGACATTTTCTTTGCATCGTCTGATATTTTTCTTCATTTTTCATCGGGGGGGCTAAGAAGACATTTGTTTATTGTGACCAAAGCGGGCGAGAGCGACATCTATAACAGCGTTTACTGATCATTTAACGAGCTCGAACTCGTCAGCGTGGCCCGTGGGCGGGCACCCGCCTGGCGGTCACGAAAGTAGCTGGAAAATCCTGAGTCTTGAAACATGTATGGGCACCCGGGCACCGACTCATCTTCAGGGAGCTGGGGGGGGTGGGGGCAGTGTATTTAACACCCGTCGATGGAGCAAAACGAGAATGAAGTGGGCTTCACTCGCAGGGCACTGTGCGCATTCCTAAATAGCTTCTGCTCTGCGAACAAGTCCACGCCTTTATTGTTTATTTAGTGCTCCTTCCGCACCACGGTCATCGCTCCGCTCATGCCGTTTCATACACTTTAAGTGGCCTCAGTCAGACTGTGAATGCTACAGTTTTCCTTCCCTTATCTGTAGGTAAGCAGGCAATTCGGCTGAACGCTTTTTTTGAATACGTTATTGCGAGTCTTATTGTTTTTTGCGCGATTACCAAATGCAATTACTTCATTACATGGATTCCTCCATTTTAACAAAAATATATAGAGGATTCACTGAGCCCAAGGATATTTTTATTAGACGTGGTTTACAAAGGAGGTTGACTGAACGTTTCATTTAAACAGTTTTGCTTGTTTGTTACGGATTAACCCTTTATCCGCCTTCCTCAGTTTCTCTCTATTCCGGTTCTTTTCAAAGACAGAAAAAAATGACATCCGTCCCCTTGTAATTATGTTAAGGCTCCATGTTGTGCAAAAATCGTAATGTTATTAAATGCAACCTGCCAAAAACAACAAAAAAAAAGGAAAATACTAGAATAGGCGAGGTGTTTATCTGATGGGATGCAGAGGCGTCTGCCTGCTTTAGTGGCAGCATAATTCACAGTGACACCATTTTAGGAGATGCTCTCCATCAATCAGTCAAATTTTGAGACAGTGTAATGTATTTTTACAAGCACATTTTACAGTGTTTTACAGCCATTTATTTCCATAGGAAAAAAGAAAAGATAGACTATAGCAATGAAAAGTGAAAACTGAAAATGATTTCCTGACCCCTTTAAAGTAAGGAATCTATTAGTCATCCATCCATCCATCCATCCATCCATCTATGACCACTTCTGCTGGTAAGATTCTAATAGTATTCTGGAGAAATAGTTTATAGAATACAAATGTATGGATCGATTGTAAACAAAATTAAACTTCTTGATATTGTAACATAACAGTGGATGGAGAAAGCCGTAATCTGGTGATCCAGTTATGAACCGGTGATCTGGCTGTGATCTGCCGATTTGCCTGTGATCTGGTGATCCAGCTCTGGAAGGAGTTGACAGAGATACAGATGAAGCTGTCTCACCTATCAGTACTATGGATCACCTCAGGATCCAGACCCCGCCCTCCTGGGCCCCGAGGCAGTTGTGCCGGGACCTCCTGATGATGCATGAACTCTTTGCAGTCAGATGGGAAGGCAGACACAGACTAGGATAGGTATCGCATGCATAAATAGCTCCGAAAAATAGAGAGTCATCCAGGGGCATCCAGACAGAGAACAAGCCAACTACAGCTGCATAGTAAGATCAGAGGCAGAGCACATATGCAGGCATGAGGTAGTCAGCGCTGAACCGGGACATGGGACATCAAGAGCTGGGTCCCCACCGGCTGCTTGTAAGTCACTGCCATCGCTGTGACATCACCTGCTCTCCGTGGCTGGAATCCATCCCCGGCTAAGTACCTTCACCTCCAGGAGATCAAAGATGGAGCTCTTTACTACATGAGAATATAGATAATCTGTATCTCAGACAGGAAGAGTTTCTGCCACCTACAACAAGGTAATCGGGTGTCTCGCTGAGTAATCATGGAGTGGGAATGAACCTGTAGGCTTCGGCCTTGAGGAGTATGCCATATCGCATTTTGGGTTTTCTAGGTATCGAAGGTAGTACAGTGACCATTGGACTGAAGAATTCACCCATGGGAGGTTTTACTTGCACAAAAATGTTCTGAGGGCAGAAGAAGACAGATAACCAATCAGATTGTAGAGGAGGAGGGCCCAAGCAACTAGAGGAGGTGGGCCCAAGACATCTGATTGTTTGGTCCCACCTTCTCTAGTTGCTTGGACCCACCTTCTCTACAATCCGATTGGTTATCTTTCTGATCATTTTTCCTTCTGCCCTCAGAACATTTTCATGTAAGTAAAACTCCCATGAACAAAGAATTTATGTTTCATTTTTGGTAAGAGTCCCACAAAGAGCTGCGTTCTGTACAGGGAAAGGGGCGAGTGTTTATGCAGTCAGGCAGAAAGGAGGCGCGCTTTTCTGGCCGAGGGAAGACGCTTTCCTGCGCTGACCTCGCATTTATTCCGAATGCAAAATAAAGACATTTTTCATATAACTTCTAATGTAAGCATGTGCTGTGGAGTCCTTGTCGATTGTAAACGCCAAGGTCTTCCTCAGAGGCGTTCCAGCCAGGAGTTGCACAAGTTCAGCTCCGAGTGGGAGAAGTGAGTCTGTGTGCCTCAGGCGCCTCCGACGCCACGCCACCCAATTTGAAGCTGACAATCGGGAGCCCCTGTGTAATCCAGTCCCTGATGCCTCTCATGCACATTTCCGGCTTACAGTTTAACTTTTTCTCTGGGTTTAGCAGACCTGGAAGAGCAGTAATTAATGCCACGCTTGCGAGATGCCCTCCCCCCCCCCCTTGCCCCCGGAGGAGCAGCGGGCATAGTGGCATCGACGTCAGGATCTATGAGAGGAAAAACAAGTCACGATTTACCCAAACAAACCGACACAGGTCTGATTGCAGAAACCGATACAGAGAAAACTGGCATCGATTGAGATGGACGGACGGGTCTCTGATCTCCCTTAGGGAATGTGGAGGACAATGTACTGCAACAAGGCATAATGCAATAACACCTCATTATATAATAACTCAACAGAATGCAACAAAGTTTCATTAGATCGATTCAAGTACATTTTCAAGGGCGCATTTCCCAAAAAGCTACGTGTCGCTAAGTAGTTTGTTACCTCATGCTTAAGATCTTTTGTTGATAAATGAGTGTTTCTGAAAACCCTTTGCAACTAAAGTAGTTCGAGACAC
Source organism: Mormyrus lacerda (assembly GCA_015163995.2). Classification (NCBI taxonomy): domain Eukaryota; kingdom Metazoa; phylum Chordata; class Actinopteri; order Osteoglossiformes; family Mormyridae; genus Mormyrus; species Mormyrus lacerda. Next base: position 663,369 of record JAABNX020000112.1, on the reverse strand, counting down.
AGAAGTCACCGGAAATGGATCATTGTAACCTGCTGATGCTCTTTTTCGGAAAATGTAAGGAGGATGATGATGATGATGATAATAATAATATTATAAAAGAATAGGTTAATGTTGCAATATAAAATTATAATGTATACTATTCATTTGTGACACTTTATTTTATTATTTATGCTACATTACATAAGGGAATGTTATTACATTGTGCACATGTGTTGTTACAAGTATATAAACATAGATAGTTCGTTTATTGACCTTTTAGCATTATTACAGGCTCATTATTTCAGGTTTCGTCACCATCACTGTATCATTCTGCTGTGACAATAACACATCAGTACTTCACATCCCTAACCAGCGTCGATGGTGCCGTGTCACTCGAACCCGGGGCTGTTACACATCATTGACGTTGCTGGGCTGTACTGAGGCAGGCGGTTGCTGGGAAACACGTCTCTGACTTGTGTTTAAAATGGAAAGGACTGAGATATGGCTCTGAATGGGCAGATAAGGGGGGCGTGTATTAGGCTGCGCAGCTGGGGGCTTGATTACAGCTCTCTTAAGAAGATAAGGCTGTGTTTATCATTTCCGGTATGGCTTTTCCATTTAATGGCAGTAAGACCTTCATTCGTTTATATGTGCAGCAACAGGGCCAGATTAATGGCTAGGCTATATAGCCCAGGGGTGGCCAGTGTTATCCGCAAAGGGCCAGTGCGTATGCGGGTTTTCACTGCAACTTCCTAATTAGATTACTACTGTAATTAGAGGACTGATTGGCTGAAGAGTCCTCACACCTGGGTATGAACAGCTGACCTACAGGTTATCCCAAAAACCTGCACACACACCGGTCCTTTGCGGATACAATTGCCCACCCCTGATATAGCCTGTGGCCCCAGCGAACATCAGGACCATGCACTGCCTCAGCAAATCGGAACTGCTAGTTAAATCAGCAACACCAGAATGTCCATGCAAACCCCCGGTGGCAACCATTAAACAGCTAACTGGTTTTGGCGTCTGTAACCAGTGTTGCTAGTTTGCATTAGAAGCAAGGATCATGTAAAGTGTTAAGTATGTCAGCGTGCTGTAAGAAGCTGGCGATGAACAGGAGCTTATTTCGTAATATTCATAATGTCCCTGACAAGCAAATTCATGAAGTCGTATTTAATGTATGCAGTTGATGAGTTTTAGCGGCGAACCACCAATTAGTCTATCCGACATGCAGGACATAAATCCCGGCTCGTCCCCATCACCATCAGTTAGGCAGGAGGAATTCGCTGAGCCAGCCCGAAGGATGACTTTCCGATATTTCACGCGACGGCGACGCGCTATCTGCCGTGCGGCTTAAAGTGGCGGAGGATTCATTAGCCGGTCATTCGGTTACATCTGGCTTTGGGCTTCTCGAGATATCATTCAAAAAATTGGTTTTAGGGTTCCAGGAAATGGAATGGGAGGCGCGGTGCCGGCAGGGGGGGGGGGGGTTACAGCGTGCCCAAGAATAAAATGTTTCCTTTGTAATGAGAAGGTTCCGCGATAGCGCACGTTTACGCCGGACTTTTGAAACACTCTCGGCGTCAAATCCGTGACTTTAGACGAGAACCTGAACGCAGGGCGGATGATAAATCTGGCTCTGAACACGGCGGCAGATTCAGGAACATCGGAGGATAACTGACCGGACGATGCAGCATCTGCACACTAATGTTAAGATCTCCCTTGTTTGTGAGCTTACTCAGCACTCCTGCCAAACAAGATGATGAACCCGGAGTGTGCAGGATGGACAGAGGGAGGGATCTGAGGGGGTCGACTAAGGATGCGCAATGTAAACACGTTCAGTGTGTCTGTAGCAGAGCACGCAGAGTGCTGGCGGGTCACAGGCGCCCCGCGCTCGCGCACCATCGACGGGGTTCCGGTTAGAGAGGGGAGCAGGTGGGAGGTGATTATCTGATGCAGATCTGTCAGCACAGTGAAGCCAGTTCCTGATACGGCGCAAATTATCAAGTTCACAGGCAGTAATTAGCAAGTGTTAATGTGACTTGTGCCCCCCCCCCCCCACTCTGCCCTGTGTCCTGTGTTTTCAGGCATGAGCCCCAGACTCTCCATGACCTAGCACTAGATACGCACTTATTATAGCAAATAACCAATTTAGCAGTTTAATCAGACTGATTTAACACTCCTGTGGAACAATCGCAGTAGCTTAGGAATGAACTGGTCCCAGTGTAGCTGACAGACTGGGACCTGTGGCTGAGCTTGAGGATTTTTCACACTACCAGACATACTCCTGGATAACAGGGTCACCATTCCCCAAAAGACGGAACATCTACTCCTTAAAAATCCACTGTTCTCTCTGCAGGACCTGTCAGTTATGAAGAAATGGCACATTGTTAGATGTTCGTAATCCATCCTGCTGCCCAGGGACATCGATTTGATGAAGCTCCCACTGGTCATTGGAACTGAGAGAGAACACTCAGGGAAATCCTGTTTGACCCAAGCGGATGCCACCGGCATCGTCACCGTATCGCTGAGCGTGAATATACGCCCCTATGATTGCCGGCCTGTGTGAGGAACTGGCTACACTGTGATCTAATGGAGTGGAGGGGGAGAGGGAGGGTAGGCGAGGATGGAGACTCTGAAAGCCCCGTGAGTATCGACTGGAGGGGGGCCAAGCTAAATTCTCCACTTGACGTGCTTGATAAAATTTGCTGCTGCAAGAATTTTTCTTTCCGACAATAATAAAAAAAAAGAACAGGAGAATTGCAGTGAGAAATGGTCTAACTGGAGTTCAAACCCAGGCAAGAAATAACATCGGAAGTGTGGGAGTCACCCCCCCTCGTCTTATTGCTGGCAGACCCCCTGCCCCACTTCGTGCGAGCATGGGGGGGATGTGAGGTCAGAATCGGTGCGTGGCTGTGGAAACGCGTGTGTGCAGATCACTCAGAACACAGAAGCCAAATACGCTGCGAATATCAGTTAAGGAACGTGAAAACATCTCTTTGAGGACAGCGGGGGGAAAAAAACAGAGAAAAGCACATTTAAGCAAAATGACCAGAGCGAGGGAGAGTTTAACCTCTGTGCTGCATATGTTTAGCTCTTTCATTAGGGGCTGCAGGCGCTCTGCACTCTGATAGATATTCAGCTTCTCAATCTGCCGGTTTTCGGTGGCAGGGGGGTGGGTGCCAGAGAAGATAAAAGCCAGACATCTGCTGGCTGATCTTGAAAGTTCCCAAATTCTGGTGCTGAGCGAGCTCTTCATCAGATAATTAACTCATCACCCCACCCCCTCCCCTCCACCCCCAAGCGTCAGGATGCCCCGCCCACAAGCTTCTAAACCAGGATGCCCCACCCACAAGCTTCTAAACCAGGATGCCCCGCCCACAAGCTTCTAAAGCAGGATGTCCTGCCCCCAAACTTCTGGAACAAGATGCCCCGCCCACAAGCTTCGGGACCACGATGCCCCGCCCACAA
>JAABNX020000112.1:615796-629786 GCA_015163995.2 Mormyrus lacerda | reverse complement strand
TGTGGATGGATAGCTTAGCCCCCCCCCCCCCCCCAAAACAAAATACAGGAGTGTGGGATAAGTGCTGCCCCCACCCCCTTTGTCCACATTCAGTGGTCACAGGTGCTACTACTCTAAGCCATAAAAGGAGGGCAGGAGAATCGCAGGCACTGCGACGTGCCGCAGCGCCCTCGCCACATCGCCGCATCTTGGCGTGAAGCCTCTCCTTTATCGCGACCGGGACAGCAGGAGCGTGACGGCGAATCGGCATCTGGGGCGTGACGGGTCCTCGGAGCTCCTTCCTCATGCCGCTCTCTGAGTTAGCGCTCGTGTTACGACTCCGTCTTAATAAGAATAATAGACACTTTATTGATCCCCATGGGGAAATCGTCTTTACGCCTCCCTCAACTTGTTCTTTTTCATAGAGTAAATTGTCCGCAAAGGGCAGCCAACTGTAGCAAAGCCCAGGGAGCTGGGGGTTAAGGGTCTTGCTCATGGACCCACAGACGTGCTGAGCCCGGGTTTGAAAGAGCAACCTTCTGATGACAGGCACAGCCCACTGAGCCACACGCTGAATGCTTTACAAAACCTATAGGTACCTTTATAATGCAGCTATAAAGCTTCATAAAGCATTCATAATGCATAATAAACATCGATATAATGTGTTATGCCTTTTTATAGATATTTATAGCAATGTCTATAATGCTTTATGAATGCATTATTATTCGTTATGAATGCGTTCATAAATTACTACAAACCAAATGTAAAACTGGGAATGAACACATACATCGGTGAGGAGGCTCAAACTGTGGGGAACTGTGGCAGAGCAGACTGATTTAGGATTCTCTTGGGGCTCATAGGGTATCTGGCTTTGGGGGCGGGGCCTAGAGGCTTGTCGCTAATGGGAGAACGACGATCATCACGACCCTGACGCCGGCGGCAGAAGCGGGATCTCCGGGCAGACGTGAAGCACGTCGGCAGAGTGGTTACAGAGCGGGGGTCCGATCCAGGCTGATCTCAGGGAGGGCAGCTTGGTGAGGTAGCGGGAGTCTGACAGTCGGACGGAGGCTCTGTCGTTTCCACGGACACGGCTTGTCAAGCGTGTCACATCGGGTATGAATCAGAAGCTGGGGATGAAGCGTCGTCTGCTTGACCCGATTCTTCTCACATTACTCGCCGAGCCTGAGATAGACGGATCATGGAGGGCTCTGAACACCACTGACTGCTCTGTTCTGAAGTAAGATAAGATGAGATATACTTTATTGATCCCAGGGGGAAATTCCTGAAGTGTGGTGGGTCGAAGTTCATCATCACTTTCACAGTCTGGTGGTTTTCTCCAGGAGTGAAAATCCATCCATCCATCTTCCAAATGTTTATCCTGCTCAAAGTGGAGGAGGCGGGACTATTATGAAACAGGGGCACCCCCGGGATGCCAGGTAACATGAATAGCTGTTACCCTTAAATGACCCAATAATTAGGAGCACCTGTGCTCCCCATGTCCACATGGGCGGAGCAAACCAATGAGAAGGACCATCAGATGGAAAAAAAACTCTGCCAATGTCCCCGCCCCAGACCACACCCCTTACCCACTCAATACCATATATGGTGCTTGGTGCAAACTTCCCTCTCTTCCCAGTGTTACCCAGCAGAGCCTATGTATTCCTAACAGTGCAATTAGTCTAATCTGGGCCAGCTGGCCCTTTATTAACCGGGGCATCTGCTGGCATGAAGCTGATAATCAGTCACCATGGAAACGCAAAATCAGCCAAAAGGCGAACCCCCTCCGCCCCCCTCCCTCACCCCATGCAGGCAGCTCGCAGCTGTAAGAGAGGAACCGTAATCTCAGTTTTAAGTGAAAGTAAAGTAATATCCAGGTGGGGGGGGTGGATAGGAATGTTGCTGTTAGAGAGCTGAATAATTATCTGCACCTCGCAAGTGCAATGCTGTGCGCAAGTTGGGATTGCATTTATGGAAATGCGCTGAAATTTATTCAGAATTAATTTTGCCTGATGGTATTACTTTTACTCTCCACTCCAGCACCTATTAACTTATGCACTGCTGTTTAATTACGCCGCCGTTGTGTTGCTGGCGTGCAGCGGGGGCGCTGGCTAGCCTCTCTGCCCAGCAGACTCTCCGGCACGCGTCGCTAAGCAGACCCCCCGGCAGTGGTAGCGCAGAGGCACACACCCTTGTCTCCTGTCTCTGTTCGACGGGGGGTGAGATCATTGCTGTCATTCAACCAAGAGTGGTTTCGCCGTTCTGGACCAACCAGGTGCGCGATGCAGTTAAGGTTCCTCAGCTTGTGAAGTTATACAGAAGTGAGGCATGGAGATATTTAGACGTATCTCCTCTGTCATAGAGCTCAGAGTGTTTTGGGGGGGGGGGATACTGGCATACAGCCATGCCACCCTGTGTTACTGGCCAAGGGTGTGCAGAGTGTAGTCAGACAGTGTGCTCTGTTAATGGTCTGCATTTTGGCAGAGGGGGGCGGGGACCCCACAGGAGGCAGAACCTCACCAGGTCATGAGGGAGTGCGTCACAGCTCTTTGAGGCCTCTTACACGCTGACCATGCAAGGAGTAAGCACGGCTCTGGTCATGTGACCAGGACAGGAATCGCTTACTGTGACCTGTGTCAGCAGATATGTCCGGATAAATCAGGTTAAAATGAAACGTCTGTGTAGGAGAAAAGCCGTCATGCATCTAGGAGGTGCTCTGCTGCAGTTTCTGAGCTGGAAGATGCCTCCTCTGAATGGGGGCCCCTCCCTAAACACACATGTGTGGGGTTTCCCCTGGTCCTCACACTCTGTACAGGGGGCCACCTTCACCTCCCCCCCCCCTCGATCCTCCCATGTAGTGAAGTGTGCTGGTGCCAAAGAGGAGCAAACGGCACAAATCACGCGATGAACATTCTGTGACAGGGACAGCCATCCCATCTTCAGCCTGAATCGCTCCTTCTGGCCGTGTGAGGGGGTGCATGGCGCTATGTAAGCCTTTCACAGTAGAGGTAGATCAGTGATATAGATGTGTGAGGGGGGGGGGACAGAGAGATGATGAAAGTGAGATGGAGGAATTGAAAGAAAAATAGAGAGAGTGGCAGGTAGCAAGGATCCGAACACAGATAGAGAGAGAAAGAGAGAGAGAAAGAGAGAGAGAGAGAGAAAGAGAGAGAAAGAAAGAGAGAGAGAGAGAAAGGGAGAGAGAGAGAGACAGAGAGAGAGAAAGAGAGAGAGAGAAAGAGAGAGAGAGGTTATTGATTGTAACTGTCTTTATTGGCTTATTACTGTAATTTCATTTGGTGATTCCCTTGTTAATTGTCATGTCAGTGAAGCTGTGCTGTAACTGAAAATTGAACTGACCCAGAGTTCAGTGTCCGCCACCCGTCGGCAAGCTCCAGCCAAGCCGGGTGGGGCCAGATGCATGCTGGGATGCGGGCCAGATGCATGCTGGGACGCAGGGCAGAGCCGGCGAGACTGCGGCAGATGTTAGCTGTCGAAGCCTCTCTTGGCTCATTAGCTGTTCCCTGACGTGCCGCGGCGCCACCTGGAGGACACAGAGGCAGGCCAGTCCACCTGCAGCCCCCCACGGCAGAGGCGAACTCTGAGTAGCGTGCAGAACTCCCATGAGACTCTTGTCAAGCTCCTGAGTGCCCCCCACTGCGCCCCCCCCAACTTTCCTATTCGGAGTCGAGCTGTCAACAGTGTTATATGTATCTTTTGCAGTTACCGAGGCAACAGTGAAATCACACATTTCACCCTCTTTGAATGATGTTGACAGACCTCATTAACTGAGCAGTCATTGTCGCAATTGGCCTCCAGGGGGCAGCATCATCGCCTTCATGATCTCCAGCTCCATGCTCGATCTCTAGCCAATCACGGGCTGGACTCACACCCGAAAAGGCCGAGGTACACGTCCCATGCCCATGCAGCACCACTCCCCCAAAACCCACAGTGTGATGTCACAGTAACTGTGAACTTGACTCCGAAGCTGCGCCTAACCCAACGTGCCTCATTCTTCATCTGAACTCTGCTCGTTCTGAGGAGACAAATAATGTGTTTCACTATGCTGATGTTTTATTTGAAGAAAAATAAGGGATATTGACTGGATTAAGTCCTTCATCCATTATTTAAATGCAGTCTATTTGCTTTTCATTTTTAAGTATGCTGTACTTAATATTTGTTTTCATCCACGGGGACATGCATGGCCTTAAAACTGTAACACCCCTGAAAAAAAACGTTCAAGAAAATACTAGAAGTCATTCTAGAACTCAACCAACTTGCCGCGTTGACATGCTACCCCTGTACCCCCGACGCTCACATACACGAGCATCCAGCGTAATAGTGCTTAAGAAACCACTGCTACGACCCCATGAGCTGAAATTCCAGAGGGCCTCATATACCACCATATCACAGACAAGGTTCTTGGCCTCAAATTGACCCCATAGAAACCTCCAACTGCTACAGTAGCAGGGCCTGAGGGTCATAACCAGGGGCAGCTGCTTAGAGCATATAGAGAATGAGTAGGTCTGAAAAAGATCCCAAATAGGTGGGCAGGTTATAAAATACCCCAGCACCTCAGCTTTGGGGCAGCATGTGGCTCAGTGGGCTAAGCCTGTGTGCCTGTAATCACAAGGTCGCAGATTCAAACCCAGCCTCAGCATGTCTGCGGGTGAGTTAAGCAAGGCGCTTTTAACCCCCAGCTCCCCTCAACAGGTGGCTGCCCTTAGTGGACAGCTTGCTCTACAAAGAGCAAGTTGAGGGAGACGTAAAAAACAATTTCCCCGCCCCCGGGGATCAATAAAGTTGTAATTACTATTACTACTAAACCATACAGTCCGCGGTTTGGTGCGCAAATGGCCAAATATAATCTCTATAATTTCCACAGCCGGCCTTTAACACGGGCTTGATGTGTGAGTGTGAAGGGATATTTCCCATAATGCATCTGTACATGGAGTGGTGTTTATTAGTCAGCTTTTACATACCACCTGAGGCAGGATGGAGTCAGTAATTATTCAGAGGTTGGCATGAATTTGTGTTTTGAACCAGCCTGGATGGTCACAGCAGCTAGAGATGGTGACGTATGCCAGAGTCCCCCTGAACGGCATTCTGGATAAATCCGTCAAGCGCATAATTTATAGTGGGGCGTGCATTTCTTAATGTTATTAAGTGTGGGGGGTGTCTACTGATGTTACGGGGGTGTTCGCTAATGGTATTTCTGATATTACACCGCCGAGACTTGCATCTTTCAGTCTCCCCACCGGTTCTTCAGATAGAGACTTTCTCGTGTAAGGTAATAAAACACGACTGCCGCAGAACAGGAAATGAATGGATGTTAGCATTACAGTTCCAAGGCGCTTTAGTGAAATTGTTAAAGATCTTTTATTGCCTCGTAATAGCGCAAACACATTTACGTGTCATCTGTCTCGCTCCCCCTTAATTCCCTTCTTTTTTACTGTATTTACCACGTTGGACGGTTGTCAAAACTCATAATAGCGTTTAAAGGCGCGGTCCCCCACGATGCCGCATCATACGATTCGGGGGCGAGGGGAGGGGGGTGGCGCTTCCAGCCTGGTTTTCTGTAATCACTGCTGCGTTTTTACGGCCGTGCAGGAAAGTCAATCAATGGAAACACAATGCTGGAGGTATGCCGGGAGATCTTTTGTTAAAAAAAACCGATAATTTTATCTGAACAATTTTATCGAACAATGAAATTAGGAGAGCACAGTTATGCGGGACGCGGTTACATAAGCAGGCAAAGGCACATTTACTGCTGGCATCCCCCCGTGGTGGGCGGCTTGTGTCTAGGGGTGCCGCATAGAGAAGTGGCGCCGCAGTCAGCGAGGACTGACTACTGGAAAAATAAGCCCCTATAAGAGAGGTACGGTGTCGGTTAGGGTTCCCCGGGGCCCGCCTCTATCTCTCTCTTCGACTAAAACTCATCCTTCCGTTTTAACAGCTTTCCTCATTTCTTTGCCTCATTTAAAAGGAAAAACAAAAAACAAACGCAGGTGTAGCTTTGCAACTTGATTTGGGGTGAGCGCGTCCCCCAGCCGCCCCCAAAGTGCTGCAATAAGCCCCTGATCAGGTTACGGATAAAGTGCGTCTCGGAGAGCCGAACAAGCGCACCTTAGTGCTTAAATTTGCGCGCTTCCCTGCGAAAATAAGCAAGAAAGTCCTCTTAAAAATGCTGGAAATGCAATTACAAAGTTCAAGAAGAAACTATTTAAAAAGACTCCTATCATATAAAACAGGCTTTTCTTTGGCTCACAAGGCGTCTTTAATGCTTAATACCGAAGGCACCAGTGCTGTCGTAGAGACAGATAATGTTTAGAGACACCACACGATGAATTTGCAAAGGTGCATTGCCAAATGTTCCCCAGTCTATTCCACGGAGAAGAATATCTTAATTCCCCCAACCCCTTGTTTTTCATTATTTCTCTGCTTTTTCGCCAAATGCCATTTTCATCTCCGCCGCGACTCGATTATATTGGTTTTACATTCGCATTTATTATCTGCGCCGACAATCAGAGGCGTCTCATTATAAGTGCTGTTTTCCTCTTTCTTTCCTAAAGTAGAACATTCGCTTTTGCACAGTGTTATACTGCACAATCTGTTGCGTGCATGTGTGTGTGTGTGTGCGTATCAGCATGGTTAAACGAAGGTGATCAGCAAAGCAATCGCCTCCTCTCCACGGCCGCTTTGCTTTATTTGCCGTTTTCTTATCGGGATTAATAAATAAATAAGAAACAAACTGGGGGGGCGAGTTTATTCAACAGCAATGATTAGGGCCGAGTAATTGAAAACTTCCCCCTGACAGGGCGTAAGGTTCTTTCAGTCGGCTTTCCTGTGATGGGGTAATTTGGGCTTCATTAAAAAGCCGTTAGCGAGGTGTAGATAGAGAGCAGGCAGATCACGCAGATTTTCTCTCTAATTTTGTTTCTCACTCTGTTCTGGCCAAAATCCAGAGGGCTGTAGCTGCAGCTAATGTCCGTGCGTTACGGTGGAATAGCTCACGAAACGCGTTTAGATTGAGTGGCATTGACTCGCCTAGGTGTGCCAAGCTTTGGCAAATACGTAGGCAAACCTAATTAGGATTCCCTTATTGGCACAGGCCTAATCATTCCTCAGTTTGCAGTTTTGTTAAATTAAGGGATTTGGTATCAGAAACCTGTAATTTCAGTGTATGCGCATCAATGAATCTCCGTTTATGTCCAGTATGAGTGGCGGTTAATATTCTAAGCAGAGCTTCTGTCTGAAGAATCCTGTATACTATACAATATGAAACTGGTTTATTTTTATGGTTTAATACCGCAACATAGAATAATCAAGACGCTTGGGTGGGTCTGTTGGTGGATGGGGGAAATTGGCGTACTCCAGAGAGCATTTTATTAAGATTGGAAATCCAGTTCTTCACTGGAAAGACGGTCTTAAAGGTCTCTGGTTCGAACGCGTCGGTTCGGGTGCTTGTGATAAATTCATCCTGCTCGGGCTCCATTGCTCCTGTTTATTCTCAAAAGAAATAATGAACGATCTTGTGTGCGGAAATTCGAGCGAGGCGCCACCGTTTCAGATAAAGCGGTTTTTTAATAGGAAAGAGTCGCGGTTTAGTCAATTAAAAATCCTTCAAGCGATAAGTTGTTTGCTCGCAGTCCTCGGCGATGTTTAGGAGGACGTTAGTTTTTTTTTATGAGTGACGGATCATTGCTGTGGAGATGACAGACGTGCCATCTGAAGGGGGGTGTCTTCGGAGAGCAAGCCCCCGCTTGCTGGCAGCGTGTTAATTAGGAGCACTAATGGTTGTAATGGCAGCATCCCGCCGAGCCGACCGCGGGGTCGCGTCATGTTACGCTGCCTCGGAGATGCGGGCACTCGGACGCCCAGTGTGGGGTAAAGGTCGGCGCGAGGAGGAGGGGGGATGGTGGTGGTACACTTCCAGGCAGGAAGCAGATGCTTCCAAAAAGTTCCCCAGCTGCCCCGCTTCCATCATCCTGGCAGAGGATTTGGCAGCAGTCTGGGCCAGCGGGAGGGTGGCGCGCCATAATGAGAGTCGATGCTAAGCTGCCGGCGCGCCGGTTTGGTCTGGAGCCCAAACTCACCGTTTGCTCACACGGCTTCTAATCGCCGCGCAGACGGTTTTACCTAAAAGCTGTAAACACTACCGGGGGGGTGCGTGGACCTCACCGGAATGCACCCGATTCCACCCAAACCTCCAGCCTATTCGGTATTAAGTCCAGTCCTTTGATCCCTCTCTTCCTAGATGTTTCCGGAAAGGTGCCTGAAAGCCGTTCCGATCTCTGCTTTCATCTGCAGCCCCCCCCCCACCTATTGTGTTTGGTTTTTTTTTTATTAGGGTGGGGTGTCATGAGTTAATTCAGCCTTGAACGTGAATCCTGGCAATTTACTTACGGCTGTGTCGCCGGGCGTTTTGAATAATGCATGAAAAGTCGAAGCTGGCGAAGCGATGCTGCCTTTCGGGGGGGGGGGCGTTACCCAAAAGCTCAGCCCCCAAATTCAATAAATCAGGCTCCAGGCGGCCGTAGACGGAACGGGAATATCTCTTTAATGTAATATTCAGAGAAAATACTTCCTGCTTCAAGACTACTAAATCAAGAAGAAACAGCACAATAATAAATACATACGTTGTGTTTTTATAAGAAATCTTTGGTGTTCGCTTCGTGTGAATTAAATAAGGTAATGATATGTTGGGAAAAAAGAGCCATCAGTGTCAATATCAAGCCCTTTAAAAGGTTTGGATTTCTCTAATGGCCTTTAATGTTTTTTATTTGAACCAACGCTTTTAAGCCTGTGTGTGTGTCTGTGTGTGTGTGTGTTTTTTTTACCAGTATTACCAATACAGAGGTTCACAATTTTGGTGGTTTAACACGTTATTTAACGATGATAAAAGTAACAATAAATAAGCAAAGTCGAGCCATCAAAAGCGGAGTATCTAATGGCAAATATAAGAAGGTCATTCTGTCCACCTCTGAATCCTAGTAAAGTTAAAAAAGGACTATATGCCTGAAAATCCGGGGCTTTTTAATTGCTTAAAAGCAGAGATGTACATTTGGAAAGTGCCTTAATAACATCTCTGTGTCTTTCCCCGCATTCTGCTTTTATATCGGCCAGACGGATCGTACGGTAGATTTCGTATTCAGGTAGAGTCGGTCTCTGCAGACAGCAGAGGCTCAGGAAATACAAAAACTGGGCAGCATCAATTATTTATATTACACAGCAAGTCTCTAATATTTCCTCACGTATAAAAATCATCCATGCCGCCCTAGTCACTTCAAATGTGTAGTACTGGAGCTTATTTAAAAAATTGCGAAGTATGTTTTTTTGCTTTATTTAACTCTTTCTTTACGAAGCAGTGGGTGATTTGAACCCCTAGGCGCGGGATTACAATGTGCTGATTTAGTCCAAAGGGAGCCCATAGGATAGCCAATGGGGAGTCAGTTAACAGCTGATTGACAGCTCATGATAATCCCGCCCACCATTGTTGATTACATCGCCAATTCACAACTAAATTGAATCTGTGTAAGGTTTAAAAATTTGCATTTTGATTTTAGCAAATTGATTTTTATTCTTTTATTTGGGGCACCTGCTTACGCTGTGTCCGCGCACAAAGTCGGTGATGTTTAAATAGATACTTTATCTTCTGTTTTTGTCCAGAAAAACAGAGACGCCAAAAACGTCGGTGGCGTCAGATAGCCGTTTCTTATTAGCGATCTGTCTTCAGCTTCCCCTTGCAGTTGGGCTGGGGGGATGAAAGGTGAGCGTACCGCCACGGTAATGAGCGGGTGACGCGGGTGGGAGGGAGAGTGTAAACCTTAACCCCCTGCATTCTCTGACGGGGGTGCCAGGACAGAGGTCTGGCAGGTGTGAACAGCGCAGTCGAGCTGAGCGATGCTGTTTGTTAGCTATGGGTTGCCGTGGAGATGTTGTCCATGGGATTCGTGGCTCATCAAACTCCCAAACTGCATTTTCACACGATGCCTATTACTGGCGGCTCTGAGGCTAGAGCTCTGTCTCAGCAATCAGATGGTTGCTGGTTTGAATCCCGTGAGTGGCAGGAGTGATCGTACTCTGCAAGGCCCTTAACCTGGGTATGATGTTAATCTACCTATAAGGAGGTCCTCCGACTCACAGGGAAACTTGGGGGTGGGTGGCAGGACTGGACCATTCAGACCAGTGTGGTGCTGAGGTATCACCCATGCACGGCTGCACTTAGGTTCTCGTCCCTGAGGTGGTGTGGCGGGTGTGGCATCGTACTGTAATCATCTTGTGCTCCTTACCTGTCACTGGAAGAAACTGGGGGTACTGTAGGATGTGGAATGGTGTGTAATTCAGACAGAGCGCCTGATCTCATCAATAGGCAGTGATATATCGTGAATCTGAAGTGGTGTCCCAGTGTCCAGTTACCTGGGGCCAATCAGAGTGCCCCTCTTGCCCCACCCCTATTGGCACCGCCTAAACCAATAGGCAGCATCTTGGCTGCGACCTGTCACCGGACCTGTCCTCTGATTCCTCCCCCCAGTAAAATAAGCCACTGGGAGCTGGGGAATCAGGCCAGTCACCAGACCACCGGACCTGCTGCTAGCCAGTGACTCCCACCCCCATGTCAGGGCACCAATGCAACTTCCTCCTTGCGTTAATCAACCCCCCCATATCTCCAGGAACCCTCACTGCTGCAGACAGGAAGTGCATGACAAGAGCAAATCCCATGGTGGGTTATCAGACGCGGCAGGAGGATGCCACCGTCCCCCCACCCAGGGTAAATTGGTGCACTCGGCCACCGGCGGTTACGTGGTATGAATGTACGTGAGGTTGAAACGCGCGCTCACTGCGTATTTATGGGTGCCGGCGGCGGTGTTAACGGTAGTAAAATATTAACGAGCTCGTTAGTGGGAAGGCGGAGCTCCCTGGTGAGGGTGGGCGGAGCTCCCTGGTGAGGGTGGGCGGGGCCTCTGCTGGTGAAGTTCCATGATGGGTGCTCTTCCATGTTTTCCGATGCTAATGGAATGTGAGGGGCTTGATGGGGATCTGGGGGGCTACAATAATAATAATAATAATAATAGGAGAGAGATTCTGGGAAGCGCTATAGCCTCCGCGTCTGCTCCTCCATGCAGTTCAGCTTGTGTTGGCAGGTCTGTGGGTCATGGGTCTGGATCTACGTGGGGTTTCCATGTGTTCATGGAGGTGGGAGGTGCTGTTTAAAATGGAAAATTTACAGACCTTACAGCAGCATCCTCTATGGGGAGGGGGGCGTCTGCCCCCTGGGCATTCATTCATGGAGGGACGGATGGATGGAGGAATGGTTAGGAGAGATGACAGCAGCACAAACACATGTGTAGGGATTTCCACTCCGCTTCCTGTAGAATCACACACACACACACACTCTATCTGTCGCTTCTACAGTGAGCAGGAACATAAACATATCTTATGGAGAAGTTAGCTCTTAGAGTCATACTATCCAACAGTGCCATCTGCTCAAATTCAGCATCAGACGCCCTCATCCAAACATCGATCTGCAGCCAGTCTGCCAGGCGCGCATTCTTGCCTTTAATGCCGCCGCGGGAAAAAAAAAAAACAGCTTGATGATGGATTCCCCCCCGGCTCCAATGCAGCAGAACGTTAAGGTATCCTCTCCTCCCCCCTTTAGTTTCCCAATGCTGCATTCGGGGGGAGGCTCCCGTGGTTCTCTAACGTGCTTTCACCCTTCGCCACCCGAAGCCATCACCGGGGCTCCTGGCTGTGGCCCCTGTGCCTGCCCCAGATCGGCCCTTAACCCACAGCCGCCAGATCAAAGGCTGACCCCCGAGCTCAGACCGGCAAAATGTGTTTGTCGATCGAAGCAGAGCATGATGGGATATGTGCTAACAAGCATCCCGATGTATCTGTTCATCTACAGCTTAATTTTAGTCATTCCATAAAGCACCCTTTCCAGTCTAAAATGGGGGCAGGCTTGCTTTACAGCTTTCGATGTCCAATTTCTAGCACTTTACCTTGTTAAATTCACAGCAATTGAAGACCAAAGATTTCTTATTAAAAATAGCCCGTGTGGTATTTTCCCTTCACATTAACCAGCTTAGGGAAGGACACGGTAAGCCACGTTTAAACAGGTGTGGTACGGTGATGTGCCGATTCAGGTTATCACCGGCAAAAATGTGGATCAATTCGTCAGGAAAATGAATTTCGGCTATTGGACGTCAGTCAGCACAGCGGGTGTTCAGAATGCACAAAAGATACCCCGAGATTTGGCTGGGCTTAACTGCTGTCTAGTCTGCTGTAAATCAAGACAAATTGTCTAGTAATACATTTTTGTCCTTTTGCATTCTGGAATGTTTCACAGTTGCATTCATTGTAACCGTATCTCCATCCAATAGGGGGCGCACACGCCCCTCATGCCATCACAGTATACAAAGAGTTAAGAGTCACAAGGTCATTTGTCTGTAGAATCCAGAAAGAAAAGGCCACGCCCACATAGGACTAGAGCTCGAGTCGAACCAGTGACCTTGGCGCCGAGGACCTACTGAGTCACTGTGATTTTCATTAAGCAAACAGCGCCACCTACAGGCACGCCTCATAGCTATGGCAGGCGGCTGGTGAAGCCACGCCCCGCTTGCGCGTGCCAGCTTTTGAAACGTGGCGCTCAGTGGCATGGAGGCAGGTCCCGCCAAGGCGGAGCTTGCAGCCCGCGCCACGCTGGGCGGGGCGTGTCTTTAAAAAAAAAATCCCCGTTATCTCAATCAAGCTTTACTGCATTTGGGCGCCGACAAACTCCGGACCGAACGCTGACGCCGGTTAAAAAAAACCTTATCTGATCTCTGATATAGATAGAATCTTAACTGCTTTGCCTTGAGTTTCTCTGGTTTTTGATTAATGGGAATTACACCTTCGAAATCTGGGGGAAAAGGTTAGCGAATCTAAAAAATTATCTAAAAAAAAATCTCCCTCGAGTTCTGGACGTCACCTTATCTACCCTAAGACTCTCTGCACATCATGCAGTGAAATTATTACATTTTAATTGGTTATGGAATTTGGCTGAATTTTAATTCCCGGCCTCACCTGACCCGTTCTGATCTTTGTATCACGTACTTAAACCTGTTATTTTCCAAGTTGCTAACTTTTATCTCACTTTGAAGGTCTTTCTCCTGTTTTTTGCTCCACTAGTGATTCCAGGATAAATAATTTAGGCAACAGCGATATTGCGCTTAGGTAAGAAGCGAATGGTGTTCCTCCAGAGGATGGATAGCGAGCTTTGAGCGGGTTATTCTTTTAGCCGCCGACTCCTCGCATGGCAGACGTTTCGGCCGGTTTTGTATGTTTCCCGGCGAACATCATACTACATGCAGTTGCATGACACTACACGGTGTTACTTAGCACTCGGGGTCCGTGGAAAATTGGGCTTTTACAGGGCATGAGGTATGAGAGGGTATTTTAGTTGTTACAACATGACATGATCAGGAGTTGCGTCCTATTGGAGCAGGAGCAGAAACGCCTCCTTATGGCATTCGCTTCTCAAGCCGGTCGTCAGGGACCCCCAGATGGCCAACGTCCCATCAGGAGCAGGAAGGGAGCAAAAATGTGGACCGTCTGGGGTCCCCAAGGACCAGTTTGACAAACACTGCCTTATGGTGTCAGTTTGTGCCAAGCCAGCATTATGATGCTATTGGGCACCCCTCCGTTGTCTATCTGACGTAGACTTTGAGGGGTGAGAGGGGCTGCGGTCTAGGTTCGAGGCTTTTTTGTTAGGCGGGGCCCGACTCTCGAGGGCTTCCCCCGGTGTTGATTGGACGACGGGCTTCTTCCTTAAAGAAATTGTCCGGCTGAAGTTCCAGCTTTTTAAGTAAGACACAGGCCTCTATATGGTCCAATTCTGACCCCAAGCTGACAACAGCCTCTGGTCCATTACCCCAGTGCACAGAGGAATCATGGAGACTGCAGACTCTCTCACTCTCTCTGTCTCTCCCTGTCTCTGTGTCCCCGTCTCTCTCTCTCTCTCTCTCTCTCTCTC
>JAABNX020000112.1:599431-615696 GCA_015163995.2 Mormyrus lacerda | reverse complement strand
TCTCTCACTCCCTCGGTCTATGTCTCTCCTGTCTATGTCTTTCTCTCCCTCTGTCTGTGTCTCTTGTAGTCTGTCTACGTCAGTCTTTCCCTCTGTCTGTGTCTGTCTCTCTCTCTCTCTCACTCCCTCGGTCTATGTCTCTCCTGTCTATGTCTTTCTCTCCCTCTGTCTGTGTCTCTTGTAGTCTGTCTATGTCAGTCTTTCCCTCTGTCTGTGTGTCTCTCTCTCTCTCTCTCTCTCTTCCTCTCACTCTCACATCTGTGAACATGGAAGTTGAAAGTACATCTCGATGTCAGCCCAGAATTATCAGCACAAGATTCCATCTACAAATGATTCCAAATGCGGGGGAATTTGAGCGCGGGGCTGAAGAGCCGAGCGTTCCGGGTCTGTTTTCCACAGTGTAATTCCGGAATGGATAAGCCAGGCCTCAGTCTGTTTGCTGCGTAACACCCCCTTTAGGTGAGGAGTTAGGAGGGTCTAAGTCGGCGAGTTCAGGGGCGCTTAGGATAGATAGAAGTCTCAGAGTGTTTGTGAGGTTGGGGGGTAAATTTATACTCTTTGTTTATCACTGCCTATGAGCCTGCCCCCCGCACCCCTCTTCAAGGGGTGTTGGTTCTCTCTCACATGCCTACAGAGCTGTGATTTGGTGCTGAAACCTGCAGCGTTGCATTCTGTCCTCACGATCCTTCGACCGGCCACAGCGATTCCCCCCCTCAGTGGGAATAACACCGGTCACGTCTCCCAACTCATTGCCTGTGAAATGCAGGCATGACTGACGATCCCACCTTTATTGCACGCTGCTCCCAGGCCACGCTGCCCGATTCGCCCACTGGGGGGCGGGGAAACGCACATCATCGAATCGTCCCTCGACTCCGTGGCGATAATTCCGCCACCTTGAGTGCCTCTCCCGCCTTGCTGTACACTGCTTGTGATTGAGGGGGCTAATGGCTGCCGAGGAAGGGCCTCTCGCTTTTAATATCCTCCCACTGTCTCTCTCGCTCCGATGTTTTGCTGCTCTGCATTTTAATGGGACCCGTTTCGCCAGCAGGCTCTCGACTGGTGGCAGGAATAATTCTGTCCGATTTACACGGCCGAGGTGAGCCGGTGTGCGGGATGGGAATGGTGCTTGGTCCATTTCCTCCATCTACCTCACGCCCAAAGCCTCCTCAGACCACTCTCTGTGTCACATGACCCCACTTTCACCCAAGGCCGCGCGACTCAGTGTTTCTGCCCGGAATCCGTCCCCGGGGACAGGCTTCTCAGCCCCAGCTGTGGGGTTCAACTTTTGATTAGTTGAGAAGTGAGATCTGTGACTACATCGATAAGAGTGACTGGAAAGGGGTCCCTGTGGTCGCCGCGGCAACACAAGGTGTATCCATGGCGATAGTGTATGCATGGCATCCATGTCCCATGTGGCGTTTTTGCGGGCTGTATTCTTGTTATGACAGCAAGTTTGATGCCATAACATGGCTGCTTTTTACAGGGGGATTCTGCGGGGGGGACTGGCGACACCCCCAAAGTGGGGGGGGGGGCACCTCGCTGGCCTGGAGGCGGGGCCTGAGCGAAGTCAACCTTCCCTTTCACTGGTGTGGCTTTATTCCATCTCTCACCTTCATAAACAGAAGAAAATCTGCTTTTATGAAGTATCTCATTCAGCTTTAAGCGCTCCTGCTTTATCCCCGTCCTGCTGGATACTGTGGCTGTTCCTCCAGGTGAAGTACTGCTTCACACGCTGAGCCCCCCCCCCCCCCCACCACTCCCTGCTTCCTGTTTTATCTCCACAACAGACATTTTAAACAAAGAGCAATAAAATCACGAGCACGTCTCGGTAGAGTCTTGAGCACCCGCCAGCTCGCTCGTGTCGATGACGGCTCTCGGCGCCAGGGTGAGACTTTCATCTCTGGGCCTCGGAGTGGTGCCAGGCCGGGAAGCGCGGGGCACTGGTGAAGCTGGCGCATATGGGTCTGAGATGGGGGAGGCCTGCTGGTTCTGTGTGCCCACGACTGGCAGACCCGCACCACCTGGGGGGTCTATCTTGGACGAGTAACAGCATGATAATAACTCCCTCCCCCAGATTTCCCTGCCCCCCTCTCTATTCCTGTTATTCCCTCTTTGTTCCGGAATGCTCTGTAATGCCATGTGGACCCCATATTGCTAGTGGATCCAGCCGTTCTTCTTTAATTGGGCCCCAGGTCCAAACCTTCACTGTCATTGGAGGTGAAAGCATTTATCCTGCAGTTTGACTTTAATTATAAAACACGAGTCACGTCAAGCGGAGCTATCCCATAATGCCCCTCGAACCGGTCGCTAATTAAGCGGCCGTCTGCGGTGCGATCGCTCCTCCCAGTCCATATGGCGAGCACAGAGGATGCGTCCTGAACCCCAAGATCTCACAGTCGCTCCCTAATAAATTAAGTCCGATAAGAGGAGAATTCGGTGGCGACGGTCTTAATAATTAACGACACAGAAGCGTAGTATTTATTGAATGGTGTAATTTAGTATTAAATCATTTCTAAATGACTCAGGGAGGCAGAGAGACTTACGGCTCCTCCTGCATCTTATTAAAGCCCCCCCCCCCCCCACACTCTCACTTTAATCTATGGCCGCCCCACTCCCCCTCGCTCTCCACATCATGTCGCTCCGTTCACATTTCCCTCCAGCGGCTGAGAAGGGCAACAGGAGGATCATGAAAGCCGTTTTTACGTGCGAGGATCCCGCCGACGCCACAGTCGATAATTTAATGTTCCACGTCTCTTCTGGTTATTTGGTCGCCGCGATAACGACACCAAATGAAAAATGTCCAGGGACTAAAAGCCTCAAATAAATCACAGGGCCGTCTCGCAATTGATGTGTGCGAGAGCGCCCTCCGAAGGGCTTATGGGTTATGGCGTGAGTGTCGATTTCTGTTGCTCCGCTGCCGCAGAATTATCTGCTAACCCTCATCCGGAGTAATTCATGTTTATGAGCAAGGCAGACGGTACCTTTGGGTGCCTGTTCAGCCTCACCCAATGGCTGTAAGAGTTCTTCAGTCATTTTGAAGGTTTTCCAGGTCCTGAAAAGTGGGCTTTGTGAGCCATGAGGCAGCTGTAGCGAATCGGTTTGGACCCATCGATTTATCGATTGCTCACCCGACTGTCTCTGGAGAGTTTCATTCCGAGCACTGGTACCCAACGGAGAGACAGTAACATCAACACATAATCCATCGGTCACCCGCTCCGAACCCTCCGGCACCCCGTGAGAATTCGATTCTGTTGGAATCGGGGGCGGGGGGGTGGCCCGTCATTGGGGGAAGCACAGCAGCACTAGAGGACTGTGGGCTTGGGTCTGTCAGAATCCTCATCTGCCTCCCCCCACCAAAGGTCCCGGCCGATGGTAACCATTGCTAATTTAGGGGGGTGGTACAGGCCTCCATATTGTATTGTCTTCCCCAGGGGTGAGTCTAGGATTTTTTAAGCAGGGGAGTAAAAGAGGGACCAAGTTCATATAGCGGGGCAAAGCTTATCGTTAGCCAATTGTATGTTATGAAATGTGGAGTGACAGGGGATGGGCATTCTGCGGACCAATCAGCTTGCAGCTCAGTGCTCCTGTGGCCCCGCCCTTATATATATGCCCCAT
Organism: Mormyrus lacerda; assembly: GCA_015163995.2. Classification (NCBI taxonomy): domain Eukaryota; kingdom Metazoa; phylum Chordata; class Actinopteri; order Osteoglossiformes; family Mormyridae; genus Mormyrus; species Mormyrus lacerda. Next base: position 612,081 of record JAABNX020000112.1, on the reverse strand, counting down.
CTCCCTGTAATCATTCTGGCATAGACCTGCTTGGTGTGATTAAGCCCCCCAGGACTGTAGGACATGCCTTCAAAGCGTGAATGTAATTACCCATGTTCCCCAGCTCTGGGGAGACCTGCCAGACGCCTTTCCTCAGGATTCTTTGGGGACAGATTTCAGGTCTCGTTAGTACAGCATAGCAGGGGGAGCGCCCCCAGCACTTGCACCCCCTGGTGTTTGGGAGGGGAGGGGAGGTTATTTGACATGGTTTCCTGTATTTCTCAGACGACAGTCTCCGCTGTGACAGCTCTCTCTCGAGGAGGGAGCATTAAAGGTGAGCTTGGATGATTTATACACGGGGGTGTTCATCCCGAGGGCCGCCTTCATGTGCAGCACCCCTGAAGATGTTCCCCCTGCGTGCACCCGGGGGCGGAGATGTGTCACACGCCGTCATGGCCCCCCCGCCAAGCCGGAAAGCCCTCTCTGCTGGCAGGGAGGCTGCGATGGCTTTGCTAACCTGTGACTCCCAGGCTGCCGCGCTCGATCCACAAACTCAGAATTTATCCCTGATCAGATGCCAAAGCACATATCGAGGTGATGCGAGCTCCGTACTCCACCTGAGGATGGCGCTCCACACCGCCGGCATGCATCTGCCAAATTCTCCTCCTCGTCGCAGGAGCCAGCGCTACTTTTAATTAGCACGTTGCCCTTTGGGGGGGAAGGGGGAGGGTCCTATGCCATAATCAAGCTTGTGGAGTCCATTTCTTGTAAAGCAGTGGATCAATTTGAGCCTGAAGCTCTGGACAGGAAGAGCTGAACGTCGCCAAATGGGTCCATTAATCATAATATTGACACTTTTAATATAGCTGAGCGGAACACAAATGGGGAAAAAGTCAAATCTATTACGCAGCACCTGATACATTTATGAAACGTTCCTGAGTGCCAGCAGGGCCAAAGGCACGCGAGGCTGCTGGGAGATTGTCGATGACCTCCGAGTCTGGATTTAATTGCTTTTCAGTGAAAAATATGAATGAAGGTAAAAAAAAAATCATTGTTCGTCTGACTGTAGCTGGGCCTTCTCTCTCTGAAGGATGTATTTGTGTATTTATGATTGGTATGATTCCGGCGGAGTGGAATCACTAACTGGGCTTTTTTGTTGAAGGTTCTAGTCTCAGGAGAAGCTTACAGATGCTGTTTGACCTGGGTTTTTTGTACTGCAGAAAATATTTTGGCATCCTTTCCAAGTTCCTGTATGGGGAGGGTCGTTGGTATTTTGTTTGCACTTTCACGGGTTCGGAGAACCGGGGCAGGCAAGGCTGGGAGGTTGGAACGGTTCGGCTTGTCCGGGGATTCAAGCAGCTTCAGGTTACTGGGCTACACCTTTAACCACCATGCCACCTGCTGCACATGGAAGGTAATACATGTAGCGATTCACTAGTGCCTGCACATGGTCTTCAGCTAAATGACCCCAGTGAGGGTCTGCTTTTCAGGGTCGTTAGGTGGGCGGGGCTTGGGAGAAAAGTCCTGCAGTGGCTCCACTCCAGTTCATCCCAAAGGTGGTCTGTCGGGTTGAGGTCAGGGATCTATGCAGGCCAGTCAAGTTCCTCCATACCAGACTCGCTCATCCATGCCCTTATAGACCTTGCTTTGTGTTCTGGTGCGCAGTTATGTTGGAAGAGGAAGGGGCCGTCCCCAAACTGTTCCCACAAAGTTGAGAGCATGAAATTGTCTGAAATTGCTTTGAATGCTGCAGTATTAAGTTTCCTTTCACTGGAACTAAGGGGCCAAACCCAACCCCTGAAAAACAACCCCACACCATAACCCCCCTCCACCAAACTTTACACTTGGCACAATGCAGTCAGGCAAGTATCATTATCCTGGCAACTGCCAAACCCAGACTCGTCCATCGGATTGCCAGACAGAGAAGCGTGATTCGTCACTCCAGAGAACACGTCTCCACTGCTCTAGTGTCCAGTGGCAGCCTGCTTTATATCACTGCATCCAACGCTTTGCATTGCACTTGGTGATGTAAGGCTTGGATGCAGCTGCTTGGCCATGGAAACCCATTCCATGAAGTTCTCTACGTACTGTTCTTCAGCTAATCTGAAGGCCACATGAAGTTTGGAGGTCTGTAGCTAATGACTCTGCAGACAGTTAGTGACTTCTGCACACTGTGCGCCTCAGCATGCGTTGCCCCCGCTCTGTGATTTTACGTGGCCCTACCACTTTGTGGCTGAGTCACTGTTGTTCCCAATTGCTTCCACTTTGTTTTAATACCACTAACAGTTGACTGTGGAATATTTAGTAGCGATGAAATTTTACGAATGGACTTACTGCACAGGTGGCATCCTATCACGGTACCACGCTTGAATTCACTGAGCTCCTGAGAGTGACCCATTCTTTCACAAGTGTTAGTAGAAGCAGTCTGCATGCCTGGGTGCTTGATTTTATACACCTGTGGTTATGGAAGTGATTGGAACACCTGAATTGAATGATTTGGAGGGGTGTCCCAATACTTTTGGCAGGATAGTATATACTTTTATTCATATACAGAGCACTTACCCAAAATGTGTGCCTGCATGTGGCTCAATGGGTTAGCCTGCTTTTCCCATGGAAGGTTGTGGGATCAAATCCCGGCATCAGCAGTGTAATGTCATCATTGGAGTCTTGAGCGGGGCCCCAATTGCTCCAGGGTCTGACCCTGTTTTGTTTCTTTGGATAAAAGTGTCTGTTAAATAAATAAAATGTAAGAGTAATTTTATCTCCAGGAATTCCACCTCATAGCCTCCGGGTATAGAACCAAATTCATCATCCCGAGTGTCTCGTTTCTTGCTGTAAGAAATTCACTCTGCCTCCGACACCAGCAGATACAGACCTAATCTGCCTGTAGGAATGGGGGCCCCTTGGCAACACGTTCTGCACTGTTACCCGGGCCTGGAGTCCGGAGACCTTTCAGGATGTTAGAGGCGAGGCGCGTTTATGGACGTGGGGCCTCAGGGACAATTGTGATGACCTGCAGGTATGAGAGCGGCTCTCGAATTAATTACCTGGTGGTGAGGACCCTGCACCCCCCGTCCCTGTTTATATTCCATGGACTGGAGAAGGGGTAGGAGAAATAATTCCTCTGATGGCCCACCTGCTCTCCGCTGCCCTCTCATTACATTGACAGCTCTGTGGTGCTTTCTAGTTATTTACCTTCTAGCACCAAGCATCAATTCCCCCCCCGTCACACTCATCTGGCAACTCACAGTGGAGGTGGTGCCCAAAAATATCTGCCAGACTCCCGATTGGCCCATCTGCTGCTCCCCACAGCTCCTCATTGGACTGGGGATAGTGGTTCTTAGAATTCTGACCAATCCCTGCTTATCGCTTGGCCTTTCTGTCGCTCTCAGGACCTGACGATGGCAGATGGGGTCTCTAAGCAGGAAGGTCCCTGTCTTTGAGGGTCCGTTCACTGGTGTGTTCTGGATTTTTTAAACAGCGAGGTTTAGGGGACAAGCCAAAATCAGTTCGGGGGACAAACTTCATTAAAATGAATTAATATTAATTAATAACAAAAATTAGATGTCATTGCTTATGTAGTCAGTTTTAGCAAAGCTCATTCCGTATGGCCGTAATTCTTCTACAGTACTTGCTCATTAAATTTTGCAGGAACTAATTTTAAATAAAATTGACCAGGATAACGAGGAAAGCAGGCTCTTTAATTAATTTTATGCAGAGAGGTCGCTGTAACGCACTGCCTGTTTTACTGTCTTAACTTCAGTCACATATTTTCGGGGAAATCATTCAGGATGGTGTTGTCCTGTGCAAATCAGAATGCAAGTGAACTTGATGTCAGTGAGTAGTACAGACCCTGTGGTTACCCTCATTGAAAAAGTCATAGCTAGCTAGCTGGTTAGCAGAATGTGCTACTTCAGTGTCCTCTAAATAAGGAATATGTTTATTTAATTTTTAGTGTAAAACGTTGGGGCCCTCATGTGAATGTGTAAGCGCCGCTGATCCAGTGTACAAAATGGCTGTGTGTAAAGACACATAACGTGGTAAATTGTTATTATATGTAGTCATTATAAATTTGTCTATATACATTTTTAAGATGCTGGAAAGTGATGCTGACATCACTGTTGTGCATATCGTCCCTTTTAAAATGTAAATTGATGTAGGCATGTGACTCTGTGGCTGGCCCTCGACAGCCCTGCGACGGACTGGCGTCCCATTCAGGTTCTGCCCCCACCCTGTGCCCTATGTCACTTGGGATTGGCCCCCATTTCGATGGATCGACGGCCGTGATTGCCCGATTGTGCCTTGTCTCCGCCCATCAGGCCAACACTTCTGTGCAGAATCTGAAAACTGATCCAGGAGCTGCTGCTATGAATGTTTTCCCGTGTCTCGGGCGTTGCGTGTCCCACGAGGATGACAGCGTGGATGGATTCAGGAGGGACGGGTGGGGACGGAAGCATTAAGCTGGTTTCAAACAAAGTGGTAGGCGAACAGCACATCGAGAATATCTGGCAAAGTCATTTCGGCGAGGTGGGATCGATGTTGTGAAAAAGGCCGTGGCACGTGGCAGGCGGCCGGTCACCCCGGGACGTGGCGGGAGCTGACGGATCGATCCCGGCATGAGTCTCGGATAAATGGGAACACTAAAGCTTTTTGTCATAAACGAAGGAGCTCAAGTGGGAGGTGAACTTTGTGCGTGTAATGGGGGCTGTTATTAGCGAACCACGGGCGTCCCTTTTAGTTTTTAACATAGATCACATGAGTTCATTAGCGTGTGGCATCTTCCTCCCTCCCTCCCTCAGATGTATTCTGGCTCCTTCCCGAGCCTTCATCCTGATGTCACCGAGGCCCCCCCTTAGGCCATCAGATCAGGCTCTCTAATTAAGGGGGAGTTAATTAAAGCGGGCCCTTTCTGCGGAAGTCAATCTTTGGTAGGCTGAGACAAGACTTCTGATCCAAAATCAAACAGTCGTTAAGGTACAGCAGACCGCCGGCACTGAGGAGGTGAGGATCCAACCAAACCCCCCCCCCCAAGCGACCTCAGTCCGCCCGTTAAGGATCCATCATGGGCGAATAATGAAAAAGTCGATGCCGTGATCGCCGGTGGCGCTGTAAAGTCCGTACGGCGACAGGCTGAAGCTCAAAGGCCTCTGTAAAAACGATGACCCTCTTTCCCACATCTCTTTCATCGTCCTGAATTGGTCACACGGTTTGAACTATCAGTGTAATCAAGCAACGGCATGCAGAAACATTAGATAGATGTTATTTCCTGCTGAGAATCCTGCTTCATGGAGGCTTTGAGGTCTCCAGAGTGCCTCCTGATTACTCAGTTCCACTTTCATTCTAGGAAATTAGCATCCTTTAATCATTTGCGAGCGTCATATTTTGCTGGAGGAGTTCAGGGAATGACCCCTAGGGACATCCATCTTGAGATTTCCGTTTTTATCAGCAGATGGAATGAAAGAAAGACTCTTAAGGTCTGAGAAGTTTCCGTCTTGCACCTTCCTGTGGTGCTTGGCCTCAGACGTGGGTCTTCACCCTGTTCGCTAGAGGTCACTGTCAGGGTCAGGGGGCCTGGGAGGCTGTGTGAAGTTACCCAGAAGTAGATAACGGCCATCAGCTTCAAGCCTAATAAACAGGGGATAGACGCTCTAATCCTGTGCTTCTAAAACATTTCCGAAACCTCAATACCTTTTAAAATCTCATCTATTACAAATAATAAAACAGCAGAGTAAACATTTAATATTTAATTATGCATAACATTCAGGTTACAGGGTTAGTGTTGAGGCTGCAGGGTTACAGTTCAGGTTACAGGGTTAGTGTTGAGGTTACGAGGCCATGCCCTTAATGGTTACACTGATGTTTCCCACCAGCTCTTGACAAGCAGGAGCCTGAATGGCAGGAAGCTACAGTGCTGGGATACCACGTCCAACACTGTAATGCCCCGTGGAGCTTAGGGCCGGTGTCCAGCCGCAGTGCAGAGAGCTTCAGACAGACACCCTTCTCCTCTGCCTGTGGCATCTTGACTTTCTGGTCTTTGCTTCTTATTACTTTGATCACAATGGATTTCAGTACCCGCTTTGTTACTATACTGTAAGCCTCTTGTTAGCTTCTTGTTACCGTTATAATTAGGGTGTTGTTAGCCTACTGTTACCCTCTTGTTTGTCTGTTGTTAGCCTCTTGTTAACTTAGCATTAGCCTGTCTTCAATCTTTTCTTAGTTTGTTAGCCTCTCCTTAGCCTTTTGTTAGTCCATTGTTAGCTTCTCGTTAGCCTTTCCTTAGTCCATTGTTAGCCTCTCGTTCGCCTTTCTTTAATACGTTGTTAGCTTCTCATTAGCCTTTTTTTAGTCCATCGTTAGCCTCTCGTTAGCCTTGTTTTAGTCCATTGTTAGCCTCTCGTTAGCCTTTCTTTAGTCCGTTGTTAGCCTCTCGTTAGCCTTGTTTTAGTCCGTTGTTGTCCTCTCGTTAGCCTTTCTTTAGTCCGTTGTTAGCCTCTTGTTAGCCTTTTTGTAGTCTGTCATTAGCTTGGTTAGCACTCAATGCGGTGCGGCAAACTTGCTACACTTCCCGCATCCTTTTGCTTGCTCATCATTCTGTCATTTGTAATATGAAATGAAGGCAAACGTGGCGGTTAAAACGGCGGCTCGACATAAAGCGCTATGGAGCACAGCAGCAGGGTCAGCTTTAATAAAAAGGAGGCGCGTGAGCACTTAGCTACGCAAATAAACAAGCGTTTGAGATTGTCCCGCCATGGGGCTACACTGGCGGGAAAATCGGTAAGATCATCATCAGGGAGGCCAAAAGAGCGACTTCAGCTGCCTTGTTCAGCCATATTAAAGCCCCCAACATGCAACACAGGATGGCGACTGCCCCAGGGACCTATAAAGAACAGAAAGCGGACCAGATAACACAGCCCGTGCTGTGTTCTTTAGTGTGTGTTGTAGGGAGTGACCCCTACTGGAAACTGATATGCACTACAAGTTGTTTGCTCACAAATTACAATTTTCATACGTCACGTCCCTCAGCCTGCAATACGTTAACTGTAAAAGACAGCGTCCATTTAAGTGCGTGTGCCAGGCCGGGGAGGAATAAAGCCAGTGAATCAGCCCCCATCACAGATCACTTTGACGGGCTGTAGCCTGTCTGTCCCGGAGCCCCGCCTTCCTGTCATCGATCTATTATTCTCGTCTTTCATTTTCCTGCCATCTCTGAGCTCTCCCACCATAACTGGCCAGCGTCTGTACGGAACCATAAAGCGTCTGCTGGCCCACGCCAGTCACTGAAGCACGCCGCCGCCGCCCTCTGCGTCTCTCCCTTTCCACCGCGGTGTCTCATCCTGTCAGCAACTCAATGGCAAGTGAATGCATAGTGAGCGACAGATATAGAGAGAGACTGAGAGAGAGAGATATTGACCACTTGACAACAGGGAAAATTGAGCTCTGACTTGTCTGCGAGATCATTTAGGCAGGCTGTCTGGCCAGTTTGATGGAGGGCCCCAGACCTCGGTCACTGGAAGGAGGGCCCCAGACCTCGGTCACTGGAAGGAGGGCCCCAGACCTCGGTCACTGGAAGGAGGGCTCCAGGCCTCGGTCACTGGATGGAGGGCTCCAGACACCCCAGTCACTTTATGGAGGGAACCAGACACCCCAGTTAATGGATGAACGTTATAGAGCTCACCGGTCACTGGATAGAAGGCCTCAGACACCCCAGTCACTGGATGAACATTATAGAGCTCACCGGTCACTGGATAGAAGACCTCAGACACCCCAGTCACTGGACGGAGGACCTCACGACATATCCAGGCAAGACTGGATTAGGTTCAACTAATTCTGCAGGTCATATAGCCTACCCAAGGGTGCAACAGCATGTCCCTGAATGAGACCTGGCTCTGTAACCCTTTTCTCTCTATGTGTGTGTTACACGCCAAATCACACAGCAGGGACACTTCAACACACTGGGTGTGCTTATAGGTGTGTAGGTTTATGTTAAAAATTCAGACAATGGCACATGGATTCCTGAAGATTTGGGGTTTGGAAACCGGGCCACAGCGTGAGGCAGAGGTCTGGGGCAGAAGGCTCGGCTCATTGCCTCCCCCCCGTCGCGCCCTTGCCCGCCTGCCGCGTCGATCGCTCCTCAGATGGAGTCTTTGAGTTCCCCATTTGGCATTTCTATGTCTGAGTCAGGCTTTTTGGTTTAATTTAATCCCAGCCTCTGAAATCATTCAAGCAGAGATGCCCTGGGAGGTATGGCTCGGGGTGGGGGGGGGGGGGGTTGCACAATCGATCCCCCCCTCCACAAATGCATACATACACTAATTTGCATGCAGGACCGCACAGACAGATGTGAGGCCTTGATTCCTGCCGATTGGACTAAATGCTCAGAGATAAGAGCCGCTGGCCCTGCAGCAACACCCTCCTCCCCAAAGAATGGGGTGGGGGGGGGGGTGCTCTTGGCTTTAGTCGAATATCTTAGGAGTTTGTTAAAAGAGGCCCCGCTGTAATGTAAATCCACAAAGCAGACATTGCATGAAGAACAGGGCTGCAGATTAACCTCAAGGTCGGCTGCCCATTAGCATCGATTCTGCCTTTTATACGTCCCCCGTCCCCCCCAACACCGTGCTGGAAACATGGTGGGTGTTTTTTTTAATAAGAGACCAGGCCTTTATGCTGCTGTTAACAAGCTGTCCCACCAGAGCCAAGGCCACCGGCAGTGCCTATGGACCAGCGGAATGAGCTTCATGTGTGTGAGAGTAAACCAGCTCATGTGGAGCGAGAACAGGCCAGCGGATCACAGGGTTAAGCTGTATCTGCAACCCCATGACCTATCGGTGCTCCAGAGGCACCCCCTTGTCATGTGAAAAATGCCTAAAGCCCCTCCCCCCAACAGCTGCTTTGATATTCTTTGGCTAATATTGATATATAAACTGCCCTTGGGGTGTTTCTGCTTATTTTTCTCAGTTGCTGTGCCACGCCAAGCCCTGTCCACTTCTTACAAGACTGATTCCCAGATTCCGAAAAGGCTCACTGTGTCATTACCGATTTCCCGGATTCTTTTCTGCCTGTCCGCTTTTATGATTCTCATCACGTGGTCCGCGTGCGTATTGACTAAACAACATCCTGGCCAGGTCCTCCGTTCATTATGCTGGATGTAAATAAAATATTTCACTGCCGATGCTTCAGCATTGGACCCAGCTTTTTAGAAATATTAAACATCTGTTAACCGTGTTAAATTACAGTGCTCTGTGACTGTTCGGGAACTAACCTGAGCTGTGACCATTGCGGAAATGGTAAATAGCCACATCTGTGGATCTCGGAAGGATCCCTTACTCACAGGGAGAATCAGGACTGAACACATAACAAAAAAAGCCTTTTCACGCTAATATTTCCGAACACTGATTCATTGTGGACTGAAGAAACAGATTGTTAAATTATGCAGAATGTTCAAAATCCCTTCCGCATTGATATATCTCTACCTTTCCCGAGACAGCAAGTAGCATATCTGCTCTGTTTTTTGCCGTTCTTTTCAGAAAGACTTTTACTGTGAAGTTAATACTTCACTTATTACACGGGATGAACTGTCAGAAATATAAATGGTTCCCCTCTAAAGGCATCAGGCAGAAAAATCAACTTTCATGTATTAGTATATGCCCTGAGGCCAATCAGCTTCATTCAGCTGATTCAACTTTAATCAAAAAGTCTCTGAGACATTCGTTTGGCCGGACCGGCTATCAATCACTGTGAGTTTTCCAATAAAACCCTCGTAACGTCCAACTTCAGAGGACGTTTCTATCACAATCAGCTAGCAGGTTTACACTTTGTTTCTTTCCACGCCTGGACATCTCGTTAAACAAAACTGATGTAGTGTATTTCAGCTGTACACTCGCACTGCCTCGTTGTAAGGTAACCCAGGCCCTCTCGGTCATCAGAGGGGGTGCAGGGTGTTCCCCATGGCACGCTCCTAAGACCTATCTTACTTTCAGCATGCAGGCCTGCTCGTCTTCGTGTAACCGAATGCTCTAGCAGCTCATTAACCGCAGACTCACCTAAACAGGCTCAGTTGGCCAAGCTAAACTACCGGTGATTTAAAACAGTCCAGCTGGGATGAATGTGGGGAAAAGGCCCAGACGATGTGCCGTTCCTCACAGATGCTCTCACCGGGAAGGCGTGCCCTGTTTGCCAAAGGAAAAGAGGAAGTGGATTCTTGTTGGGGTGTGGTATCAGGGAGACCCCAAAGCCGGCTTGCAGCTTGGCCCATTCTCTGGATAACTTCAGACGGAAAGCCAGAACACATGTCCAGTTTAACCCGGGAGGGCTGCCATCAAAACGTAGCCTGTACACACCAAGGAGTCTGCTATCTGTCTGACGGCCCCAGCCCAGATCACATATAGCCGACCCATCCTGCGGGAGTGGAGGTGTCCCATTATTTGAGCAGTGGCTCTGTAAGCATGGGAATACCACACCGCTGGACAGCGAAAGGCCTGTAAACACGCTCACCACCCCAAATCCGGGATTGAGAAGAACAACCTAACTGTAGGGGAAGAGGCTTATGGGGGAAAAGAACCAGGCGATGTTGGGGATGGACAGGGTGTGTGTTTACATCGCGTGAGGGATGGAGTGGATACTAAGCACCTTTCTGAGCTAGTGGGTGTCACTGAAAATAGCCAAGGTGCATGCTGGGAATGTTCCTCCCATCTTGTAAATGTTGTAATTAATATAATAATAGCTGCTTGTATTACGTCGTAAGCATTTAGCTGGTGGTCTGGCTGAGATCGGAACCTGCTGGTTTCAGCACTATCCCTGCTCCCCAAACAATTGTCAGGTCACTGTCCCAGGGCCTTGCCTCCAGATGGTCATGTCTGGGGAAGGCTGACGCTGACGAGGCCCCCCATCCCAGGCCAGATGTGCGTGTGGGCCCAGACCTCCTGTTTGTCAGACCACGAGAGGAGCCGTAAGGAAAGCAGATGGAGTGGAGGTCCCAGGCAGGCCAGCTGAGAGGGAAGGCTCACCTGCGCCCCCTGCAGGATGCTGCTGATACGGCACATTCCTGCACCTGAATCTGCCTCAGTCAGCCGGCCTGGGAGCTTTCGGCTCTGCAGCCATGCCCATTAAGGGGCGACCTCATCCATCTGGCTCCTTTCAAAGGCTGTTTGCTTAAAGAGAGTTGGCCGGGATGAGAAGAGGCAGAGCGACATGAGCAGATTCCAGCGTAAAGGTGCTTTTGAGTTGAGTTTTCTGTCAAGAGTGATGAGCGATAGCCTGTAGCTGCCCTCCTGAGGCATTCCGGCTCGCGCCCTGGGCGTCGCACACGGGGATCCCGCCGGACCCGTCAAAGCCTCCCGGCTGCTGTACCGTCCCCCGAACTCCTCCGAGCCATCGGCACCTCGTCTCGCTGAACGGACCATCTGGAGTCATTGTAAACCCAGCCGGGAAACCCAGAATCGACGGCAGCAGTATCAGGGCCCCAAGCCCCGGCTTTGCCCTAAGCGGACATCGTTATCCGTAATGGAACCCCAGCCGCCGGGAAAGGTCGCATGGGGACGCTAATTGACTCATGTTGTCACGGTGATAAGGTGACCTGTTTTTTCTGTAGTTTTTAACTTCCAGACCTGCTGCAGCCAACCTATTAGGAGGAATGAAGTAATAAAACATTGAACCCCCCCCCCCCCAGAGAAACACCAAAGCTGGAGTGGGGGTCATTTAGCTGGACCCTGCCACAGACCTCTGCCATAACTGCTGCTCCCTGGCTGGCTGGAAATACTGCCTGCTTAGCTCCCCGCTATCTGAAACCAGCGCTCATTTATCTAGAACCTTCTTCTCTGCCATGGAGTGTATAAGGACCTAACAAGGCTTTTAGGATGCTGAGTGAAGTTTTTAAGAAGGTGGGGTGGTATCTGGGAGAGAGAAACCCCCCCCCCCTCTCCAATGGGGATTAGCCACGATAAGGTCAGTCTGGCGCTCCACGGCACACGGTAGTCCTCCATGGTCCAACCTTTACACCAAGTGTCGGTGAATTGGGGGTGCAGGAATGGGCCCATCAGATCCGGGAGAAGCAGGGGAGGGGCTGGGGCACCGATCTGGGGGAGGTGTCCATACCTCACAGCTGGGCAGGATGTGGGCGGGGTTTATTCAGAACACCCGCTAACTCAGCCGCTGGATCTTATGTCCCATGTGGCCCTGATCGCTTATTTATCTTTGTCACTTCAGTGTGAGCCTGCGTTTCCCAGGAAACACGGAGGTGACAGGAAAAACCCCATCAGAATACAACATACTCACAGATACACACGGATACACAGACAGATAGATACAGACAGATAGATACTGACAGAGACAAACACGAAAACACAGACAGATAGACACACACAAATACACAGACAGACACACACACACGAATACACAGACAGACACACACACACGAATACACAGACAGACAGACACACACACACGAATACACAGACATAGATACTGACAGTGACACACACAAATACACTGAGACAGACAGACATAGAGGTACTGTACAGGGACTGCCCTGAAAGTTCACTGCTAATGACGTCATTAACAGAAACATGTGGGATATGAACACACGCTGCGCTGAGTCAGAGGGCCTGCTCAAGACCCGCATGGGGAGTCAGACGTTACATTTGAGTTATTCTGGCAGTGGAGGAAATGGCGGGGGG
>JAABNX020000112.1:586050-599331 GCA_015163995.2 Mormyrus lacerda | reverse complement strand
GGAAATGGCGGGGGGGGGAGGGGGGGTGATTACAAAGCAGAACGAACATAAAGTGTAACTTCGGACCACCTGCTGGTGTCTTTGGCCCCCTGCTTTTTTGGGGGGGGAGGGCTGCCCCAGTCATCTCAGACAGCTCTCCTGTTCAACACCGATAGCAGGTCAGACAAACAGCAGCGTGTTTAAAAGACATGGAAGCAGAGAGATGTGGGGGGAAGGGGGGGTGGACCATGGCGGTCTACAGGGAGCGTGGGCAGCAGGGAGACCAGCCAGGGGGGGCCTGTGAGGCACAGGTCTTTGGTCCATGTTGATAACCAACGGTGCTAGCGAGTATATACTTGGTACTTACCAGTAGGGGGAGTAATGGCCAAAGAGCTGAATGAATGATTCACTCCTGGTACAGGCCTGTTATTATACCTTTAATAAGCCCACGAATGAGCAAAGGCAGAGCGTGTGGCTGAGATGCGAGTCACCCTGGGTTAAGCTGTCCGCCATGTCGCCCAGTAATGTAGCGTAATGTAGTGTGTTGGGGAAAGAGCCCGCCCCCCTGTAAGCGTAACTCCCCTCCCCCCACCCCACATATGGATCGTCCCGCTTTTGCATTTAGACCTACTTTTGACAAACAGACGGTGCTGGGCATCGCAAAGTGGGCAAGGGGCACTAACGGCTGCCGAACAGCGGGGGTCCCACTGGCAGGCGGGTCGGCTTAGCCATGATCATCGCTCAGGGCGCAATTCAACGAGGGGGAAGGTGAGAGATACACATGTTCAGATTGGAGGTCTCTTTAATCAAATGCCTAACCACTGAGGGGCAAATCTCTTGATTTCTAAATATCCATCAACATTCAGTACTATAAACAGCAAAATTATTTATTATTTTATTATTTATTTCAAGTAAACATTAGAACTAAAGCGTAAGCAAGCTCAAATGCTCCCAAACTCTGTGCTGCGGATAATATTTTAAGCAGCAGTTTGCAGTAAATAAAAAAGAAAAACGGCATTGTGGGTAATAGTTCCTTTCCCATTCCCAGCATGCAGCGGTGCCATTCTTCATTAAACATTGGGCAGGGGGTAAGCGAGAGCTGTTTGCGCTCGCATGCATTTCTGAACGCGCTAACCGTAAATCACCCGGCCCCATCGCTCAGCTTCCAAAGCGGTATGTAAAAGTTTCTTGGCGCTCCTGCGGCTCTTCGTTCTGTCGCATGACGGAATGCGCCGCCGATGCCACCTCTCCTGCTCTTTCTCTACCGTCGTCCTGTTCCCTCTCTGCGGAGCCGGGGCGGCAGCCACCTGGGGCTGCGGATCTTAATTATGAACCTGTGAGCAAACATCAGACGGGGCAGCAGCCAAAACGGCCACAGCCGAGTCTAATTACTTACCTGTCCCCACCCATATAGGGGTGGTGTAGGGAACAGTCATGGCATATTATGACTTTGCTCACGCCTGTTTCCAGTCCGACTGTCGGTCCCTGCGACAGCGCATGCGACGGAGGCCCGGTCTTCGTGTTTAACGCATCTCTTAACCGCAATTAAAATCCTCATTATCGCACATTCACGGGGGACTTCTGGAAGTTTGTCTCTTTTCTGTCTAGAGAGGAGGCAAACAGATAATGTTCGCTTTTATTGTCACATGGGTGCAAACGGGAAACCAGGGTCTCTGAACGAAGGGAAATTGGGCTGAAGAAGCGGCAATTTGGGAAATATGTTCTCAGAGACGTTTTGTCCGTCTGTCTTATTTTTCACCAGATGTATTTTCCTCTATATCCTGTGTTTTTCTTTGTTGCCATTTTGCCTGGGGGGCAGGGGGCCTGGGGGGTAGCATTTGAAATTTCATAGTCGCATGTTTAGCCGCATGCATGTCTATGAATTATGAGTGTGTCCCTGTGCTCGCCGCCGGCATTCTTTGGCAGTACCCATCAGTCCCATTTTAGTCCCTGGTCACCCTTGTCAGTTCCCAGTTCTTAAACGCCAGCAAGTAAAGGGGACTGATTTTTCCACACGGGGTGCCGTCACGCTCGGCTGGACTCCTCCAGGGGGCTGAGGACAGACCCCAACCGCCAGTTACAGCTCTCTGAAGTGGAAAGACGGCAGGTGTGACCCTCCTGACCCCGCCACCCACCGTCGCTAGGTGCTTAATAAACACCCCCACCCTTTCCACACTGCAGCCACTGCACTGTAGCCTCTTTGCGGGAAGGAGGGCTTGGGCCTCCACTTTGGTGGTCACACAAGATTGAGACGAGATCATGTGACTGCATTACAGTGACATTACTTGAATTGAATTGGAGGGGGCCGGTGAGACTATTATGGGCTGTTAGTTACTGGTTAGTTTAACCCACTGCGTACCAAAGACACAGTTAAACTGATGTGGGTCAAATCAGGCAGGGTGTGGCAACCGTACAATGCATTACTTTGGAAATCTTATGTCTTAAATCACCATGTAACCTGTGGCTGGTCTCGGCCTTCCATCCGTGTCACAGCCAATCAGAGCAGCTACTGTGGGATCGGAGGGCGTGGCTGATCATGTGACTGACGTACTCCAGGTGGCACTCTAGTGAAAAGGAGCCGTGGATCGGCAAAGGTGCAGATGCCTGTATGCGTTATTCCCACGCGGCCGATTTCTTGCACCGTGGGGGGCAGAGCAGGAGCACCAAGGTATTACATCCATTCGACGAACGTTCATGAACGTTTAAAGGCACAGAAACGTCGCTAACGAGCCTTCAGCTCTCGCCGGGAAGAACAAATGACCGACGAGGTACTTAAAAGAAGTATGTTTCATTATAATATGGCAAAATAGCCGAATTTGAAAAGCAGAATTGAGTTTGCGTCAAAGCGGATGGGGGTGTTTGTTATTATAAGCGGGGTGATTTCCTGCTGGCACAACGCCGCCGCCTCGTCAAAACACGCCGAGCACTGCTTCGTATTAAAAGAGCAATTTCGGTGTCATTTTCGGTTGCGAGCACGGCAAGACAGAGAGAACACTGCGATAAATGGTGTTTCCGCCTGCACCAGAGCTGCCTTCCTGTCCTCCGCCCGCCGCCCCCCACCCACCACCAGATCACTTTTGCTGGTCCATCCGTTTGTCCATTTTTCTGTAGCCAGGGGTGACGGATTCCTGGCAGTGAACCCTGGGAAGCATTGTGTGCCGGAAGTGTATTGGTTCTCCTGCTGCCGTCTCTCCAGCGTAAGCGCTGCACTGTCATCGTTCCTGTAAACTGACAGCACTCTCTCTCCCCCCCCCCCCTTCCAGGGTGGTGCGCAGTCTTCACGCAGCAGCCCGCCGACGTCGTGGTGGTGTCAGGCCTGCCCGTCACCCTGCCCTGCTCCATCCCCGGTTACCATGGCATCGTGCTCTGGGTCAAGAACGGCTTAGCCCTGGGCGTCAACAGAGACCTCTCAGGTACCGTCACATGACTCCTCCACTTGTCATCACATGACCTGGCTTCACTGTTTGGTTTGTCAGGCTGCCTCCTTGTTTGCGGATTGTGACCCCTGGCCTTTACCGGAGCCTGGGGCAGCTCTGGGGACACACACGCGACCCGTACCTCTCATCCATGGACAGGATGCCCCCCCGTCATTTACGCGGCGTCCCTTTCAACCTGACACTCTACGGAAGCTCATCCCGCCGATCAGTGAACTCCCAGGCCCTGTCGTGCAGGAGATGAATGATTCCTCTTGGTGCTATTAACAATCCCTATACTCCGTGAGACTCTGCTTCCTGCTTTTGCAGTCTCTGCTCTGCTGAATGGCTTATCTGCCCTGCACCCCCCCCCCCCCCCCCAATCTGGCTCGCCTTTTCTTGGCTGTCAGGTTTGATTCAGCTGTTGATTCAATTCAGATCCATTCAAATACATCATCTGATTATTCTTACGAGCCCAGATCAATTACTTAAGTCGGCTTCCGATTAAATGACATTGTTTGTTTGAGAATGGACCAAATCAAGTTAAGGATTTTTGTTTCTTTGTTAGCTGTGGTGGGTTGGGGGGCGGCGGTGACGGAGGGGTCAGGATCACATTACAGCCTGGTCAGGCTTGACTAATCGGCCCGGAAGCCGTAGCGATTCTGCAGGCTCAGCACATTCGCGGCACCAGGCGGAAGCCTCGGTTATAGGCACATAAATCTGCTGTCTGTGAGCAACTGGGCATCTCGCATGACCTTCTGGCTGCAGCGGGGAGGGGGGGGCAGCTTAATGCTAATGGACAGCTCAGCCAGCGTTTACGGCGCTCACCCCGGGTGCTGCGTGCGGCGTGTCGGAAGACGGACGACCAACTCTTAGGTCCCCCGGCTCCATTCGGGAAGAGTGGGTCGAGCCAATGGGGTCTGAGAAGCTTAGAAACCTCCCTCAACAACCCATAAACGTGAAGATATGGGCGCCCAATCAAAATTGGGCATGTGGGCCATGTGCATGGGCGGGGGCCGTGTGGGCGTGCGATGGCCACGTGAGCGTGCGAGGGCCGCGTGAGCATCCAGGGGCCATGTGGACGTGTGAGGGCCATGTGGGCGTGCAAGGGCCGTGTGAGCGTGCAAGGGCCGTGTGGGCCGTGTGAACGTGCAGGCCGTGTGAGCGTGCGGGGGTCGTGTGACCGTGCGAGGCTCGTGTGGGCGTGCGGGGTGTCCTGCCGAGATAACAGCGCCCCGCTGTCACCAGAAATGTGGTTAGTCCCACAGGCTGTTTATTGGGAAGCCTGATGAAAGGCTAATGAAATGAAACAATAAGCCTCCGCACGTGTCAAAACCGAGAGGCCACTAGGAACAGCGGGATGTCAGGATGGGTCTGCACCATGACGGGGGGGGGGGTATTGGGACAGGAGGGTGTCAGAAATGGGAGGCCAAAGCCAATAAATCACAAAAGCATGTGACACCACCAACTATGGGGCCTTCCACTGCAACGGAGGGTCACAGAAGGACAGCCCCCTCTGCTGGCTGGAGGTCAGCATAGCGGTAAATCTGAGTGCTGTATGATACATCCAAGCAGAGGCTCTAAAGATAAAGATCTATGGTGATTTAGTCCCGAAGACAGACGTCCTGCAGAGCTGGCAAGTCCTCGCGCTGTGTCACCGCACGTTGGGGCAAGACACACATCATCTTTGGCCTGACTAACTCTCTCAGAATCCAACCATTCCCCCACTCCCTGAAGTTGACCTGCAGACCTGGGGTGGCCCTCGGACCCCGGACTTGCCATCTGCAGCCCATTTGTCTAACCCCCAAATCCCTCTAATTTTGCCACGGGGGGGGGGTTTCCCCCTACCCTAACACCCCCTCCGGTAGGCCAGGGCTGAGGAGCTGCTAATCGTCCCAGTAATGCAGAATGTCGCAGGTAGCCTGAAAATGGGTGGAATGTTCCAGAAGAGTATGTAGGGCGATGCTTAAAATCGGCCACAGGGCGACATGCAAATGGTGGAGCAAGTGACCCTGTTATGGACCAATCATGTAATTTGAAGGCGGCATCTTCCAGAAGTTGGCACCATGTGGGATCTCCCCCAAAACAGGGGCTACGTGACGCATGGCATACAACCCTGCCCCCCACCCTGCCATGCCCAGGAATCAGCATTCAAACCTGACCCCCCCACGTGCCCCAGGATCAGCACTGAAATCTGCCCCCCCACGCTCCCTGTCTCATTCGATGCGAGCTCTACCAGACGGGCTAATTAGCCATAGCTTAGAGCAGCTAATCACCGTTAATCCCGGGTCTTTATGCTGAACGGATCCGGTTAAAAGGTGGGGAGTGAAACACTGGGACATCTCGCCCAGCGTGACCGCGATTGCACCAGTCGAGAGCATCTTTGCAAGTGGTGCATCAAAGGGAAAAAAGCTTCTGAGGAAGTTCGGCACCCCACGCTTCATGGTGGGACCAGGAAAAGCTTTCACTGGGGCAATGATATGGAACCTCTGAAACATCTGCATGCCTAGTCTATGCCTCAGATCCTTGGTGACAGACGGGCATTCCTGGGAATTGATTTTGGGGATTCTTATAGAAGGTGCTGCTTTTATTCATGCTACGGCACAGGCCATCCAGGGATCTGAACACGCAACCTTCAGGTGCCCAGACCAGCTGCCACGTGTTTCAGGGATTTTTTTATGGTGGGAGGGAATAAGAGCAGCTATAATTCATACAGAGGGAGCAACCTTATCATTAGCCAATGGGATAGCATTCCGGGGACCAATCAGCTTTCAGCTGGAACCAGTGCCCCTGTTGGCCCCACCCATTACTTCGCAGCCGATACTTATGGTCGATGTCATAGGGGTCCGTAGTATTTTCTGTCCCTCCCCCAGGATGATGTCACCTCAAGGATATTTTCACCCCTCCCATGGCTGCTATGGTGATCGTCTGCTTGAATTGCGGTCTGTTTGACGGCAAGGCTACATGGGGAAGATGTTCTTAATCTACATGTCAGCGTGTGGGTCTGTGTCTGTATGTGTGTGTGTCTCTTATTTATGTCTTTGTGTGCCTGCGTACGTGTGTGTCTTTGTGTGTCTTTGTGTGTGTGTGTGTCATACTTGCACAGACTGGATTTAATATAAACATAAACACAAATTAAAGCCACGATCTTCCTTTCAGCGGCTAACAGATGTGTAATGCATATCCACTTAATGGCTGCTTTGTGTGAAATAACGCTTCTTCCTGCAGTGAGCAGCCCTCTTGTTTACTGTGGGGAAAGATAAAAAAAAAACCTTCTCATTTTGTGTTATTAATCCATAAATCCGCAACCAAGCTGGAGAAACGGGGCCTTCAGATGTTGCTGAGCGAGTTTCTGGGTGTCTTTGGAGTTTCCATGATGATTTACGGGCAAATAAACAAGTCAAATGTGTGGTAATATTCCCTTGTGGTGCCTCATTTTGCATATGTTTGGGTCTAAGGTGTTTCATGCCAGCCAAGGGACACCTGGCTGCCTGTGATTTTAATCCGACAGACCTGTGCCTCTCACGTCCAAACTGGATACCAAATGTCCTCCACGATGTAATAGAAACTTTCTTTTTCAGGTCCCCACAAAGATCTGTGAATACAATCAAAAATCTAAAAAAATGCCAAAAGTATTGTATTTAGTTTGGTTACTTATGGTTGAGGTTAGGGCTGGATTGGGGTTAAGGTCATCATGTTGGGATTAGAGTTTTCCCCCTACAAATGAATGGAGAGTCCCCACAAAGATATAGTTACAAACCTGTGTGTGTGTGTGTGTGTGTGTGTTAGGCCAACCATTAACTATGCCCGCCGTTGCCCTGTGCTCCAGGCTACCCCCGCTACACCGTGGTGGGGGACCACGACGAGGGCGAGTACCACCTCCACATCCAGCGGGTGGATCTGTCGGATGACGCCCTCTTTGAGTGCCAAGCAATCCAGGCAGCAATCCGGTCTCAGTCTGCCCGCGTCACAGTGCTGGGTAAGGAGAACACGCCAACACAACACCAAACGCAGAGCATCTGAAAGGGGACATGCAAAAGCCACACACGCAGAACCAAGACAGGACTCGAACGCCGGCCCTTAAGGCACAAGGGCTCCGTGCCGCCCGAAAACAAGCCCTCAACAAACATCTACCGAAGTTTATCTGGAAAGTTCAGGTCCAGAATGTTAAAACACATATAATAACAAAGGTTTTGTTTCAACCCACAAGTTGAGCATAAAGAGGTTCTCATCTGCTTGGTTGAAACAAGATCTTGGTCCGGATTTTTTACCTTCTGGCCATGAAATTATCACGTCTGCTAGCTATTCGTCCCATCGGCCGCGAGCAACAAAGTAAACACACCTCTGCTGGCAGAGCGTGACGCTGAGGCTCGTGGGAGATAAACGCACGCAGAGCGTCAGAGGTGCCAGCACAGCTGCGTGTGGAGAGGGTCTCCCCGCAGGCCGGCTGCTTTTCCCTTAATTCAGGAGAGTAATTACCCTGCTTGTTTGCCCCTCACAGCTCCGCACAAAAGCTGCGCGACTGTCGGGATTAATTTCCTGTCCTCGCCCACAGTGCTTTTTGTTCTAAAAAAGAACAGATTTAATCTGTATTTAATAGCTTAGTACGGAGTGTGTGTGTGTGTCATTTTTTCGATCAAAGACAAATGATTAATTAATGTCAAGATTAATATTGTAATATTACTATTACTTGACTGTATTTGTTGATCTGGTTATTGTAATATTCCTGCAGTTTTTGCTTCCTTGTTAGAAAAGAAGCATTAATAAGTAAACAGGTTGTTCGTGAGCTTTCATGTTATCGTGAATTTTTTGCTTTTATTAATTTGTTTGTCTGCTTGTGTCTTTTTATATCTGATGGGCAGTGTGGGGGGGGGGGGTGTAAGGGCTGCTGCACAGGGAGAGGGAGAATAAGCAAGGTACATGGAATAGGGGACGGGCCTGCCATATTGAAAGTGAAAGTGAAACTAATAATCTGGGGAAGAAGGAAGGAAGCATATTGTCCCAGGACCCCTTGCAAAATAAAACGATGATGTCATCCTGCATTCTTGATTTTTGGCAATGATGATGTCATGCAACGGTCTTAGGGTGCTTCTCAATATGCATTCTGGACCATACTTGTGTTCTCAGGAACCAGTTTTACATCATCTTCAATCGCCAAAGACCAGTTCCAATACTCAAGAACAGAAGTACAGAGAACAGTAAAAATCCCCGGATGTTGTTCTTGCCCCGGCCCAAATACCAAAAATACATCATTTGTATCCTCGTCAAATGACACCATTTCCATGATTCATCAAGTTAGCAAGACCAGTTTTGCCAGGACCACAAGTATGATCTTCGCATTGCCAGAGATTAAGGGTGTTCAGAAACACCCTTAGTCTCTGGCAATATTGATGTCATCCTGCAGTCTTAGTCTGACAATGATGATGTCATCCTGCAGTCTTGGCCTCTGATGATTATGATGTCATACTGCAGTCTTGGTCTCTGAAAATGTAATCCTGGGATCTCCTGGGTTTGGCAGTGTTTT
Organism: Mormyrus lacerda; assembly: GCA_015163995.2. NCBI lineage: Eukaryota > Metazoa > Chordata > Actinopteri > Osteoglossiformes > Mormyridae > Mormyrus > Mormyrus lacerda. The sequence goes on along the minus strand of JAABNX020000112.1, from coordinate 590,415 downwards.
AGATGTTATGTTTATGTTGCTTTGTGTAACAGTTCTGTTAAGCCCCCTTTAATGAGAGTTAAACCCGGGTATTTGTGTTCACAGCAGATCCCAGCATTGGGCATAAAGGTTTGTTTTCTGAGCTGGTCGATCTGGGCCTAATGTGAATGCAGGGACACAGATTAGACTCAGGATATCCTGGAGGTCCTACTTACCCACCCAGCCGCCAAAAGGATGACGATGGGGGTGTAAGTCATCTACAAGGACCAAGTGTGCATATGGGGATATTTGCTTTATTCGTTTAATTTTTTTTTTTCTGAATGGGGTGAGTTCATCCATCCACCCTACCCCCGCAGTGACAGCTACGCTTCATTATTCCTCGAATAAGAGGCCTCTAAGGTGAGCAGAGTCATGTGACATGGAGACATGGGGGCCCGGAAGGGGAGAGGGGACCCCAGAGAAATGCCCAAACAGAGAGTCTTCTAAAGAAATAATCTAAGCCTGTTTGCGATGACTTTGAATTTAATTGGCCGCATTAACGAGCAGCTGAATAAGCAGGTAACGCGCTAAGCCGTTTAAATCACCCCGAAACGAATCGACAGGGAGATGATGTACATGAGGCGGCGTGGCAGTTTGGCAGAGGAGGAGAGTCCTGTCAAAAAGCATCTTAGTCTGATCCACAGCAGTGGGAAATGGCAGGATTTGAGAGAGACTCTGAGTGGGTTGTTTGCCGTGGCAAATGGGCACAGGTACGTGGCCATACCAGGGGGGGAGGGGACACTCCTTCCATTTGTCAAGGGAATGAAGTTGCTCTGTATGGTGATGGGGGTGCCATGAGCCCTTATGCGGGTAGGGGCTCCCCCACGCACTGTCACGAATCGCCCCCCAGGGAAATGTGCCACCTCTCCATTGCTGAGAGAGCCTCTCTTCCCTGCCACGCACTCTCTCACGCCTCTACAGCAGGTGCTGGCTTCTCTAGGGCTTTTCTCTCCCTCTGTTTTCTCACCACCTGATTGGTCGTCAGCCTGAGAGCCTGCAGCCTCTTTCCCGCCAGCCCTGGTGTGACGCCTGAGCCCCTTTCAATCCCAGTCTTGATTCTCTCAATAAGAGCTAGCAGCTAATGGCTACGTGCTCGCTCACACTTGGGGGGAAGCTGGTTTTCTTGTACACGGGATCTGTTGTCTTGAGGATTGACCTCGGCCTTGCACCTGATATCCTCAGTAAGAGTCAGCAGGTTATTCGAGGAAGATTATGTCCGACGTTTTTGGGGATCGTGATCTTTGTTGGCCTCGTTCCTGCGTGAGTCTTCTTCGCCAACCATAGACTGGTCACCAGTGGCAGCACAGGTAGCGCTGTAAGGAAGTGTCAGCCAGATGAATTAAAGGCGGAATGTGCCGGACCACTGTGCGTGGGAACCTCCGAGTTAAGCGGCGGCGTGAAAGTGCGCGAGGGTGCGGGGGCGGCGGCTGAATCACACCCCGCTTCAATACATCAAACACCATTATTGATAAATCGCTCAGATGATAAAGTTGCCGCAGCACAAGATGGAATTAGGTCTGGGGTTTTGGGGGGGGGGTGCAATTTGAAACAAGGCAGCAGCTTCAGCAAGGGGTCTGAGCTTGCTTTGCCCAACAGGGAAACCGTATTCCTGGGAATATAATGACAACCTTGATTTGTGCAACCAGTCCTAACACAAGTCAGATTTAAAAAAAATAGCTCAAGTATTGCTGGAAATATGGTGGCCTCTGACATATGACCTTTGACCCTGGATTGGGGACCCTCATGGTCAATCCCCTAGCAACCGAGCCTTTGAATTAATTGACCATGGACAGGGTACACAAGAACAACCCTGGGGGGGTAATTAGACCACACAGCCCCTCCCTCAGAGACAGGAGGGAGCTTTTCTGTTGGGGAGCAGTTCACACTTGGGGTCAGGAGGCTGGAGCAGGTCACCTGCTCGCTAATGGGCCAGCAAGACCTAGTTATCCTGTCTGACCTGGCTCAGCCTTTCATTTCCATCGGATGCAGGCACAGCTAAAAAAATAAAATCCCAGAAAATAATTTAATACCATATATCTGCACAGTGAAATATTTATCACCCTGAAGGTTGAGACTTATTAATGCAGCATAAGTCGCTGCAAAATTGAGTAGGTAAAAAAATTTTTTTGAATTCATTGCTTCCCAAACTAGCATCCTGAGAGCGTAAACACAGCGCTCGTAGCTGAGAGTTGTTTATGGAGGAGTTCATCTCCTGCCTGCTTGGTTTTTGTTTTTGCGGATGACTCCTCCCCCCTCGATTCCTCTTCTCGCCTCTTTTTGTTTTTTTGTCCTCAGTGGAATCAGCCCCCACTGGTCTCACGGTCGATTCATTAATCTGGCTAATGCGAGCCAGCCGGGCGAATTTTAACGAGTGCGACTGGGCGGGGTCAGGATGCAGTCGCCGTGGCGATGACAGACCACCACCGTTCTGCATCCTGACTGAATCACCACGGTTCTCTAATAATTAAAAAAAAAAAAAGATGAACCTGTGGATGCAAGGTCAGAACAAGACGCCTTTTTATATTTCTGGCAAAGGACAGCTCACTGTACTCATCGCCCAGACAATTAGTTACACAGTGAAATCGGGGGCCGGACACCCTTTCCAAGAATTACTGCAAAACAGAATCTTTCCCGATAGAAAGTTATTTCTGGGGTGTTTGTTACACATGGTAATGTGGCATTTGAATGATTACTTTTTAATTTCACAGCCTGTAATGTCAGATTAGTGAGATTAGACCTCCATAAATCTGTGTCCCTTCTCCCTCGATCCGTGACCACGATGCTCTAATATGAGAAATGAACAATGTAAAGAAGCCTTTTTGCTTTTTTTTGCGTACATTCCCATTGCTTTAAAGACGACATCTAAAGGAGCCTTGGTTGTTATTAGCTTGCGTTTAATAATTAACACTCGTTCGAAGCTTGAGCTAATTTCCTGTCACGGAGAAGAGATTTTAACGTACTGTGAGCCAAAGCATCGTGCTGGACTTCGAGAGGAGCAGCTAAAGGTGTCGTGTGTCATTGTGGGCTTTTTCCCCTCCGTTCCTTTGCTGAGATCATCTGCAGTCTGTCCAGCAGTGCTAGAGGTTATTTTTTTTCCGGGGAAAGATCAGGCACCCGTCGAACACCACAGGAGACGAGCTGTTCCGGCAAATATGAAGTCGGCTTTGCGGAATTCAGGAAGGTGCTTCGTCTTCCTTTTACGCAGCTCATCACGAAGGATCTAGATGATCGCCTCTGTGTCTCCGTGTTCGTCATTCGAGTTTTACAAGAAGGCTTCTGGATAGCAGCGGCATGCAACATGCATGTGACATGCTTCGCAGGTCCGTCAGGAGGCGGCAGCATGTTCCGGCAAGAAACGGGACGGTGACGAGGACCTAGATCACCCGAATCGGCGTCCCATCGAGCGTCCGCTGTCTGTCCCGCTGCGCGATGTTAACGGCGGTGCCCCCCCGTCCCGGCAGCATCCAGTAAGCCGGAGCGAAGAAAGAGAAAGATAAATGAAAACATGATCAAAAAGACAGTCGAAGAGAACAAGGGCCTCCCACCTCATGAGAATATTTATTAGTTAAAAGCAAATGAGTGTGAAGGAGCCTGCTTGATGAGCTTGAGCTATAAACAGCAGGAGGAAGAGCAGCCAGGAGTGAGAGGAAGGCGTCCCACGAAGGGCGCCACCCCTACCCGGAATGTTCCGTCTGCACGCGCCGCTATCTTACTTACTGCTTTTTCCAAGGCCTCGAAACCAATGGAGTGAAGCCACTTCCATCTCAGGTGCCATGAGAGTCAGCGATCCAAGGCGCAGCAGAACAAAACCCTGTGTGAAAGAAGCCAGACGTCTCCGACCCATGGGCAGATCATAGTCATGCCTCAGAGACCTCCGCTTATTAAGAACACCACTGGGATGTCCTCCTGAGGTCTAAGTCTGGACTCTGTTGGAGGTAATTAATAAGTTCTCCGTGTGACCTTGTGCCTGTCTGGAGGTAAACGCCAGTCGGTGGCACCAATTCTGAGAGGTTTTGCTGTGAAGAATAGCTTTTTAAGAACATCACTTCAGCAGCACAGAGGAGCACGATTAAGTGTTGATGGGCGAACAGGGGGTGGAATTCTGTCAAGGTCATTTCGGAGTAGAAGTTATAAAGCCACGGAAATAGGCAGAGAGCATGACGCTGAAAAACACCAGGAATGGGTCGATGGGGGCTGCTGGAGGGGGCTCGGGGGTGGGGGCTCACAATGAGTAGGTAGGGGGCTCGTGATCAGTGGATCACACACGGCGGCTCACGGTCGGTCAGTCACAGATGGCAGCTCACAGACAGTGGACCACAGATGGAGGCTCATGATCACTGGATCACA
>JAABNX020000112.1:538520-556432 GCA_015163995.2 Mormyrus lacerda | reverse complement strand
TTGACAGTGACGTTCAGGAAATTGGCCTAACCCCCCGTTCCCCCCCCCCCATCCCTGTCAGGTTAGCAACGTTACGTCACCTGCCGTTTTCAGAAACGCCACCCCCGGGATCTCTCCTCCCAGAATGACATTCGCTCTCTGCAGCCGCGCCGACTCGCGAGTTTGGACAGAGACATCAGCCTCCCTGACAGCGTGTCCTACATTTTCCTACGGAAAGAGCGTGGGCAGCTAAATGCTTTTCCGCTCTCCCCGGAATACCAAACTCCGCCGAGGGTCTGTGCTTGCAGTCGCGGGGGTGTGCCGGAATGGGCACCCGCTTGCCGGACACGGTGCCGGCAGCCGCGGCTCCCGCGTTTGCGGTGACGTTCGCGCCGCTCTGACCCCCCTCCCCGCTTCGTCGTGATGTGCGCGGTGTCCCCGCTCCTCACTGTGCTCCCCGCATATGGAACACTCCCCATAGACCTCTTTGTTTCTGTTCTGTCGGGTTTAACAGACTGTTCTCCATATAGGAAAGAGATACATACCAAACATCCAAATAAGGATTGCTGTGCTCCATCTCCTGGGTCAGAAACATCAGACTGTAAGGCTGGATGCAACCTATAGGGGGCCCTAGACCATCTGTGGCCCCTCATTACACACACAGGCCCAATCTAAGGGCCACAGAGTAGCTGTCTTATCGCATACTTTTCAGCAGATCCACATGCTTTTGGACTGCGGGGGGTAAACCACGGAGGACCGGGGGAGAACATTAACACTCCACAGGCACAGGGCTCAAGCATGAAACCCAAAGCCCCCTGGGGTATGAGGAAATGGCGCCCCCTGCTGGGCAGCCCTGCTGCCCCCTCATAGATAATGACATTCTCCTCGTTCGCATGCTGTTGTTTTTCCAGTGCGGTGGATCACTGGGTAGCTCAACAACCTCACATCTCCAGGGCTGCGGGTTCAATTCTTGCCCTCAGCTCCATTTGAGTTTGATTTGAATGTTCTTCCCGTGTTTGTGTAGCTTTACTCAGTTGTCTTCCTGCAGTCCAAAAATACCAAGTTGGGGATTTGGGTCCTCGGAGTTGCCTGTGGTGTTTATTAGCTTGAATCGGCGAGCCCTGCAATGCACCAGCATCCCATGTCTCCCTCGCCACGGGCTTCTTGGGCTTGTCTCCAGGTCTGCTGTGACCCAGTAGGAACAGAAGCTAGACAGGTTGATGATTTGCTGAAGAAGACGGCAGCATTAAGGGGTCTGAGAGGCCCCCCGTCTGGGCCTCCATTGCCGTGACCTTCAGACCCGTGGCGACCTCCATGCTCCGCCGCCCCTCCAGCTTTCATCCGCCCGTGCTTTGATTTAATAACCAAATTGCTCACCCCAGGATCTGTCTCCACGCAGGACCCCACCAACGGCTACTACAGTGTCAACACCTTCAAGGAGTGCCACTCCACGCCCACCATGACGCTGGGCGGCGGAAACGCCACCAAGACCCACAACCCGGGCAGCTCCACTCTAGGCAAGCAGCGAGTGCCCACCGGCATGTCCTTCACCAACATCTACTCCACGTTGGGCGCCGGCCCTAATCGCCTTTATGACTATGGACAGCGCTTCGTGCTGGGCGTGGGCAGCAGCTCCATCGAACTGTGCGAGCGCCAACGCGGCTCCCTCAGCGACTCCGGCTCCTTCCTGGACACGCAGTGCGACAGCGGCATCAGCAGCTGCGGCCGGACGGACGGATACACACCCTTCGACAAGGCCAGCAAGGCCTCAGCTACTTCTTCCTCCCATTACTCGCAGGCCTCAACGCAGAACTCTGAGCTCACGCGGCCCTTGCAGAAGCGCATGCAGACGCACGTCTAGCGGGGGGCGTGCCGTGGCCTCCCAGCCACTAGAGGGCCTCAGCGAGCGACTGGGCGGGACTCTTTGTACATGTGGTGAGGTTGCCTCTGTTGTTTTCCGTGATCATTTTGGCCTTTTTAGCTGTCTAAATGGTTTTGATGCACACACTCCAGAGCGCATATATAGCCTATAAAAACAATGCTTTTTTTGCCAAAGTAGATCGAGCTTTTTACTGAGTAGATGCTACTTAGCAGTTTTACATTTTTCGGGGCAGAAGGTGAAGCTCCTTTTATCAGGGGAGGCGTCCCATTGCCTCAGAAGCCTCCACGTCGACCTCAATCACCATTTGTCAAAAGTCATAGGCTGCGGTCCCACGAAAACAAGTGGAGGTAGAGTGGAAACGGATGGCCGGACTCCCCCCATCCTCCGAAGCACAAACGGAACCGCCATCCCGTCGCAGTGTCGTTCGCAGAAATGCGCCGAGACAGCCAGCCGACTCGGGGGGCAGGGGGTTCCGTCCGCCGTCCATCTGCAGAGTCGCCGCATACGGAGACCAGGGGCCAAGGCTGCTCTGTTTTCCTGCGATTACTCTGATGTTTTTCGTCCTGTTTTATTTTTTATAGGACGCTGCATTATTGGTCTGTGGAGGGGACCATCACAGCACCACAGATCACAGGAATGCCCCCCCCCGCCTTGCCAGGGTTGCTTTGAAAAAAGACTGGTCATTTGAAGCGCTCCCCCTGGCGGCTTTTCTGTGTCGCATGGCGACTCCCTCCCATCTTTGGCCACGTTGACGGAACAGCAGGGTGTGTATCCATGGCGATCCGGCCGGTCATCACGGGGCAGTCCACCACCCCCTTGTTTACACTGGAAGTTAGCTTACTGTGAATTTTTTTTTCTAAAAATCACCCTTTCCTTCCGTACCTCTGCTTGCCTGTACGATATCTGATGGAGAACATCCGCCATCTCCATCGCTACACCGGGCAACATGTGGCACTCACTAAAAACAGACTGTGAATCTGTGCCTCTGTGTCGCCTCCTAGCGGCCAAAGGTGACAGGGTTTATGGGAAACCTCGAGTTCACGCACTGAGCGAGCGTCCTGCCGCACGCTATACCACCCTGCTGGGAAACCAGGAGTGAGGAAAAGAAATTGCACAACTTATATAATCTGTCAGCAACTTTCAGTCTCAAAAAACGGTGAGGAAAACCAGGATCGCTGCACATTCCCAGACATAAAGCCGTCATTGGCCAGTTCCTCGAGGGCCCGCCCCCTCAGCAGCTGATATATAATCCAACACGGCTCCATCTGCTGGAGGGGCAGAAAGCTGCACCTGGCATTCCTCCAGGCCTCATCCAGGTGATGAAAAAGCATGATGCTCTAATGTACTCCAGGAGAACTTCACCTCCAGCCTCTGCATCCCTTAATTTTCCTGTCATCATTCAAACTGGAGGAAAACATGCTCACGTCCGCCCCCTCTGGTCAGGGAGGGGATGATACAAGAAAATTGAATCACTGTCATTTTGAAGCAGATCCTGGGTCGGCCGTTACCATGGCCGGAAATGTGCTCAAGACAGCCTCATCGAGCATGTGCACGTCGGCTGAGTGAAACGCTAGCAGGTGCCCAGACAACAAGTGCCAAGTCATTCTATAGTTACACGCTCCTCTGGCTAAGGAGAGAAAGTGGACAGAGCCAGTTTCTAAGCTCTTACGCTAAACCAGCCACTCAGTGGTACTGGGTATGTTGGGAGTCTCTGGGTTTAAATGGTCTAGAATCATCCAAAATGGGGCATTGAGTAAAAGCTCCGTACTTTTCGTCTGTGGGACTTTTGTCCATCGTGGACCGTAGTCCGAATGTCCTACAAACGTTCACCTCTGCTGCCATGTTTCAAACCGGAGGTCTAAAATTTAGCCGATGTCCGCAAGGAGATTCCAGAGCGACGGTTTACTGACCACAGATCAGCACCAGCCTGGACATGTGCTGCTGGCTAGGGACACGACACTTAGCATGCGTGACCTAGCAGTTATATGTACAGGGTATTCGGTTCCTGATATTCCATGGTTGTGCTTTTGTTCCTTTATTCGTTTGTTTTTCGTCTCTCTTCTTTACGTTTTGTAAGGTTCATGCGGGAGGAGATCTCGTGGTGGAGATACCATCTGTCAGTGTAAATTTCTCACTTCAAACCACCTGAACTCAGTATAAGGCTCAGAACAGGCCCGCAGAGACACGTTCCGGAAGTTTCAATACTCCAGCACAAGACAATACTGGGCAAACTACTATTTTTATGCAGGACTGTACAGGAAACACTCATGCCATGTAAGGGATTACCCAAAGTTGTATTTTACCTGTGTTGGACTGTAACTCTATATTGCTTTTGCTCTGTGTATTTGACAAAGGAAAAAAAACACAAAAGAAATGAAAAAGTCCTCTTTGTTTTTTGCTTCCTCCAGCAGCTCCCATTTCCGAATCCCAATTCCCAGCCAGTCCTTTTCTGGTTTGAATCCCAATCTGCTTTTTACCCAGTTTATGTGTCTGACACACTGTAAGCAATTTACACACACCAGGAAACCAAAATCGCCACACAAACACACACAAACATGTAGAGAACTTATCAACTCCGCACTCACAGACCCAAGCCTTGATGGGACTTGAACTAAAAACCTTGTACAAGCTATAATATAGGTATATGTGAATACCCTTGAAAAATGCGTTCTACTGTAATACAATCATTACGGCTTATAAAATACACACGATCAATGAAACTTATAGAGCCCTCCTGATTGATGTTGAGCACTTCACGTGTGCTGCCTAACCGCCATTAGCCGGCCTGCGATCTGTAACATCCATTTAAAGCTCTGGGTCACGGGGTTTGAAAAATCGTCACGTATCGGATAAGCGGTGAAAATCTGCTTTTCAGCCTCGGCTAGAACTAGAAACAGCCCATAAAGTGATTAAGAGCTGACACAGATATGGCGGAGCATTAAAAAAAATAAATAAAATTAAAATAATGCTGATAAACAGGCATTTCTCAGAAGAATCCAGTCAGGATACCAGCTGTCATTTCACACGACAAGCTACTTCACTGTCCTTTCATGTGCATCAATAACTTTTTCGTTCAGGATTAAACAAACGTAAGAATGTAAATGAAACGACATAAACGCATTTGTGTTTTTGCGACTCTCCCAAAGGAATATTCAGAACAGGTTGCAAATTGCACGCTTTGATAGCTGGTGCTCAAGTTTCCATTTGATGAAGCACTGGATGGCGCCAGAATGGATGCCGTGAACAGGAGGCGGTACCACGGGCCGCTTTACCGATAAAACTCTCCTTCTGTGGAAGTGCGGCGCTGCTCGTGCGGGAGAGCAGGCAGCTGATCCTGACATCAGGCCTTCCTGCAACTCATCCACACCCATGGGATGTTGCAAACCACCATTTTGGGTGTTTACGTCGTGAGAGGGCTTTATCGGGACATCAGCTAAACCACCGTACAGCAGAAATAAAAAAAGGAAAACATGAGAATGACAGTTAAGAGTTCATATCCCAGAAAGCCTTGAACTAAGTCTTTGGAAAACCTTTAGCTATATATATAAAGTCTAAGTTAGTACAGATACAGATGGAGTTTCTGGATCGTGTGAATTTTACTTACACAAAAAAAATGTTCTGAGGGCAGAAAGAAAAAGAAGCAGCTAGAGGCGGCAGAGATGTCTCACTGGTCAGTCCCAATTCCTCCAATTTTTCTTTCTGCCCCCAGAATAATTTTATGTAAGTAAAACTAAGCTTTGGCTGTTAGTGAAAAACAACATCAACATGTCCTCTACAGTCATATGATCCGGGACTGTTTGGATACCCATTCAAATTTTCAACCTATTCATTTTGTGCTTGTGTCCATAAAACTGGTAATCCAAGACCTAAATTGCTCCTGTTCTACCAATACAGCCTGACATTTTTATCCACATGTAATTTCCTTAATGACGCTTTCTTCTTAATTGGGTAACTTACATAATGAGCTCTCTATCAGTATGTAAGGGACCAGAGTGGAAATGGAGTAAAGCAAAGCACTGCATTGTAATTTAAGGGCAAATGCTTTTAAAAGGACTAAATGAATTGGGTGGTGTTCAGTACTGTATTACCTGGTTGGAAAAAAAATCAATATCAAGCTGCTCTATGTTCTCTAAATTTACTTAAAAAAAAAAAAAAACCGTAAATGTTGTTGCCTCTGTGTAATTGCTGCAGAGATCCCTCAGACACTGTCGCTTGCTTAAAGACATCTGTGTCAAAGCAAAGCTTATTTAGGAAACATCTGTCCTTTAATTAAATTATGAATATTAATCCTCGCATCTCACTCGGAGGGAATGACGGATTGCCGGGTTTGCCGCACATTGGGACGGACCGTAAGGACTGGCCGCCCAACCGAGGCTGTTTGCTGGCCTTAAACGTCGTTCCTCGAGGCTATACATTCACGTGGTCGCGGTATAATTAACGGTGCGCTTTCTCTGAAGGAATCTGGGCCTGAAACACCACATCTTGGCGCTTTGAGACACAAACTCAATCAAAAAAAATCCTTTCCAGTTAAAGCAAACACCCGTAGGCCTATATAATTCTTTTGCCAGACATACTGATTGTTCGCCATATTGACAAGCTCGAAGCATAGTATTTAAATTGATTGGTACAATAAGGGGAACGAAACCAGTCCCGTATTCTTATTTCCTCGCTCCACCTGGAAAACTTTGCTCGCCAGTAAATTAAACGAGGAGACGCTGATTTGTTTAGCATTTACTTATTCGGGGTGTGGGGGCAGATTGAGGACCTAAAGGCGTTGTTGTGGAGAACTTAGTGTTACCTCTTTATCACAAGAAACCTGCCGGATAAATCACTGGGAACGTCCTCAACAGGTCACCGAGCCATGCAATTCCTCAGTTTAAAACGGCGCCCTAACTCACCGTGCAGGATAGATTGATTAATCAGACACCGCCCCCCCATTACGCTATTAATTACCCACCCGGTACGACAGCAATTTAAGCAAGATGGAGCCTCGGCGCCTATTGATTTCAAACGTAACAGCGGTGCTTTGTCATCTCCTAAGAAACTAATATTTCTCATTATCAAGCTTATTCTCATTGTTTTACAGGATGAGGAGTACTATACCAAACTGATTGCATTCCGGCGGGTACATCGCGCAAATTGATCGGGGGGGGGTATGTATTTTCTAAAAGCGCATAATAAGACAATGTCTTCAATGAAAATGGAAAACAAAATACAATCAATATAGTTCTTAGAGAGAGGGGGAAATGATTTTTCCCCCAAGGAAAGAGAAAGCGTGGTAGATCTAGAACTTAATTACGCCTCCCTTTATGGTGAGCACTGTATCCACGAAGGTCTTGCTATTTTCATTCTAGAAAATTATAGGTTACCATGTCGCAAAAAGGGCTGTCATGCCGTAATCAGAGGGCTCTATTTGGCCGACAGATGCGGCTTCTTAACGAATTGCGAATAATTTACCGTCTGTGACGCTTCTTGGTATTTTGTAAATGTCGACACGCACCGAGCTCAACATCGGGGGGGTTGCTGCACAAACACGTGCGTGTGTCCAAAAAAACCTGCCTTTTTAAAATGCATCATCTCCATTTATTATACGCCTATGTATGCGACACATTTATACTACCCATCCGAAGACCTACGCGGAATCTCTTGTAGGCTAGACGGGAAAAAATGAAAATTGCCTCTTTAAATGGCGATCAATCTGGTATCTAAAAGAAAATAACAGGCTTTTAACGGATATTGAAATCATGAAAATAGCTGGTATTTTGTGGAAGCGTCGGCGAAATTCCACAGATAAAAGTTCTTAATTGCCAATTGAAATGACCTGTTGGCAATTATTTTTCGCCTTGAATATCACACTGAATCTGGGCGCTTGGTGATAGATCACATTTTCATACTTTTTTTTTTTTAACTTTTGTTTTGATCCTGATGATTCTTTTAATACGGTATAGGCAGTGCCATGGAGAAAAAAGGGGGTTAGATTTCAGCGTAGGGTAAACGCCAACAAATCAGACGTTAGCGTAAAAAATGAGCTGGAGTCCGCATTAACATGACTGTTACGGGTCGCCCTCCAAGGCATCGCGCACGCAGTATTTCTATCTTAAATCCTACGATCACCCTCTCTGAACACTCGAAGCACTTAACTTGAGTAATTATTTCGCTAATTGAGCTAATGCTTCGTCCTCAGTCAGAATGGAGCCGCAAAACCGTGCAAAATCAACCAAACGAGCCGGTCTGTCATGAAATACTACCTATCGAGCCTTTCTGCGCATGTGCAGTTCCACCGTCTTGGGATTAGGGTTAAGGTAAGGGTTTTGGGGGGTCAGGGTAAGAGTTAGGGCTATCGATTAGCATTACGGTAGCATTTTTCGACACGGCAGCGTATATCGATAGAACACCGTTAGGATAAGTTACGTTTGGATAAATATAAATGTAGCCTAACAAACACAGGGCTTCGGCAAAGGTTGCTTCATGTTTCGCATCAAAAACGACTATGTATAGTTAATGTACAAGTTTATATGCGCCCATTTTTATATTAACTTTTATCTTCTGATTCTGTGTTGCTTTTTTCTTCCTTAATTAAATGGTTGGTCCCTTTATGGGTTAAATGTGTAGAGCACGCAGCCTGCAGTCTTTAGTCATTAAACTCTCCTTACGCTTGACAGGATCCCCGCTTAATGCCGAGGGCAGGCTGGGATCGGGTGGCGTCGCTGCAGCCAGCGCCGGACGTCCGGCTGGGAAACACCCCCCTCCCCCCGCTAATTACTTAAGAATAACGACGCCTGGATTTCACGGCTGTCGCTGTTAGGATGTGGCGGCGGGATGAAATGTGACCGGGTGTGAAAAGGCAGCGTCCTCCCTGCGCTGTTTTTAATGACCATGAGGCGCGGGCGTGCTGGAGAGAGGTTAAATAGCCATAAACCGATGTTCTGTATTCAGTGTTCAGTTTTTCTTCTGTCAGAGAAATATATCAGGCTATTTAAAAAATGAAATTAACACTTATTTCAGAAGAAGCAAAAATGCATAGGAAGACAAAACGCAGTGCGCACTCGTATTCCGGGCCGGAGAGGAAACAGATTTTACATGACGGGCAATAACGCTCAGATAACAGGCATAGCTACTAATAATGTACGAATTACAGGATTATAAATCCTTTTATTTGTTGAACCAAGGTGAAAACACGTGTGCGGGTCTGATGCCAAGCGGGCGCGCGGGGTCGGGCGTCCCGCTGAAGGACACGGCAGTGCCGAAGACCTTCGGCCGCGTGTTCGGCTCCGGCTGGGCCGCCAGCGGCTCACACACGAACCGCAAGCGCTCATAAAAGCGCCTGAAACACGTGAGTTTCACCAGAGGCAAAGCGCGGGCAAGTCAGATTGAGTCTAAATACGCCTGGACTGAGATCTGAATTAGCTGCACCCACAGCTACTTTAACGGTAAATTTCCAGAGGCTCAAAACCCTTATAAATAACTAAATCGTTTGGAAGCAGTAGGAAATAACCGAGCCCCGCATTAGTGTATTAGTATCAATATTATCTTGCGGCAGAATGTTAAGGATTTAACAGGCGTCGAACGTGTGATGTTGACTAGTGCTGTGCGTGGTGTGTTAGCTAGAGCCACAGATTGCAAATTCAAGGCTTTCTTGCGTGAAGGCCTCTGCTGAAGTGAAAAACAGTTTTACTTTCTATGTTAGTTGTGTAAAACTCTCGCAGAATGCACAAAATGTATGTTCTGAAGCTGAACAAGTTAACATGAGGTTCAGGAGGACAAGTAGGATGAGAATCAGGAGTTTAAGGTCTGACCTGGAACTTAGTCTATATGCTGCTGATCTTGGTCCAGCTCTTCGGTCACCGTGGCACCAGCTGCACCTGCAGTGGGTCCAGGTTACCAGGGCAGGGGATCTGAAGGGCCGTACCGAGATCACGTTGGCCGGCTGCTCTGCTTGGCCGAATGCAGGTGCGGATGTTACACCGCTGAGTTTGCCCTACATTCTTCCGGTGACACCTAGAGGCGGGAGGATGCATGACGTCTGAATGGGGGGGGACATGGAATCTATGGGTGTCTGGGTTCACAGGAGAGGGCATCCCAGCAGAGGAAAGGCGGTGTCATCGGAACGAAGCGTCACACTAATTGCTGAAAGAACATTGTGGGTCAGCTGGAAGTTCATAGCGCTAAAGCGGCCCGTCAGCCGAGCCAGGTGAGAGGAACAGTAGCGTGGAGCCGCTCCAGTGACCCCAGCAAGTGCTTGGAGGGAGCGTGACGTCAAGCTCCGAGCGATGGGAGGATCACTATCCAGCCGGCCTCACGAGCTGTTTCTTTTCAAGTCTTTGTCCTCGAGACTTAACGTCAAACTTTGGCGCCGTGAGTGACTTGAAGCTCTGCAAATGGATCCGACTTTTTGCTCTGTCTGCAAACATATTAGTCTAAGGGAGGGAAATTCAAAGAATTAATGAAAGTGTCACCGGTAGCTGGAAATGGCTTGTAAGGGAAACGAAATCCTTAATGAACCTGTGTGGAAAACATGGCTGCAGGAAAGCTTTGCCCTTCGAAGTGAAGCAATATAAAATGACTGTTTTGGCATAAAACACAGGCACCTTGCTTAACGATATCTGACCCAAAGGGGGAGAGCTGGTCCAGGACCTAAGGAATATGAGGAATGGGTGTGATTAATGTGAATATCACCCGAGTTTCCCTTTGGATTGGTTTTTACTTGGGTCGCCTCAGGTATTTCCTGACACGTTTCCCGTGTTTTTGATGACGTGTTTCCTGTCTCTGTGTCAGCTACGTGTCCTTCATAACGGGTGTCTGTGGAAACAGTGCCACGTCTGTGACATTAACTGTTGAATTGTTTGTCCTGTAAACAAAAGCCGGCTATTTAGCCGTCCAGTGAGTCGGCCTGTGTCAAAGCGGGCCTGTCATGGTGAATTGCAGGTTTCGTCGTCCTGGCTGCGTGTCGTTAATTTCGGAGGTCATCACGATTCACTGGGCGCCTCTTCAGGCTCTCCAGAGCTGGGCCCAGTGTCGGCACCAAATGACGTTCGACGCAGTTTGAACAGTGGTACCTGGATGGCGTTCCGGTGACACTGCTGATATTAGGCCCATTTATGTGGTGCCGCTGGCGTGTGCCCCATATCGGCTGCGTTTGTCCAGTCGTCCCTCACTCGTGGGCTAGGTGCCCTGATTGGCCCTCGTGCTCCATGACCTCATGCTGGGGCAGCCGTTACGGAAGATCGACAGTTCTTACTGAGGTTGACCCAAGGATAAGCTGACTCTTGTTTATGTTGGTACGAGTTTCCATCAATACTGCTTCTGCTTAAAAAAATAATAATATAGCCGCCTGCTGTTGGGCATGTAATGCGGAGCTGGACTCGATACGGAACAGTTTTGCGGAAAGGTGGAACAGTTTGCGCCTCCTGCGTGTCTTTGGAGAGGAGATCATGTGACCTATGGTGGGTTGACGTGTATTGGAGAGGCTGAGGTGCCCTGGGATCGCGGTAGCTGACAGTCGGCAGCCCCGTGACCTTGAGGCGTCGCTGGGTGGGGGCTCAGATACCTCAAACAAACTCAGCTGGGCAGGATAGAGGACCCCCCCTCCCCCCCCGCGCCCCACCGAATAGAAGACCTATCTCTCAGCAGCAGATTGTGCGTGCTGTGTCACCGCGATGTCTGACTGTCTGGCTAATACCGCCGATGGTGAGATTAAGCAGCCCTTAAACCTATATGATCTTTCCTTAAAAAAAAAATGGTCCAGACTCCCTGCCAGCACCCTGAAGGGCTTAAATATGGTCAAGATAACATCATTAATCAAAAAAAAAAAACCTATTAGGTTGAAATATGTCAGTTTTTTTCCCCAGAACGCAGTCTGTGCCTCGTTATAGGCTAAGCCCGGCATGCTTTAAGCACCTCTTTGTTTACGAAGCATCCGCTTAATCGCAGCTTTGAGCGAGGGCCTTGTTATGAGCGTGACCTCTTGGAACGGCGTCGCACACCGGGGTCACTAAAAGACGTTTATTATCCAATTTCTGCTGGCTCCCTTTGACCCGCCGTGTTCCGTCGCCATTAGGGAGCCCCATCCAGACAGTTTCCCGGAATCGCCGTGATTTTACCCAAGTGAATCAGGTGTTAATCAAGGGGGACGCACTCCCCCTCACCGCCGAAGGTTGGCATGCTCCTTATTGCACTTCTTTGCCTGTTACGGCCTGCCCCCCCCCCAGACCTCTCCTTCATCTCTATGGTATCTTCAGACCCCCCCTGTCCCTATTGCTGGGTCCCCTCATCATTGCCTCCCTCCCTCGCCGTCCGTCTCGGGCCTGTAATGATGTCATCCCTCTTTCAGTGGTACAGTACATCTCGTCTTTTAATTCCTTCACTCCCCTCCCCCCATTGGAATTGGAAGTGAGTATTTGCATACAGCTATAGTTCTCCTATAAGAAGGCAGCAGCGATTTGCTGCATGGCAAGATAAGAATGAAATAAAACTGGGGGACCTTCACGGGAGGGTGGGGGTGGGATGAGGGCTTAAAGGTTCCTGGGAGAGCAGCCATCGAGTTATTGACACGCAGCCTGAAGAGATGCGGAGAGGAGAGGGGTCGCTGGGGTGCGTCTTCGCCTGCACGAGCCGCCCTCCTGGACTTCCCGCCCCGCCTGGGACTCTCTCTGCAGAACTAGCTGTCGATAGAGTGCAGGCCCTCAGGGCAGGTTAGGGCAGCTCCTCCCGGGCACTGCCGTTAACCAGACCGTGTCCGGATGGTTTATGTAAACCCGACTGACGCTGAAACTCGGACTTGTATCAATGTTCTTCCACTTAGCCTCTGGATCAGAAGTCGCGTAAAGAAATATCACTGTGCTGTTTTTTTTGTTGTTTTTTTTTTTTTTAAATTTGTGAAATCGTGTCGTTTTCCTCTGAAGTCTGCAGTCCTGCTCCACCAGGAAGGACTAAAAAGGTACATGCCCGACCACCTGAAAAGGCCAGACCCTTCCCAGGGTGTCGAACAACAGACGCTTCGGTCAAGACCTCGCCTGTCGCTCCCTGGTCAATAGAATGACAACAAAGCTGTTACAAGCAGGAGGTCTATGGAACAAAGGAACCCTGACTACTCTGGAACCTGGGAAAAAAAATAATTTGCCCGTCATCTAAGGCTGGTTTATTCACAAAGACAAAGCTTTCACTGAGCAAGCCAGTATGAATATATGAAAGAATATAACTTCTCCTTAAAAGAATGTTTGAGAAACCCATTTGGAATATGAAATTGTATTTAAATTCTCTAGGAGTCTATATTAGCCTTTAGACCCTTAAATGCGCAAAATTGGGAAGAAGTAGTGAAATGACTTGTATTCTTATGCTCTTGTAATTAGTTTTTTTTTTAGGCGCGTGTGATCAGATATTGAATCTGTGCTGCGTTTTTGAAATGATTGTCTAAGCTCCGGCAAGTTACTTTTAATGAGGCTCCTCCGCTTGAAGGTTATATTTTTTATGGAGGCGGAAGACTCCCCTTGATCTGAGAGATGAAAGGGGATCCCTGCGTCACGGGTGGGAGACGGCCAGCAGGTGGCGCTGCACATACGGAAACCGAGCCATCAACAGAGAGGCGTCAGCTAGTGTCAGAAGGACTGTGCTGTTGTAACACTGAGTAAGATTCCCAGAGCCAGATTTATTTAGTCATTTGAAGTTCTGCGACACATTAAACACAAGGTTTGTTGTTTTATTTGCAGTAACAAAGCTGGGGTGGAATATTGTGCCTCTGTCTCATGTTTCCCGTGGTTTTTTAGCTTAGCGGGTCAGCTAAGATTGGAGGGTCTCTAACAAGGAAGAAGTAAGATCTCATTGGACTGCTGAAAATTGCGGAGATTTGAGTTGAGGTCCATAATTATCCATTCATGCCGATGTTACCGTTTAAATCCTATGTGCTTTGGCGAGCGAGGTCGCTTAGCTCCCCCTAGTGGCATATTTGTGCTATAGTAGGGAATTACTGCTACATCGCTCCGAGACTGAAATACGGGGCTGTAAAAACACAAAGCAACTAACGGTGACTTCGGAGGCAGCGCATTCATACAGTTTTATTACGGGTCTGTGAAAAGGTGAAGATTAAATTAGAATTTCCTCTGCACGCGGCTCTCTCTTGCGTCATTTTCCTGACCAGGGTAATGTTTGCCTCTGGCTGTGTAACAGTGTGAATGGTTTAGTATATACATCCATTAAGCCTATAAGTCGAAGTGTGGTTTTTTACAGATACTTTTATGTCGCTGTTTTGTTTTATTTAGTTTTAGTTTAGGGAGAGGGAAGTCTGGGTTTCCCTCCTGAGACTGCTGCCCCCGCGACCCGATTTCGGATAAGCGGGAGATGATGGATGGATGGATAGTTTTAGTTTTTTTTTTTTTTTTTTAAGTAATTTTTTTTTGTTTGCTGAAGCATCTTGAGAGAATCTGTTAAAGGCAGAACAGCAGCCCCCTGACCTTTGACCCCACACCTTAACCTGTGACCTCATGCTCTCAGTTCTATATGACGCTTTCATATTGATAATGCCATATAATTAATGCCAAATAATGCCATATAATTACTCAGCCCAAATCTGTCCTGTGAAAATCCCTCTTCTCCTCTGTAACTGCTGTGTGAAGCGTCTGTATGTTTATTTTAGCCACCATGTTTCTTTAGCCATGTGGAAATTGCACGCATCTGTACTGGTTTTTCTGGAGGAGGGGTGCAGGAGGATGGGGTGAATAGGTCACTCGTAGAAGTCTTACTTGTACAAAAAATGTTCTGAGGGCACAGTGAAAAATGATTGGCTCAGCAAGAACCAATCAGATTATAAAGGCGGGTCCAATCAACTGGAGGAGGTGGGAACAACCAATCAGATGCCATGGTCCCACCTCCTCAAGTTACTTGAACCCACCTCCTCTACAATCTGATTGGTCCAGAGAGTTAACCAATAATTTTTCGTTGTGCCTCAGTACATTTTTGTGCTAGTAAAACTCCCACAAGTGAATCAATCTCAGTGAATCAGTTTCCCCCTGAGCTCTAATCTGTTTATCTGACTTCCCAGTTTTTTCCCACACAGTTGATCTGTGAGATCAGGGACTGTATGTCGGCCGAGGTGATTGCACTTGTGATCCCAGCAGGGTTGTGAACTCTCACACATTTGGCGTGACACTCACGCTTTCACACAAGGAATCTTACGGCAAATTTATATTATTACATTATAAACCTAAAATTAGCTGCATCAAAAGCGTTGGGGTAGTTTGCAAACCCTACAGACTATTTACAAGGTAATGAAACTCTTACATACATGTAAATGGGTGTGCAGACTTGTCTCAAACTGAAAATCTCACTCCAGCCAGATGACCAAAATTGGCAGCTCTGTCCTATGAGTATGGAATGTTCCGGAAGCTCCTGGTGAACAAGCCTCCTGTTTTCTAGATCTGTGCGCTAACGTGTACCTGAGCATGCCAAGAAGGGTTTTGTTTTTTTTTTAGCAGCTGAGTATAAAAATGCGGAAACATTCCCCCAGCCTTGAGGGAAAACGGAAAATGCAGAATGGGAGGTGGAACCCACCGACAGACGGTCACGCACAGACTCAGGCAGCAGCATTGTGCATGTGGGTAAATGTCCTGTATTGGCAGCGAAATTCCCAGTTAATTCAGTTTCGACAAAATCGTAATCTGCATGTCACCTATAGCGGGAGGAAAAACAGAAAATGTGTTTAAAATGGAATGAAGTCTCACCTCACAAGCTGATGTGTGTCCCTCAAACAAACCAGCACAGAGTAATTAACCTAAATAATATTTCTTCTTGATCTTCAATGATTTCATTGTTCAAGGGCTTAGAACAATTATGGAATTAATTTAAATTGTATTCTTAAGTTCTGAATAATAATTACTCATCTATTTAAGTGACTCACGCTTAATAATTTATTTTTAAGCTCCACACGCAAACAGTGCTGTTCCCTTTATCTTTTTGTTGCTGAAAAACTTCCTAAACACTGTGCTTTAGACTGACAGAAGGCATTTATTTAGGTCAATCCAATCTGTCTTTGTATAACACACTCCTAGCACAGTCGCCCAGAGCACTTTAACAAATTTATTGCATGGCCAGCGTCTGGTTCCCGCGGGGGAATCTTCGTTGGGTCATAATGACGTCGGTTATACGGCAGGTGTATTGGCAACGGATACTAGGTCTCGAACATGCAGCCATGGCTGACCCTAACTCTACGTGTATGATCAGAGTCAGACAAACACCTCAACGGAGACTGTTCCATCGAGAGGGCCCCCGTAGCACCGTGTTGGGGGGGGCAGGGCATGTTTTTAGGCGAGCAGTCATTACCAGAGCTTGAGAAGTCCAACCCTGCAGAAGAACTTTGGCAGGCGCTCATTACCATGTAAATAAGTAAGTAAATTTACCGGTGGCACCTGAGCATCGCTTCAGGAAATGACATGGCATGTGTGTGTGTGCGCGTGTGTGTGTGTGTGTGTGCGTGTGCACATGGGGATGGATGATCAAGCCCGTCAGTGGCTGGGCTGCCGGTTCGACCCGATCCGTACGGCGTGGCGCCGAGCGGTAGGAGCGAGATTCCCGGGCTGTGTAATTAAAAGCATAGTGGAGTCAGTGGCGTTACAGAGCTGTCAGGCCGCCTCCGCTACTGCTCGACGGCACGGCACAGCGGGTAATTAACGGCGCCCGAGCCGCGCCAGGGGGTGGGTTCGTGGCTGAAACGGGCCCCGTGCTGCCCCTGCTGCACCCCCTACCAACAGCACGCCCCCCCACCTGACGGCGGCCCGAACGGTAGCGACGTTTCCGATGCGCTTACTGTTCCTTAGCTGTCGTGTTTGGCACCGGTGTGGGAAGGTTTGAGCTGCTGATGGGAGAAAATGTGAAGGGATGGAGAGTAGAAGGAGTGATTGGGGCGTAGTGGGGGGTTCGAAATCAGCAAGAGGAGGAGCCGCTTGCGTGTGCGGAGTGTATGTGTCTGTGTCTGTCTTCCTGTCTGTGTGTGTGTATCTCTGTGTGTCTACAGAGTGGCATATTGTCAGCATCCAATCAGGCTGTGTTGTGCAGATGATTGACATGTGAGACCCGGCCGCACCAAATTGCTTATTTAAGCAAGTTCAACAGAACAATTTGCAGGAAATGAATAACAAATGTACAGACTGCAGTTATTGTTCATCAGTGTCCTGCGTTATTCCCACAGAGAGAAGGAAGCTGAAAAACAGAACTCTGCTGTTTTTATTATGCTGTTTTAAAGCTAATTTCTGGTAAATTGATTATGTGGAGTGAAAACAAACAGGCCGGTAACCAAAACAGCACCATGGAAACAACATCAAGAAAGGCAGGCCTCAGGGTGACCCCGGAGGGGCGTGGCATACCCCTGCGAGGGTGGGGCCCGGGGCCCCTCATTGGTTGCTGCTTCCAGACCAGACTAATCGATATGCTAATGAGCAGGGATGATACCCCACCCCCCCAGCCCAGCGAGAGGCCCTCACATCGCGCTGTGTATGATGGATGGCGTCGTCACCAGGGGTCTACGAAGTCTTCCCCCGCACTGCCGTGCCCCCTGCGGTCCCACTGTATTTTACGTGTGCAAGGCGAGCTGTCCGTCATGTTTACGGCGCCTCGGAATGTCTCACCGCCGATCCGGGGTTCCCAGTGCTGCCACGCTGTGCTCCGTAAACACCTATAACGTAGCTGTAATTCAGGACGGGGGTCCAGCCCCCACCCCCGTGCCGGAGCGCGCTGTCGATGCTACTCACGGGTCACCGAGCCTCTCTCGCTAAACACCATGCCGGGGCAGTCCCCCCCCCCTCAGTTTTACTCTCTACATCAGGGGTGTCCAACTCCAGTCCTGGGGGGCCAGAGAGTCACGGCGTACTGTGACATCACATCCTGTCAGGGAGAGGCCCCCCCCTCCAAGAGTATGCTCTCAGCATGCGGATGGAGAACGTGCCGCCCCCATGTGAAGGATTCCTGGCTGAATTATGCATCATTTGTTTTGGGATGCGACAGACAGCACTCCCTCCCGCCCCCCCCGCCCATCTCACAGTTCCCATATCCGATCGAAAATTTAGAC
>JAABNX020000112.1:511704-523439 GCA_015163995.2 Mormyrus lacerda | reverse complement strand
GCACTGGCTGCTCTGCCCCAGCACTGGCTGCTCTGCCCCGGCACTGGCCGCCCTGCCAATACGCTGGCTGCTCTGCCAATGCGCTGGCTGCTCTGCCCCTGCACTGGCTGCACTGCCCCAGCACTGGCTGAATTATATCCACTGTCACGCACTCACATAGTTGAGCAAGTTGATATGAGCAATCAGTGCTGAAGCAGATATTTGGAAACTGAATAAAATGAAAATGAATAACACCTTATTTTCAGAGAGCAGAGTCTGACAGCTCATCTTATCGGCTGAGTTACTGTCAGGACAATGTGCCCAGCAGGCTTGTTTCGTCAGGCTTTCCGATTCACACGTCATGTCATAGGTGGAGCAGACCTGGAAATGGGCCCCCCCTGACCCCCCCACCAGTTCCCGGGCTGGGCCTCCTGCCTACCACCTATCAGTTTCAGTTCCTCCAGTGTGATGTTTACTGGGGGGGGGGGGGGTGCATGGCCCTGCTAAAAGCTGATTGGCTCCTGGATTGCCTCTCCCCTGTCACTTACCCAGTCAGACCTATCATTGGCTAATGGTACAGTTTGTCCCTCTGTATTAATTATGGCCCAACACCTTTAAAAAAAAAGCAGAAAACCTATAATTCCTCTTGGATATTTACTACCACTCAAATCACATATTTGTCGAGCACAAACAGTCGCTGTATTAGAGACAGGGGGTTCTCTGGCCATGTGATTGGTGAGGGGAGCTGTCAGTCTGGAAGGATGCCACGTCAGACAGGAGAGAGGCCTGCATCGTGGCCGGTTCACACATCAATCGGACAGATTGCCTGCCAGGTCCAGAGTTTCTTTATAAATAAAATATATTCCTTTGGTGCTGGTGCTTTCATTAGTGATTCTTATTGGCCATTAAACCCGCATGACACTCTTTCCCACATATTGAGAAATGTGTGATAATTATCTGTGACGATTAGTCATCCCGGCCTGGTGCTCATCCATCAGCTCCAGGACTCGACATGCTGTTACTGTGCGGTGGACTCCCTTATCTCCAGGGCACCACCGAGCAAGGACGCCGCGTGGCTTTTTAGGCGGTCGTGCCGATGCCTGAGTTTGTTTCATTCACTTGCCACTCTATTCTACCACTCTGTTGTCTCAAAGCGGGTTCCCCTCGGAGGAAACATGGCTATCTTCAAAGTGGAGATGAAGGAGAGGCGGGGTTTCAAAAGGCAGCAAAGAAGCGATGCAGATGCTTGTGAGGGTTCTGCTTCCTGCGATCGGGTCAGCAAATCGGCATGGATCACTGCCAAACCAGGCCTTCGGCTAGGACCTGGGCCGACCCCGCCCACTCCTCACCTTACATCCTGTGTTTGTTATGGGGAACCTTTCGACTGGCGTCTTTATGTCGAACTTTAACCCTCAACCCTGCAAGGAGTAGCAATTTAAAGCCTGTCAGAATGGGATTTATTGCAGGGTTTTTAAAATACTTTCTCAGAACAATTGGCTGACACCCTGAGCTCATCCTTGTCACATTTGCCTCTGCTTTTTTTGGTGTTTACCTTCATGCCGTGATTGTGCAGAAACGCTCGTGGAAAGTTTCCGTTGCTGTGAGAAGCGACTGGGCCCTTTTCCAGGTCTTCACCCCCAAAGGGTCGTAGTGCTTTTGCCCTGATGAATCATTTTTGCCAGAGAAACATAACTCGCCCGTAGCGCTGCGCAAGAGCATCACCTGTAAGTTCACCTCATGCCTTGAAGCAGAAGGTTGTTTGCACTTTTAAATAAGTCGAGCAGAGCCAGTTGATGTATTTGTTCTGCATGCATAGTACCACGGTACTTAATGCAGTTTGGTTCCGTCCACCAATCAAGATACATACGAAGCCCATGGAAGTTCTCCGTTCGTCTACCCCAGCTGTCACGCCATGTAAGTGAGAGTGAGTCCGGCAGCGAAAGGCAGCCACCTGCAGCGGCACCCACGGGGCTGGGAGACATGTGGCTATTCTGCCGAGATGGGTCTCCAACCCGTGACCTTCTGTTCTCGGGCACAGAAGCTGAGCCACACGTTGAATCCACCATTTCCAAATCACTACAAATTCTTCCCTGGGGGCGTCTTGGGGAATGTTCACTCGGACAGTGTGGGATTTAGCAGGAATTCGCAAGCTACACCTGGGCCAGATCGTGACAGTAGGGAACACGCGAGCGACTCTCACATTAAGATGCTTCTGTGAAACGTGCCGGTTTGCAGGGCCTATCCTTGTTTTGTTGAAAAGCGAGCGGCTTTGTGCAGGTGAGGCGTGTGCCAGGGTGCTCCCGTGGCAGTGTCCGCCCTCCTGACCGTTCCCAGAATGCATCACGCGACTAGAACGGCAGCTACCCGTCCTTCATCCCCGGAGTTCGCTCTAGGGGCAGCACATGCACGTCTTTATTGCGACGCAGCACGTGACTGAAGGTTTCCCGGGGCGTGCCGATTTTTTATTTTTTTTTAATGGGTGGGTGGTTTTGTCAGCAGGTGTGGAGGCTGTATGCTATAATTCTTTTTTCACCGTGGGGAAAACGAACCTGGATCTTGCCCTGCCAGTGAAGCTGAGCCTGTGAAAATCTCAGGGGCCCTGTAGCGTATCTGCTGATTTCCGGAGGGCTTGTTCGCTGACAGCTATGTTGATTTGCCTAACGTTTGCCTGTTGGTTTGTTTTCGTTGTTGGAGCCTCTCCCTGCTCCCCTCCTTGAAGTTCCTGGTCCACACCACCAGAGCCGTGCCGGCCGGTTATATTCCTGGTTGCACTTCCTGTGCCCAAATACAAAGGTGATTATCACAAGTGACTTTACCCCTCTGATGTGTGGCTCAGTTAGGCCTCTGTGTGTTCTAATCAGAAGGTTGCTGGTTCAAATCCCACTGTCAGCAAAGCAATCACATCCCCACTGGTCCTTAGAGAATGGCCTTCTGAGGGGGCAGTGATGTTGCATAAATGGTCTCAAGCTTTGCACTCACCTGTGTATGTGAGAAGCAGCAGTCGGGTGCACGTGTGTTTATACAGTTGGAAATAAAATTCTACGTGATTTTTCAGATGCTCTATTAACTCAAAAAAAGGAAATCAGGCGGCAGTGCAAGCCATGACTCTATGACTTCATCTGCCAGGTGACATTTTATTTTGTAGAAGTGGGGGGGCAGTCACCTTCCAAGGAGGGGGGGCGGCTTACAGCAGCTTTTCCTACTGTTTGGCTGCTTGCTGTCCCCATTCCCACAACGTGAACACTGGAGCCCACCTGACACACAGGTTCGCCCCCTCAATAACCCATCAGCCCCTCTGCTCACTCCCCATGTCACTTTTTCTCACCACAGTGCGCTTAAGTGACCCCGTGTGACAATCCGACATCCATATTATGAAACTCTGATCTGATTCAATATCTACAACAAAGGAGTACCAATCCGATTGATGGCCAAATGAAGCTTCATGAACCACTTGCTGTATTTTCTGACTCCACTAGATGGTGCTCTCTGTTCAATAAAAGGCTCAACGCATGCCTTAAAGCAAGCCAAGAGCACCATCTGGTGGAGTCAGAAAATACAGCAAATGGTTCATGACGCTTCATTTGGCCATCGCTGTCCAATTCTGAATGTTTGAAGAAACCCCATCATTTATAAAAGCGGTAAGAAAAATCCATTTACTGAATATTGAGAAAAACTGGGCGTAGGTTTGATCAGCTTGAGACAGCTTTATATGAATCAAAAATATACTTTATTTTTTAAAAAGTTTTTTACATGTTTCCAACATGAAACGCAGCTTTGAGGCAGCTTACATTCTGTGCTGCCACCTCTGTCGCTGCGACTTTCTATTCTGGGGGAACATTTCATAAGCAGGAGATGAGGAAATGTGCGTGTTTCTGTCACCATCCTGGAAATGAAGTCTTTGGAAGGAACAAACTAGCACGCTTGCATCCCATCTCTACAAACCCTCTCCTAAGTAACTGTATATTGGCATGGTTCAGAGTAAATAAATGCCACAAAACCAAAATCTCATGTTAAAAAAATCAAAATATAATGTAAGTACCTTGTAAACAATCCCTGCGTGGGGAATAGGCCGCTTGTCTGATCCCCTGTCTCTAGGGCGACTCCCTGCTGTTCTATTTTTACTCAAAGAAGGAATAAAGACTAAAAATAAACACATTTCTGGGGATTTATCCGAGTGGATGAGACGCGCGTGAGCGTGACATTGGAGCCAGCGGCGGCGGAGTCTCGGGAATTAATTACAAACAGATCCGTAGGAGGCCTTCCAGCCGGAAAGTAGCAGGGCGCGGCATGTGCGTGAAATCGCCCACCGTTCCACGTTCGCCACGGCTGAGTTGCCTTGCATCTGTCTGCTGGCGCAGCGGGAAACAGCTCCGTCAACACTGCCGCTACAGCTTAGCAGCACCAAAGGAGAGCTCTTTTTTACGGGGGGTGTTTAGGTATCCAGCTTGGTTCACCAGAGGGGTTTAATGTCTGTCTGAAGCCAGCATGCTGTCCAGAATGGTCTCAGTGTTGGATTGGGGAGGGGGGGGGGGATGTGGCCTCAGCCTGCCACGCCCATGTCCAGGACAGGACGTGGAAGCGGCGCTATAGGGGTCTGCGCCAGGCCGTAGATGTCCTGAGGGGATAGACCACGAGGTCCGGCAGTCGCTGCTGTGTCCGGTAGCGCCCCCTGGTGGCTGATGTCTTCTTGTACCCAACAGGCCAGCCTCTCTGCCGCCTCGATCTCCTGGGTAGTGGGGATGGAGTTCTTCCTGGGCCGGCCTTTGGGCTTGGTGGGAGCTGCGTGGCCGCCTTTAAGCACCTGCGCACACAAGTACAGTGGCAGCGATGTCAGAAACGAGGGGCGGGGTCATGGTGAGCACGAGGGGCGGGGTCATGGTGTGCATGAGGGGCGGGGTCGTGGCATGCACGAGGGGCGGGGGGCATCGCGTGCTGTCAGTCACCGCATGTCCCGGCCACTGGAGTCTAGTTTGTAAAGCGCACAATTTCTCGTCACCCCACAAAAAAGGTACACGGGATCTGAACCTGTACAACAGGGCGGCGACATCCTAACCACTTCAATCCCCTTCTGAAATATATGACACTCCTGAGCCCCGTCGCAGTAGCTAGACGCTAACGTGGCTCCAAAGCCCCACCCTCACCATTTTCTTCCACTTCATGCGTCGGTTCTGGTACCAGGTCTTCACCTGCAGCTGAGTCAGCCCCAGGGACTGGGCCACGTCCAACCTGCGGAAGGTGGGGGGGGGGGGGGGGGGGCATTGTGAATCCAGATAAGCAAAATATCATTAAGGCAAAGCTGCACTATGAATTATATTTTAATACTACGTTAATACACTGACTTTATTTTATAGTTCATCTTAAACCTAAAGCCTCACAGCTAGATATTCCGGGTCTGAAGAAATGCTATTATATTTTTTGATTAAATAAATTAATGAAAAACAAAAGTATGCAACATATTTATAAGTCTGAATATAAATACTGAGTTCCAAAATCCTGCTGTCAGTTAGAACCCTTGTATTATTTTTTCCATACTGCAAAATAATGACCATACGCAATTACGCGATTTAAAGAGCCTCAAGTAACGATTATTACTAATTAAACATGTTTAATTATCAAAGAAAATGCTAGAATTTTTTAAAACCGATCAGCAGCAGTTTTTAGGTCATCAGATCTCCGTCAAGGTGTCGGTGGAGCTGGGTGGTGTAAACGTCGGTGGTGTAAACGTCGGTGGTGCAAACGTCGGTGGTGCAAACGTTGGTGGTGTAAACGTGCTCTCCGGCGATTATGGGCTGTATTCGCCAGCTGAGCGCTCCTGCTCCCCGTCTCTCATGTATTTGACAAAGCCAGATGCAGACAGATGTTGTTTCTGTGCTGCACGGAAACAATCACTTACGCCTGAAATTATCAAAATATCTGACAGTTTCATGCAGGGTGTGTGTGTGTGTTGGGGGGGGGGGGGGGTGTTCAATTCACGTTCACTTTCCGGCCCGGAAGCCGAACACTTTGTGCATGAAAAGGCTTAGCGCCCCCCCACTACATGACTTCCAGGCTCAGGTCGGCTGAACACGAGAAGCGACTCCGTGTTGTGAGCAGATCCCCTTTCGGGCAGGACCCTGAACAAACAGCCGCGGCCGCCTCGCTCCTCGTTCAGTGTTTACGTTGCTTAGAATGTTCTAGCGCTTACTCCATTAGGGTCAGGCTCAGGTTACAATTAAAGTCAAAATGGCCGACACTTAAAAGAGACGGCTTTACGTACCTCCTGTTACACTCTCAACAGGCAGAAGGAAGGGATCCCATATTACCAGAGGGATTTAGATAGCTTAAAAGAATAGAATAATGGGTGACTTGGTGGCTCAGTGGGTTGTGGGTTTGAATCCCACTGTGCTATGTGTCGAGTCTGCGTGTTCTATGTGTATCATTCAGGTTTCTCCAGCCCCCCCCCCCCCATAGTCTTTGAACTAGTCAAAGACTACACCCTGGTATAGGCTCCAGGCCCCCCAAGACCCCCAGCTAGAGGATGGCTCACCTGTCAGGCGTGGACAGGTACTTCTGCCTCTGGAACTTCCTCTCCAAGCTTACGAGTTGTCCTTCGGAGAAGATGGTGCGACAGCGGCGTGGTTTCAGCTTCCTGGCTCGGGGGGCACCGTGCTCAGATCCCAGTCCGCCCCTGAGCCCAGCACATGGCTTACCGGGACATGGCAGGAGCGGGCAGTCTCCGCGGAGCAAAGGGACACAGGACGTTTCAGGCAGCGGGGGGGCGATTCGCGGGGAGTCTGAGAAGTGGTACAGCGGCACCATCCGCTGGACGCCTAGTGTGGGGGCGCTGGCTACTTTGCTCGCCTGGTAAATACCTGAAAAAACACGGCACTTGAAATCAGCACAGCTCCATCCATCAACGCCCAACACATCCCTCACATATTTCCCGCTACAAAACGTGTCTCGCCGTGTGGCAAGAGATTGCCATGAAGGCCAGGTACGTGAACACCTCAGTGCAGATCGCTCGCTACATTTTAACGCCGTGTCTCTAGAGGATCCTGTCATTTGTGAATGACAGACGCCGTTTCCAACTACTGAACGAAAAACAAACGATGGCGCAGAAATGGAGCTGCAGCTACGCGTGTTTCTTCGAGCGTGTCTCCATTTGCTAGTCGGGATAAATGGCAGTTCAGACTCATGCCGTGGGCTTTTTCAGCTCGATACCCTTAAAAGTACGGTACAGTATGCGCGAGTGTACCACTCCAGAACCAGATCACATACTTACGAGCAGATTTAAATAAATATAATAAAACAAAAACGATGTACAGAAAAATTGTAATGATTACTTTAAAGCCAATTTATAGAAGGGGGGTTTCAAAGAGATTAAATGGGAATGCAGGTACAGTATCTGACGCTTAATTGAAAGTGTGTGTTAAATGTATGGGTAGTATGTTCGTCCGTGTTTGCCTACAGGCCAACCAGTGGTCGCCAACCGTCCAATAGCGATCAACAGCTCAATTTCCAAGACATCCTCAGCCAACTAGCTGAACGGTGAATGATCAGACCATCACCTTCACACTTATTCCTTTTGTGAAAGAGGCTCTCACTGCAAAACAGTTCAATCAGTTTACAGTTCAATACAGTAATCGTCCAAGATCGACAAACGACAAAGAATAATCTTCGGTAGGAGGCTGGGGACAGCAGAGGAAGTGTGATTTCCTGAGGGCGCAGGTCCTGATTTCGGGTACAGACGGCTCACAATAACATGCTGGATGTACAAACCACGAAGGCTGTAGCAATTTACTGTGAAGTACACACAAAATATACCATTCAAGCATAGTCCATATCTGTCATCAAACCAATTTTGCATCGGTGTAATTTCCATGATAGTTCTGTAATTACTTCCAAACCATAGATCCTTGATAATTATAATAAACCAGTCCATACAATCGTCCACATAGCAGGTTATCAACCTACGGCTATTATTAGGTGTGTAAAGAGTAAAAAGGAATTGCGCTAGTTTAATATGGGTTTTCTGTACTGTCATATAATAATATTGAACTGTGTGTGTATAAATATATATTGTATATGTATGTATAAATATGCATGTGTGTGTATGTGTATGCGTGTGTATAAATATTTATATTGGTAATGTTTGTGTGTGTTTATATATTATAATTTAAGTTGTAAAAAAGTTCGTTTTAAATAATTCGGCCCGACACCAGCGCGCCAGCTACACTCGCTATTCCATTTTTAGCGAGTTACTATCAATGTTTCCAAAACAAACAAAAAAAAACTATCAAGGTTTCCTCTTCACTTATTTCGAGCACCGTGTGTCCGAACGGAGTCTTATGAATATAAACACTTTTGTAAATTGTGCATATAGGCCTGTGTTTAAAAAGGCGCCTCCTGACCATGTAACACGGCGCTCGCAATTCTTCAGCGTGGCAGGGAGACCCACGCTGGACTTGTCGAAGTTGGTTCTGGGTTTATGGTTACTGGTCGGGGACATAATATTGTCTTCAGAAAGAAAGACGTCATTTCACCCGCAGGTAGTACACCCTGACATTCCACCTCGACCATCATTGAGAAACAACGCTTCATCTGTACCAGAATGATTTTAATAAATATGGAATTGCTCGTTCATATGCTCGCTATAGCCTATTAGTAACGGGCGTACAATTCCCCGTTTGCTTTTTTCAAGATTTTTCTGTATTTATACTGAGGACCCGTCATCTATTCGCTTCAAGTTAGTGAAAAGTACATACCGCACGCTAATATATCTGAAATTTTAAAATGCAAATCGGAAACGTGATAACCCAAGTAATCTGCTACCACATTTTCTGGTTTAATTGTGTGTTAGCGAACCCTTTTTCGGCGTATGGTGATAATGAGGCGATAATACGAAAAACTGTCAAAATTGGGAGCATTTCCTATTATTAGCGTTAAGTCTACAATCCTGATAATTAAATTACAGCGCGGTTAAACATCCGAATAGATGGCAATGCGTGTGCATCCCGCTTACCTGGGTGAAAGGTTTGCGCAGAACGATGAAACTCAGGTTTTAGTCTCACGATGAAATATTGTCCCAGGGAGCCGAAGGACTGTTTCTCCAAGTTTTTGCAAGTCTCGTCCGAAAGGATTTCGTCTATCATGAAAGTCTTATAGCGATGTCTGGGTATTCCGACTGACCCGGGAGAAGAGAGCGATGACTCCGTTTGGCACTGCATGGTCACCGGCGGAGCGAAGCAACGAGCGGCCGCAAAACAGTCACATCGAGTCGCCTTTACTTTCAGCTTATTATTTCCATACGAAATTCATTTGTCTTATTGCTGAACTGCCCTGACACTGTTTTCGACTACCCATATATCAGTGATCCGTTGCGTGTTCGTAAATAGTCTATTATACCCGCATTGTCATCTCTCTCTCTCTCCCTCCCTTCCTCTCTCTCTCTCCTTAGCGTTTTTTGCAGATCATAAACTGTTTCAAAAGTTAACGATATAAACACCATAACTTGCCCCTTATTTACCTTAATAAATAACAATGCTAATCACAATCATGTCAATAAATCAACTTCGGTTGCCATTTCTATATTTAGAAAATATATTAAGGTGATTAAACTGGTTTATAAGAATTGCTGCTTTTTTCCTTACATTTTATGTATCGAGTATCGGCCTTTTCGTTATATTTATTGGCACCCTCTGCAGCGCTGCCATTTTCTGTTTGATTTATGAGGATTCTTTATAAGTCTGTTTGTGCATTTGTCATGTAAATCCGTCGTGCTCGTTAAACTTAACAAAGTCACGCAGTTGTGTGTTCCAAGACGTTTTAGTGTTAATTTACCATAGCCTTACTTTATTAGGCTATTTAGACATGAAGAGAGATATTTCATTGTATGAGATTTCATTTCATGTCCAATTCTTGTTTCTTACTAGTTTTGCCCCCCTTTGAAGCTTTTTTAATTATTATTATTATTGATTTTTATGCCACATACGCGCTGGAGCTCCTCATCATTCTCAAAAGCTTAAGATGAAACGCATTTGTAGGGACCATCCATTCTGCGTTTTATTAAAAGCATGGCCGTAATGTTTCTAAATAAGTTCAAAAATGTTTTCTTGTGGTATTTATGTTCATGTTTGTGCATTTGTCCATCTGAAACGCATTGGCAGAGTGGAATTAACTTCAAAGTCTCCTCTGCCAATTGGTACCAGCGCCGAGAGTAAACATGACGTGAAAGGCCGAGGGCGGCTGGGACTGTGGTCGCTGTAAAGCGTTCAGGATGGCAGGGAGTCACCCGTACTGAGGGACAGTTTGCAAAATCAGCTTTTAAAAGAATTGCTTTTAGTTCCTTGATTATTTACAAGCAAACATGTTATGGTATGTTATGTTATACTGATTTTTTTAATTGTGTTAGACATGTTTTTGCGTCACGCAGAATTTCAGCAGTCCAGTAAAAACGTGATCTCCCGAAAGAACCGATGGCGTTCTTATATCTTAGATATAATGTGAAAAATTGGCACAGATTGTTTGCCTAAGGAAAACGCAATGATTGTGTGAGGGGTCCCTCGGAGAGCAGCACCTGGTACGGGCGGGGAGCAGGGCGCAGCTGGCAGCCGTGCATGGGCGCAGCGTGGATGGAGACATGACGGGGCACGCCGATGATGGCAGTGCGCAAAAATGTTAATGTCACAACTCAATCAACTCCATTAACTGCACCGTTTCCTGTTCTCCAACAACCTTTTAATTAAGTTATAGTGGTCTCCGTTAATAACTGGGATTAAAATATACACCCGTGCCGTAATGTGGAAATCAATGCGGTATCAGTGCAGGCCTCAAATTATGAACTCAGTTAATCCGTGTAAGGATCAACACTCTGTATGGGACAAATCGTGTTTAACAACACGCTACAGGAGTTTCCCTTTACATACAGCGTTACCTAACACGAGCTGCAGATGCAGACTATAGCATTCAACGAAGCGTTTTCTTACCGCCATTAAATCACCCGAAGAAAGCAAACTAGATGCATTTTGATTATTTAGCCTGCCAAAAAAAATCATAACGTTAAGTGACCTGTCAGTCAAGACCACACGCAGTCAGCTGACCGTCGCGCGACCGGTCTACGGCACCAGGTCAGAAGTTACAGAATTATGAAATGTGTATATAGTATGAGGACAAAATGGTGATGACTTTTCGTAACGGAGAAGAGAGGGAGCATTTAACAAAATGTATGTTTAATTATGTTTGGAATAAAAAAATATATAATCCTTGGTTTGTTTTATTCTAGATGTTTTTAGCGCTACATTTGTAGTCTTTCCGAGCGTTTCTGCTTTCATTTTGAGACGCTTTACGACAGTTCGTGTCGGAAGTCGGCCAGGATGCCGGCGTACATAGGAACAGCAGCGTGGCTCCTCAGAGCAGGACTCGGGCGCGGGGTGACGGCTTTTTCCGCATTTCCGTGGCTCTCCGTCGGCCGGACACGTCCCTTCCTAACGGGTGCATGGTGCTTGCCTTCAGTCAGCCTACTACCGGCAAAAACAGCGACGCCCAGGCCGACTGTTTTGGAGAACTTCTCGACCGTCCGTATGAACATGACAGCTTCGTCAGCCGTCCTGTCGGAAGACATGACCCAGAGGCTGGTGTGGGTCGATCTGGAGGTAGTGGCCGGTCTGCAGTCCTAGATCGACCGCCTAGTCGTGACGGTGCGCCGTGGGCCTTGCTGCCTTGGGCTAGCGGGTTTGCATCCATCCATCTATGCATTTATTTAATTAATCATGCATGCA
>JAABNX020000112.1:435707-492303 GCA_015163995.2 Mormyrus lacerda | reverse complement strand
TACGGGCTGCAGTGGCGCCCCAACCCCCCCCCCCCCCGAGAATGCGTTAATGTGAGTTTTAGAGGTGCTCATTTATACTCTGGCCGTAGAATTAGGTGATGGATTGTTACTGGGGGTCTATAAAGATCGGAGAGGCCGCACACTCCTCACATCGATTTCACAGAGCCTGCTGAACAGACATTTATCGTGCCGCACATTTGGAATGAAGTGCGGCGTTTATGTGCGCTGGCCCGCGGTCACCATGCGCCACAGGAGGAGGGAATCACCCTGCCTTTGTCTCCCAGCGTCTGTCTCTCGCAGTAAAATGTCACGCCTTCAGTTTTGGCTTCAAAGCCGTCCATCAGGCAAACGTAGGAAAGCTGAAATACGACGCATTTTTAGTATAAAAATCTGCTCTTGTACCGCCGCTGTGTTTTACCTGGAACCTTTAGGAGTTTAGTAGTGTCCCCCGTAGGATTCATCTTCATAAATACACAAACATAAATACAGAGGTGGAAAGGTTCAGAAAGTACAAATCC
The DNA here is from genome assembly GCA_015163995.2 of Mormyrus lacerda. Classification (NCBI taxonomy): domain Eukaryota; kingdom Metazoa; phylum Chordata; class Actinopteri; order Osteoglossiformes; family Mormyridae; genus Mormyrus; species Mormyrus lacerda. Next base: position 491,785 of record JAABNX020000112.1, on the reverse strand, counting down.
AGACCAAGACTTCGTTCCAACCGACCAGTTGAGTATAAAAACTAATGTTCACAGAGTATTCAACTGGTTGGTTGGAACAAAAACTTGATCTGGATTTATACTTTCTGAACCTGAACTTTCCTTCGTTGCATAAATAAAATATGAATGAATATGAATATTTCGCAGAAGAGGTGTGAGGTGTCCATTTTAGGTTGGGACGGTGAGGAAGGGATTGGATTGATAGATAAACTTAAAAATTGAAGTTTTTTCATATATAAGTACAAAGTTACAAATCATAACATGCAGCATTTAAAAAGACTTAAATCACACAATTAAATTACAGCTGGCAAATACTTGACGATGTTAAAAATGCCTGCGCATGTCACACCTTGCCATTAGCCTGCAATCTGACAGGCAGACAGTCTTGCGGCTCACTGTCAGCTGGGACCCGATGTGCCGGGGGGGGGGGGGTCTTTATGCTTAGGCTGAGCACGACGCCCCCGGGGGCTGTCACTTCCCTGCCATGTGGATTAAAGTCCACAGACAAAAATACACAAAAATACATACAGGTGCTGCTGGAGCAGAAGTGGTGACTTTTATTACATTTGTTTGGTAAAATAATACATATAAAATATTAATATAATAACATCATGTTTCATAAATCAAGTATGGATGCTGCAGTAATTCCGCAGCAGACTATATCAGCCTACTAATTCTATTATTTGTATTATCGTTTATTTGGCACAAGGGTGGAGAGCCTGATCCATGAAGGGCCGGTGCGGGTTTTTGGGGTGACCTCTCAACCAGCCAATAATAAAGCAGTTGCTCTCAACTCCAGTCCTGGGGACCCACTGCTATTGGCTGATTGAGAGGCCATCCCAAAAACCCACACCGGCCCTCCATGGAACAGGTTCCCCACTTCTGATTTAGCAGATGCTTAGCAGTGGTGCTAGGCAGAGCCTGCACGTAAGCAATCAGGAACAGGTGTGGGTTACAAATGGGCCCAGTGGCATCATACATCAGAGAACACTGTAAGGACATGGCAGAGGAGGGGGTTTAAATTGGAGTGCTCCCTCTCTTTTCATCACTCCCAGAATGCAAAGGGCAAGAACAAAATCGTCATCTTTCTTACCAGACATTCACATTTTCAAATATGTCTCACAGGAACAGAATATTGTGTAAATGTACATCAATTATTTCCGCTGCATGCCAGCTGGAGAATGAATATGAAATTCCTTTGCAGCAAAGCTTCGCTCCCAAATCATTTAGCTGACAAAATGTATTCATAGATATTCTTTCCAGCAGTCAGAAAGCCGAGTAGGGGCCAAGTCAAACAGAGCCGAATGTTCTAGGGGAAGATCACACATCCATCTCGCAGATCCCAAGATCTGTGGGCATGCTGGGAAAATCTCAAATTTGCTCGATATCTTTAATTGATTTGCTCATTCATCATTTATAAGGCTTCCCAAAGCAGTGGAATCTCACTCATTTTATTGACATGATGACTGCCTTCAACCATCTTCCATTCCTGCTCATGTGTTTTTGGCTCTTTGTTGTACCTTTAAGAGGACTCCTCATACATGATTGGCCAATTATTGAACCTCTATGAGGACTCCTCATACATGATTGGCCAATTACCGAACCTCTATGAGGACTCCTCATACATGATTGGCCAATGACTGAACCTCTATGAGGACTCCTCATACATGATCGGCCAATTACTAAACCTCTATGAGAACTCCTCATCCATGATTAGCTAATCGTTGAACGTTTAAGAGATCTCTTATGTGAATAGCTCTTGATGCTTATGAATTCAGCGGCCTGCCAGGATGGGCTTGGCCCATCATCAGTTCACTGACGCAATGCTGTGATCTTCATTGCTTTGCATCTCCCGGTTCCGAGGCAGCCGTCTGTCCTCTTAAACATTCGCCGTGAGTTTGGAAAATCGGGCTCAAATCCAATTAGCGGCTCCCGTCTCAGTTCACAAGGCACAGGGAGACAAAGGGACCAGCTCGATTCAGAGACCGCAAGGCCGGCCTGCGGGAAGCAGCAGCGTTTTTGATAGTGCAGTTTAAAACGGGGGGGGGGGCGTCCCTGCATGAAGCCATTGTTTGTTTGTCTACTACCTCCCTGCAAGACAGATCCTTTGTTTGAAATTCCGTGACGTTTCTGGCAGCCTCAGAATCAGGCATGTGACTCCCTGTCAGGAATGGCTTGTCTTAGAAAACACATCGCAAAGTATCATTAGTTCATTCGACGAGTCCATTCTGGTACTGCTAAGGTTTATTTGTTAGCTGGCCTTAGCTTTAGAGAAATACCAGCTGTTTACCTTCCAAGTCGGTCAGTGGAATCTCTCCTGAGCCATCCCTCATGTAACTCAGTCCATGCAAAATGCTGCATGACGTGTCCGTATCACCACTGACTGGTTCCTTTCCCGTAGACAAACTTCCATCGCTGGGCGTTAAAGACGAAATTCGGGGAAAGGGACCGCGAAGGGAGGCCAAAGCCGAGTGAATGCTCACTGTCTTCCAGATGGTGTCACGTGAGCGGAGGGGGCAGAGTGACATGGAAGTTTCTGGAAGCTGTTTCATTACCTTGTGGAATGAGAAGTGTAGGGTAGCCATTACTACTGTGCACTGCAGAAGGGGTTTGGTTCCAGAATCAGGATAATTAGGTTCCTGGTTCCTGTGCTCCCTATTGTAGTGACTGTTTGTGGCCAGCAGGGGGTCTGAGTGGTGGTGAGCATGACCGCCGCTTCTTGGCTTTACTGCCTCTCGGCTGCCTCGTCCTGAGCTCTTTCTCTGCCCGGTGGAGACGGCGTCTTCCCGAAATGTAAAAACAGACTTTCCAGAGTTTCCTGTTACATGCGACTGGTCTTCACACGACAAGAAGGATTACGGGAAGTCTGGGCCATCTCCGAGACACGGCGGGTGCACCGTCACAGCCCTGACAGCGACGGGCGCTCTGTCCTCAAAGCCTGTCACCAGAGCCGCCAGCGGACTCCTCGCCGGACAGGAGCTGACTCCCACTCCACTTGCCACGTTCGGCAGAGTTGGGAACAGCCTGCCTGGAGTATCGCTCCCCCGGCCCCCCGTAGGGATTTATGGGTATTTCCACCACAGAGGCATTCGCGTGTGAGTGGGATCTCCAAGCCAATGGCAGCCAGGCCCGCCGATGACATGCGGCTCTGGGAGAATGGATGCTGATTGGAGGTCAGTCTAAGGGGCCCGGATGGAGCGTCACCTGGATGGAGATCCCGGCCCGCAGCTACGGAGGGCAAACGCGAACTCACTGCAGGAGTCACTACCCTCTTCGCTTTTCTAATCACGCCGTTCAAATCAAACTTTATTTATAGATCACATCTACAGATCGGTGACACCGAAGTGCTTTACGGGGATAAAAGAGAAGAAAACGCACAAAATATCAAAATAACCATGTAGGACTATTTAGCAGGAAGCCAGAAAAAATAGGGAGGTTTCGTTTATTCTTAGAGAGGCTAATGGTGCTTTTCCACTGCCGCCAAGAACCGAGTTCTACCACCAAGTAGCTGCAGTGACATGGCACTGCTCGCTATCAGGGCCGAAAACGTGACCAAACTCTGGTTGAGTCGCAACGATCTGATTGGTCAAAATGCATGGATGACCTGGTGATATGCGCTTGGATTATCTGAAGGAAAAAACATATACAGGCAGTCCTCAGGTTACGAACGTCCGACACACGGACAACTCATACTTACTGACTACCATAAGGTCTACTATATTAAAAATTCTGGTTAAATACAATGTTTCATAATGATGAACACACAGTACTTTGAGAAAACATTGAGAAACTTTGAGAAATCAGCTTCAGTGGTTCGTTGTCAGTACAGTACTGTATGTAGATACTTTTATTATTGCTATATAGTTATTATATACTGTATTATTATTGTTATTAATATATACTGTATTATAATTTTTTTCGATCTCATTAGTAACCTGGGTACTGTGTGTATTCTATATATTATTCATTATTAGTTGTATCGCCCGTCGCTATGTACCGGTGCTTTCCTGAAAACTCAGAACTTAAAAATATCCAACCCCTTATTTAAAAAGGTACTATACAACAGCTGAATGGAATGCAGTTTTACACAAGCGAACACTAATCCCGCTGGGGTTTGATTCTTCCGTAACGCGGCGATCCTCACAGACGTGCAAATGAATATGTAGTGAAAAACAAAGAGAGAATTAAAAAATGAGGACACAGTAAATCACGATGTGCACAGTAAATAAGCACTTCTTGGCTTTTACGTCACTGTCGCTCCCTAAACCCTGCCAAGCCTTTACTGAGTTGACTCTTCTGCAGTGGAAAACCAAAGCGAACTGGAACCGGGTTATAACTAGTCTCTCTTCGCGGTACAACTCAGGTAGGGGTTGGAAAAACACCATAACAGAGGAGGCAGCCCTAACATGCAGCGGTAGCCTGTTCCATAGCCATGAAGATGCTACTGCAACCGCACGATCCCCGTATCTTCAGCCTAGACCCTGGAGGAACTGGCGACACCTGGTCGGAAGATCCAAGAGACCTTGACAGTGAATAGAAACAAAGACGTACTGCAAGGTATGATGGAGTCAGCCCATATGGAACTCTGCACACCATCAGCCAATCACAGCCCCGGGGCAGCCAATCACAGAAGTGTCCCCTTAAATTCATTGGGATCTGCATTTGCATAACTGGGACTTCTTTAATATGAGTGCATATGTCAAAATCAGAATCCTGATCACGGCAGTGAGATTTCGAATAATCCCGTTTGCTGAATCACACACCCGCGGACGGCTGTGTTTTCTCACTCTTGTATGAAGGATGTCGCAGGATTTTCCCGCTGGGGGGGGGGGCGGGGAATGCAATCTACCTTAGTACATGTCAGACTTAGCGGTAGGCTGCATTATGAGTATGACGCTCTCAGGATCCTACAGCTGGTTGATGGTGAATGAATTCAAATCGCCCGCAGATCCCAGAGCTCGATAATAACCCTCCTCCCCATGAGTGAAAGAGAAACAGGAGGTGTTTCAGAAAAACCCCCTGACCAAGCTGGCCTTTACCGTATCATGGTGTCACCGGCGGTAATGTGTGTGAACTGTATGGAAAGACTAAAATGGTAAAAGGGAGCTTGGGTGGGGGGTTGCACAGAGCATTTTTTTATTTCTGTCCACTAAGCCTTTGTTGTACTGGAAATGCTGGGGGAGGTGGGAACTATTTTCAGTGCTTGGCCTTTGCCACAGTCCACCCCCCCCCCAACCCTGAAAAAGGGAGTGACAGTGTACGCGTGTATAGGCACCCGCAACGGACGCCTGAAATCACCAAGTGCTTCCAACGGCCTGCTGGTGAGGAAACTTTCATGGGGGGGGGGGGAATGACAGCACGGCTGCTGACATCACCTCCCCCTCGGCACAGCTGTCCTACCTCACCCTGCACCATGCGAGGGACATGCTCAAAGAGGAACACTGCGTCCCGCTACACGCCGCCAGTGGGGTGTAGTCCTTGTCGACTTTGCAGTGCTATTGCGCCACCGGCCTTGTGCCCACCCCCTCCTTCACCCCCCCCAGCTGTAGCACGCCACCCGCGTTGTGGGTCACAGCACTCCCTCACAACCCAGCCCGGAGGACGGCCAGGCAGGCCGAGGACACGCACCTTCCGGAACCTTCCGCTGCGCTTCCGATCCCCACGCGCTGGAGGTGCCGGTTCCTCACTTTGTGCGTGTGGACAGGTGAGTCCCACAGCACCGGGACTGGGCTCTCAGCTCGCCGCTGCTCTGACCACGAGCTCTCAAGCGTTTCCCCCACCCCCCTGGAACGACACGCTGAAGGTGGGGGGAGCACCAAGGTGAGGAAGACTTTGCTGATGCGGGAAAACAGGAACCAAACCCAAGGGCCTATTTAAAGGTGTAAACATGCAGGCTGGCACCCACCCACATGGCCCGTCGGCTACCCCCAGCGGCACCCTAAGTGAGACACCCCCAAACGTATGGGAGTCCCACAGACGGCGGCCTGTCACGTTCCCATCCCGCGCGACCACGCCATGGGAGAGCCCATATGACGTTGACGTCATCACTCTGACTCTGAATGCCGGCCGTTTTCGTCATCAAGGATACCGTATAGTGATGTGGTTCCCCACCAGTTACCATTACCTATATAAGACAAGGTTATTTCACTGGGGACGAGGGGCCTTTATCTGTCGCGTCGTGTCGCAGCAACTGCTCCTCTGTAAGGATTACGCCCCCTTGTGGACACCATGCACTGTGATTCTCCCTGCCTCCTGGTCCCTGACGGGTATATGAGGTCACACGTTCATCCAGCCAATCAGCAGCCGGGCGGAGGGAAGCGGGACCACCCACAGGAGGGCGCTAAACACCAGCCGAGCTCTAACGGCAATGACGGCATTCCGAGCGAGCCGCCATCTTGATGCTAGCCACCTTACATCCAGTCCGCACTCCCCCCCCCCTCCCCGGCCAATCACCAGCAGTGGCGTTTTTCACCCCAGCAGTGCCAGAAGGTTCCGCCGAGAACGTTTACAGTAGCCTGGAAAGAGTCGCGGCAGCTGGGCCAGGGGCCAGGAGAACGGAGGCTTAGATCAGCACTTCAACAGGGAAAGCAGGAGGCGCTGACCAAGGGGGCTGACACCAGGGGGCACTCTGTTTGAGACCCTAATAATCACTGAATGAACCATTAAAAACACATACATGTGACACACCAAGCACACAACGTAGTTTTTAATTTGGGGTCCAGTTATCTCCCAGAATTCCTGTGGGTTTGGTCCAAGATCTCAAGATTGCCCCCTGGATGGGCCTGTGGATGTGTAGGTCCACCACACTGATGGGGCATATCTGCCTTACAGACTCACTTCTGGGCCACTCTAGCAGTCCCGGGAAACAGATACTTGCTAATCAGAAAACATAATGGTAGGCGTTATAAACTCCGACAGGAGTTAGCATCATTATATGAGCACCCCTGCCCCCCAGTTTGAGGGTCAGTCTAAGGGGCATGAAGCTTGACTACCCCCGGCTCTTCCATGAAGCCGGTGCCGCTCCAGTTACCATACGCATTACCCGCACCACACCAGCCTGCCCTCTGCTCTGAGGAGGGTGGGGGCTCCCCTGACGGCAGGGGGGCACTCGCCCCTGACAGAGTAATAATAGCTTCCAAATGGTGAAGCGAAGCGCCTCAGCAAAATGAAACACAGGAGTGTGAAGTGCATCTGAGAGGATGAGGAGGCGGGGCCATCTGAGAAGGTGAGGAGGTGGGGCGACCTGAGAAGGTGAGGAGGCGGGGCCATCTGAGTAGGTGAGGAGGCGGGGCCGTCTGAGAAAGTAAGGAGGCGGAGCCATCTGAGAAAGTGAGGAGGCAGGGCCATCTGAGAAGGTGAGGAGGCAGGGCCATCTGAGAAGGTGAGGAGGCGGGGCTAGGAGTGGGAACGGGCGGTACCAGGAGGGAGGGGGCAGGCCGAGAAATACCTGGATGAGCATCTGAGCAGTCAGATGTATCTACCCTCTACTCGCCACATCAAGGCTCTTCGGTCTCCACCTTCCTGTGAGACATGCTTCTTTATTAACCACTGCGCCACCTGCTCATTTTATGCCAAAACACAAATTACTTTGTGTGTTTTCTTCTGTCTATGAGAATCTCTAGGCAACTCTTTTTCTGTCCTTAGGGTGACTCTCTGTGTCACAGCACGCTTTGGTAACCGCATGTGTGTCTGTCCCGGGGGGGTCAGGCTGGCTGTTTTCCCGGGACACCCTCTGACAACACGGCAGGCTGAATGATTTTCTGTGTGTGTCCCTTTTGTCCCCACAGACAAGTGAATGACAAACACAGCTAATGCTGCCTTATCTGCTCAATCAAACACATCCATTCAAACCCCTGAGACCTCCTGCAATGTTTCATTCTTCCAAAAGACGCTTCCTTACAATGAACAATACTTATTTACTATTTATTGCCGGTTTATTGACGCTCTTATATTTCTACTATTGTTCTTTGCTGCTAAGGTATTTATCACAGTCTAAAAATGATTCGATATGAGAGATAACCAATCAGATTGTAGAGGAGGTGGGACCAAGACAGCTGATTGGTGGGTATGACTTCCAACCAAGATCTGAATGGTTATCTCTCTGAACCAATCATTTTTCTTTCTGAAATCAGAACTTTTTTAAGTAAAACTCCCATGAGCTGATTTGACTTGAAATACATGCCCCACCCCCTGCCCCACCCCATACAGCGCCACCTAAAGGACGAGCTGATGGTGGCTATACAGCTTGACCCACCTGGATCTGGATGTAAGCAAACACGTGATCTTTACTGGCACTTTAAGCGGCTATTTGCCGCTGCCGTCTCTCATTAATTCCTCGACCTGGTGAATCAGCGTTTTGCTTGTGGGCACGCAGGAGTCGCACCTGCCAGCGCGCAAACGGCACACGTGTTTCATGAACACGCTGATGGCGTGTGCAGAATCTCTCCCGCTAATCCTGTGCTGCCGCTGCTGACTGATGGACAATGGATGCAGGGATTCCCATGAGAGAAGAAGGTTTCCTGCGAGGTGCAGTGCGCGCTGACCGCATCTCGCTTGTTTCCCAGCTGCCAACTGGAAACATGTCGGGGAGGGGGGAGTTGTGGAGTGAGTCAGGTTTAAAACCCCTCCCCCATCCCCCTCCCAGGACTACAAGATTTGATCTTGCTTTCCTCCCAAAACTACAATAAGTTGTCTGGACCAAAATAAAAACACATATGGATTTAACGATAATAAAAGCTCATTCTGACAAGCTGCAGTGTAGCACAAACACCCACACTGTTCTCAGTTCACTTGAGAATGAGTATTAATTCTTCCATCTCCCCCAGGGGCTCATCTAAACTACTCCGGATAAACGTGTGATGATTCACTTCTGTCAAGCTTCTGTGTGGCCCCAACTGCATCCTCTAAGCTACTGATCTCCAAACAGGACAGCTCCATCCTGCACCTTAGCTGCAGAGACAGGAAGCTGTGTTTCTCAGTGGGGGGGGGGGGGGTGTTCTTTTTAGAGGACAAAGACAATTCAGGACCCTGTTTAATTGGCATCGACGAACCTGAGATGCAGAGATCCAACCCTATCCCTCAGGAGCTGAGATGGGAGGTAGCAGCCTGCCTCAGTGACCTGACTGTACGCATCAGGAAAAACAGCAGCATAAACTGAATCTCCATGATTTATAAACAGGCGCCGGTCTGAAAAAGCAGGATCGATCTTTCAGAGCTCTCACGTGATAAGTAGCTCTGAAAAACTATTTTGTTCACTCTTAGACATTTTTACCGAGATGAAGGTGCATTTTCCTCACACAAAGGCAGACGTCTGACTTTTAAATGAGTCACGGGCATTTTCGTAGACGCCTATATACCCTCCTCACACCTGCTCCCGATGCCCTTGCTCCGCAGATGATGGATGGTGGAGTGTGATGTAGCCGGGATGCTAACAAGACGTTTCCTTCACTTTCCTGCTCACTGTCCCTCCTCAGCTTCTGCTCTGGACAGAGACCCTCACAGACACCTGGAACACAAGCTCTCAGGCAAAGAGGGAGAAGCGTACTGCCACCTACAAATTGCTGGGGCTCAACTCAGGAGCCTGGGGGGGGGGGAGATTTCATTTGAATTCATTCATTCCCCCCAATATTCGAACTTTTGTATTTAAGTTATTAAGTTGAGTCCCACCCAACATCAAATTGTCTACTGCGCCGTTCAGCTCAGGTAGAGAAATGACAAGAAAAAAGTATCCATCCTACTTCCTGTGAGCTTATCATCAAAAACATTAACTGGCTTGTAAACTGCCCCCCCCCCGAAAGGTTGCTTGTGGGTGTCCTAAGGGTCACCGATATTTAAAGTGGCAGCATCTGATAACACGGAATGTTCTGGACTTTTGATATGCCACACCCATTTTTTTAGAAGACTTCCCCCTTGTCCACCCTGCTAGGTGTTTATGAAGGGGGGGAGTGGGTATTTACACCCTCTTTTTTTAAGCGGGGGAGACTAGTCGCCCCAAAGGATTTTCGCTCACACACACAAACTGTTCCTCTCTTGCAGATTTCCAGCATCCCAGTGTCACACCAGCATAAGGCAGATATGGAGAGGACCCCCGTCCCCCCATCAAACTTTAAGAGCAGGGCAGCTTCACAGATCGGGGGCACAGCGGGAGAGTGACCTGTTTCCGGCGAAGGAATTCCCTGCACTGGGGGGGTAGAGGGGGTGGAAGTGTCAGCCATCTGTGAGGCGGCCTGCTCAGGGCTGTCCTGCGTGTCACATGTGACATGAGGGGGGGGGGGGGGGGCACCGGTGGTGGTCGGCTTGGTTGCCTTGCATGTGTGCCTGTTATTAACCCCCACTGCCGCCTGGTCATCAGACTTATAATCACTGCGTAACGCTCCGATGTGCAGTGTCCTGAGGTGTGGTAGCCACTATCCTCCATTTAAAAGATTCACAAAGTCAGACACCCCCCTCCAAATAAGGCAAACATTATGGTGAGATATCTAACACGTTGAGTACAGATAGCTCCCGGCTGCGGTCTGCAGTGTCCCTTCTGTCTGCACGCGTTTGTCGCCTCATAACGTTGTACCGCTCTCTGTTCAATACAGTAATGTTACAGGGACATCAGGCGCTTTTTCTGTCAGCATGGGTTTTATTACTTATCCTCTTTTATGTCAATTACAAACGCTGTTATACAAGAAATAAAGAATTAAAAAATTAGCCGGGCTTGCAGTATATTTACAAACAATGCACTCTGCTGTGCAAACCCTGGGTCTCCTGGCAGTATATAAATTGCCTCACGTCCTTTTTTTATTTAAAGGACACGCAAGATAAGTTTAGAATAAGCTTCACCGCGGTGTATATGTTCCTCTTTGCAGTGTTAAAGTACAGTGCTTTCAATCGGGATATAATCAACGGGCCATTGCGTTGATTTTAATGACGGTATTTATCCTTCTTTTCCGGCTCTTCACCTGTGCCCAGCTCTCTCGCAAACTGGCACGATTAATGAAACAAAACGATAAGAATAACTGATCTGGACCCACGATAAGCCTGCGATCGTGGAGGTAATACGCCAACTGGGATTTAAATGTCTCCCTCGATCAATTTTCTCACACTGTCATGCTTTATGATCATTATAAAAAGATATAAGCCGTAATCTGAAATCGTAACATGATTTTAACTACTGTCTAGTTTAATTTAGTAGGAGAAAGACGCATCTAAAAATGAATGCTTAAAAGCATGATACGGAAATTACTGTATACATATATATGCTTTGGGCAGGTTTCTTTTTGTAATCGGTTCTGTTTCTTGTTTATTTTTGTCCTAGTCACCCAGGAATAAACCATAAAGGCCACAAAGGCATTTTGCCGTTTCTTTGTTTAAAGGGGCTCACAAAGGTTGTCGGATTAATATAACTCCTGCTGGTGAGGGGCGTTTTATTAAGAGCCGCCCGTCCCGTGTGGATAAAAAAAGGAAAAGCTGACGGTTCTGCTCGCATCGGTCCAGCATGGACTCTAGAGGGTCTCCTATCCTCAGCATCCACCTACTGCGACGGACGGACGGAGAAATGAGGACGGCGTGAGGAGATCCGCGCACAGCCGGACCGGGGACGTGCATCGCCGCCGAATCAGAGACAGCCGCAGTTTTTAATTCCCGGGGACCAGAGGGGGAAGACAGAAAAGCATCGGCACACCTTCTTTTTGTTATTTCTGAACGCAAGGACGGAGAGAGGTTGTAAGACGTGGGAGATAGTAAGATGTGAACATCTACTTCGTTCGTCTGCTCCGGCGTGACTGCACCTCACACTTTCGTGACTCTAATGAATGTAAAAGATCCCGGTCGCCGTGCCATTTCTCTCCTTCGTGTGGGATTTTAAACCGCGTCCGGGGCCGTAATGTCTGCGATATTTCCTTCTTTGTTAGGTAAGTTTATTTTCCGCATAAAGCACATGAATAATGCCACATCCATTGTTCTTTGCGGAAGGGAAACACAGGTGACAAATGCAGCCGCGGCTCACGATCACGCTCAGCTCTTATTGAGATTTAATTGCATTTTGCGGCGGATGAATGTCAATTTTCTGTTTTAAATTTATAAATTCCAGTGGTTACTCTATACAAAGGGCAGTGTAACCCTCCAGCCATGCACTGCTATTGTCTCTGTCTCTTCAACCTACTACAGACTTGCCAGGCAGATTAAGACTTCATACACGTCAGGGTATTTAAACAACGCATGAAATATTTTAGCGTGATTTATCGGCATTTATCCTGAATTTAAGAGGGAAGTTCCGTCCCGTAAGGGAAAAATCCAACAGGCTTCTGTATAGCAACGTTAAAACAGGGGCGCCTTGCCTTTCTGTTATGATAGCCGTATTATAGCCACTGAAGGGTGTTCATTGCTGTGTCATTAAAAGACTGCCGGAGGTTTGTTTTTAATTTAATTTAATTAATTTAAATGCACTCGTTGTGGGACCCAAAGAGAAGCAGTGGCCTTGAGTTTTTGCATGACCTGCGGAGAAGCGCGGGATTCCTGACCGGTCGGGGCGCGGGGTCAAAGCCTGGGTAAATGTGTTCAAAGGCGCATTGCTTAACCCTCGTCTTTGGGATTGCGAAGTTATGAGACGGCCAGCTGGCCTGGAGTGCACGATGATCATCTTATATTGCCAAGTAATAGCGTGTGTTGTATATTACAGTAGATCTTAGCCTTTACAATCTTGCTCCGTGTTTTGAATTGTGTTACAATCACTGCACCAAACTTTGCAGTTTCTTTTTTGTCACACGGCAAAACCGGCAGTATGATTTTAACACATTCTCATGAGCCGTCTTGTGTTGTCATTTATCTTTTTGAAGTAAATCTGGATATTATAGCTAGTTTCATTCTTTATATAGTTTTATGCCGATCGCACGTTTAATTAAAATACACACACACAATGTCACTTCTAGTCCCCGTACAGGTGATGGAATTCCGGCCACTTTAAGGTCCGATCCAGCTGCGATAGTAGGGATAGTAGGCGGCTCGGATGCTCGGCAGTGCGCACTGCGCCGCCCTCCTGCGCCCCATCCCGTCGTGTCACCCGTGTACACGTCCTTGGGACGCCGAAACCCCGCGCTCCAGTCCGGGACATCGCAAGGTCCATCGCGGCAGGCTGAGTCCCCGCTGCCTAACGCAATGCCGTCCCCAGTCATCAACGTGCATCATTTTACAACTGGCAAAAAGACACCGCTGGTACCGTGACTAAATTAATTCAATCCCCCCCGAGCCTGCGTGGGTGTTTTCGTTGTCATATCGAGCTCTCTCTCTCATCCCCCCGCTAACAAGCTTTTTGAAGATATTGTGCACCTTTCTCCTTTGATCTGAACTGATGCTATCGGCAAACCGTTCTCCTTCTGGAATCTCTGGTCGTGCAGCTTTCAATTTAGAATAACGTAAGACCGGTATATTAAAGTTACTAATTTGTATTACACTTCTAGAACTGACTGATGTCATACATAAACGCCACAATGGGAAATACAGCAATGCCTACAAACTTGGACTCTCAGCAGCTTCTCAGGGCGCTGTACTATTAAGTCGTGATGGGGCTCACATCTTAGTTCAGGACGAAATACCTTCCATTCTCCCTTTGAGTGACTGGTGATTTTACACGAGCGTTTTTCTAATTCCAACCCCGAGGTGTTGTGCCCTTGTCCGGCGGAGAGGGGGATGGGTGAACGCCTATCTCTCCTTCTCCTATAGGCTGGAGTGCTGCATCACAGTGGTGGGGGGGGGGGGGGTTTATGGACCGGCGCCGGACGTAGGGGCTCTGACCTCCACTGTCCACATGCATATTGCATGTGCCGAGTTAATATTAAAATCTCCGCGAGTGCAGGCGAGTTCTCGACGCTCGAGGTGGATCAGGGGGCAGGTTAAGTGGTGCTTCTGCCTGCCTTCTATATTTAGTCTATAATCTCCGGAGACGTAGAAGGTCTGGGTCAATTTTGAAGGCGTCTCGGGCCTCCGATATCCGCAGGTCACGTGGCGACATCTCTCTGCTATCGGAGCTCGATGACCCAGGTCCAGCCGCAAAGGCGCCCTGATCATGCTGTCCGCCCGCCTTCATAACCCCGAAATGTCCGCGAATAACGTACATTTAACGTACGTGAGCGTTTTCTCAAATAACCTCTCGTTTTTTTCTCAATTTATTCATCATCATCATCATTATTATTATTATTATTTGTTGTTGTTGTTTTTCGCATTGTTCGCCACACAGCAGGTTTTCATCCCAAAACATAATGCACCACTGGTACCGTCTATTTATTTTGCGTTAAATTATCTTGTTCGGCTGAACTCTCACTGAACTTCCGAACCGCTTAGTAACAGTTCTGGGTAGGTTGAAGTGTCCAGCTGTTGTACCCTTGAGCTAGGTGGTTGGCAAGAATGGTTTCTATAAATAACTTCCTGTCTAAATCGGTATTGTGCTAAAATATGATCTACCAACTAAAACACTAACTCGTTTGATCACTGCTTCCTGACGGTACAAATAATCTATAAATAACATCGTGACTGTTATTTATTTCGGATTCTGTTCTGCTTATTGTTTTGATGCGTGTAATCCCGTGGTCTCCTGCAAGCCCATTTGACTATCAGTTTTGTATCTGCAATAGTGGAGGTCAGTATTCGTCATATTTCTTTTGGTATTTTTGGTCGGGCAGAGGCTGGGACATTCTTGTGGCACAGGGCGAGGGAATTTTCAAGCCTCGTAATTCCTAAATGACTCCCAGAGTGACACAAATGAGGACCAGATGCAAGAGTAAACACGGGGCAGAGCGAGCTGGTCGGTGGACTGCCGAAATATGCAGACGCTGACCGGCATGGCCCCAGCCAGACTTTTTTATTTAATACAGAGTGGCAGTTTTATACCACGAGTCGAGGCCCCACCCGCTTTGTGTTGCCTTTCCCTAAATTGATAGTAGCCTTTGCACTCAGCAGGTTATTGAAATTCATCTCAGCACCCATTGAACGATATTCCATCAGCTTTAAAACAAGCATTTTAATATATCTTGATGTTAAATAGGATGAGGACCTCAAGCCTTGTGTATTCTGTTTCTAATCTTTTAATTCAGTTTCCCATGAATCCTTTGTGTTTTAAAAAAATGTACCATTTAGCTTAGGATACAACCCCGTTCTCAAAAACACCATGCCATGTATAATGTAAGTAAAAACAGAATGCAATGATTTGGAAATCATATAAACCCGTGTTTAACTAAAAACAGAACAAAGACAACAAATCAAATGTTGAAAGTGAGAAATTGTATTGCCCAATAACAAATATATGCTCAATTAGAATTTACCAGCAACACGTTTCAGAAAACGGGCATGTTTACCCGCCGCGTTGCATCACCTCCTCTTTTAACAGCACTCTGTAAACGTCTTGGAACTGAGGATACCAGTCGCTGGAGTTCTGAAAGCGAATTCTTGCCTGATACAGGATTTCAGCTGCTCAACAGTTCAGGGTCGCCTTTGTCATATTTTTTGTTTCATGGTGTGGTGAATGTTTTCAGTGGGTGACAGGTCTGGGCTGCAGGCAGGCCAGTCTAGCACCCGGACTCTTCTACTACGGAGCCATGCTGTTGTAATACGCACGGAATGCGTGTTGGCATTGTGTTGCTGAAATATACAAAGCCTTCTCTGAAAAAGACAGCCGAAGAATATATATATATATATATATATAATATAGAATATATCCTCCAGCATTAATGATGCCTTTTACCCCAGCCATGGGCTCCTAGTGCACCCCCATACCATCATGGATGCAGGGCTTTGAACTGTCCGCTGATAAAAAGCTGGACGGTCCCTCTCTTCTTCAGCCCAGAGGATGCAGCATCCATGTTTTCTAAAAAGAATTTGTGATTTTGATTTGTCAGACCAGATGATACGTCTCTCATTTTGCCTCAGTCCATCTTACATGAGCTCGGGCCCAGAAAGGTCATTTCCGGATCACGTTTAGATATGCAGGGTACCCGCAGTGGTGGAAAACCTGGAAAAGTTTTGGAATTTTTAAATAATTTTTCCAGGCCCTGGATAAGTTTCGGAATTCTTGGATAGAGAGGAAACGTTTTGGAAACTCGCCTTGTTCATCTTCGTTTCCCGCTTCATTCCGCAACACGCTAACGGAAATGTACGAGCAGGAGTCAACCGTTAGCTACCTTGGTAAACATCTGTGTCCGGTGCTTTTCCCTCACAGATTTTACGTATTTCAGATCGTTGTTTTTTTTTGCTTGCTATTCCAGTTTTTATTATATTATTTTATTTATTTATTTATTTTGCACGAATTTGAATTTTATTGATCGCGGTTTCCTGTTTTTGGACTCCGTTTGCCTCTACCGATCATAAGGTCTGTATAATTATTTTAATATTGGGATTAATTTTCTTAATAATGGAACAATATTTGCACCTTGGAGGATGTTGTCCACCGTCTGTGTGAGCAGATTGGCTACTATCATACGCAAAACTGAAGTATTACTATCTGCAGCTGCATGATCATCAAATCAAAGCAAACTTGTGGGTTTTGGAAAATTTATTTATGGTACTGGAAAACTCATTGACTGAAAAGTCATGGAAATTTATTCTGCCAGAATTGGGGGAACCCTGGATATGGTTTCTTCTTTGTATGGTAGAACTCCATCCTGCATTTGTAGATGCAGTGACAAACTGTGGTCACAGGAAGCACTGGAGATGTCTAGCACAACCTCCACCACTCCGGCGGGCTCCACTGCCGGGGCGACCTTCAGTACAAATGGGGCATTTCCAGACTTCCTGGTCGGATGTCTTGTTCAATTCTGAGGGACATCTTGGTTTCAGGCTCTAATGTCATCTTAAGAGCTTGGCCCAGCTTCAGTAGAATATACCAGAAAGTCAGACCTTTTCAATCTTGTATTTTCGCTTGTATTTTATTGTTATTATTATTCCGTTACCCCTAAGCATGTCTACACCACGCCAGTTACCTTGTATTGACATGTTTTATGATGAAGGGTCTTTATGGTCACACACACCCCCCCCCCTCCTCGTCTGTGGTTCTTTAAATCTCTCCCTCCAAATCACCAGCCTGCCTCTGAGCCCTCGCTGGGCTAATGAAAACCAGACTGCGTGGCCGGGGGTTCATTCTAAACAGTGACGCTCACCTTGACGGCTGATGGATGTTTCTGGATCTCGCTCGGGCCACGTTTCGAGCCACGCTTAGACCCCTTCTCCTTTCCACCAACAAATATTTCATCCGGAACCATCCGTCTAAGGCGAGGGCCGGTTCCGTACAGGCTCACGGACAAGCGGCAGGTCCAGAGTTATGTAAGGCTGGAATGCACTTTTACATGTTTCCGTTAGGAGCTAAAACCTGCACAGTTTCCTTTTGTGCCTCCATTCCTCAATCCCGCTTCTATATAAACATTTTGATGAGGAGGAAAAGACTGAAAAAAGCTCAACCTGCGTTATAAAATACTACCGGTCAGTTTGTGAATTAGATCGTTTTGTACAAAATCCAAAACATGACGCCAGCGACGTGCTGCTGGTTCTGCTCTTTAATCCCCTTTTATCAAATCCGGGTTTGTTTAAGTCAGAGCCATTCCCAGAATTCAGACTCTGATTGGCCGGAGCTGCGATCACATGGGTTGTGGGAGAACATGTAACAAGGACTGGAGTGGAACCCACAACCTCGGAGGTGTGAAACCCCAGCGCCTTACCGCCCGTGCGTGAAGCCGCTAACACACCCCCCATTTACTATGAAAGCCCCAGTCTTCCTGCCATCAGAATCCACTGAAATAATTATGTGATACAGGGATACACCATGGCAGATGTTGGAGTCGCTCATGCATTGTAGGAGGGATATATCAGGTCTATCAGCCTCACTCCGTAACCTTCACCACTTCCTGGCTCATTCATGTGAACCAATAGCCAGCATAGGCCGCACGACATCATTCCCGATTAGATGAGTTCCTTCACCTTGATTTGCCAACGCTAACTCTGATTGGATGGCCTGGGTGTCCACAGTGCTGTTGTGTTTCTTAGGCAAGCAGGTGATGCAGTGGTCTAATGCAGCTTTGACGTTAAGACCCTCTGTCGTACCGCTGATTAAGGTCATTTAACCAAAATTCTTATGTAATAAAGGATTTATGTCGATATTAATAAGCTGCGTAAGTCACTCTGGGCTAAAATTGCTTGCTTTGCAATTAAAGTAAATCGATAAACATCCAAAATCATATTTCACTTTGGAAGTTGGCCCCTCCCCTGTTCTTCCAGATGACTGGTGCTCTGCCAGTCTCACAGCCTTCAGATGTTTCCCAGAGTAGCAGACGACACCAGCTCTCTATCTACACAGATGAAAGGCGTTTGATGTCTTATCAGGCAGAGACGCGTCTATGTTTAAACCCCAGCTTCTCCTGGCGCGAGAGCTTGCCGTGAACACGACCAGGAATGTCCACCTCAGGTGCAGTACCAGAGCTGCTGTCCAGTTTGGTTTAAAGCGGTTAATGTCAGTTGGTGGCGGCCACTTGTGTCATGGAGGTAAATGACACCCGTTTTGTTTTGTCTTGTTTTGTTTTAACAGCCTCCTGGTATGGACATCTCCTTCCCTTTACCAAGGTCCTGAATCTAACATTATGTAAGAAATATACAGGGATAAACAGGTACCCACACTCTGTGTGAAAATTCAGTAATAAGTATTGCAGGTTTTTTCCGTTATTGAAATCTATTTTTATGCTCGATGTTTTAATCAGAGGCAGCTACCCCAGAAGAGTGTAATCCTCTGGCAATGAAAGTCTTATTTATTGCGGTGTTATTAAATCATTAAATAGCCGGAATTTCTCAATCCAGTCTGAAATTGTTCCTTGCGTAATTCCCCATGGCGTTGTTTACCACCTTTTGTATGAAATCACTGCTTTCCTCTGGCTTTCCCACTCCATGCAGTATTTTTCAAATTTCTCCTACTCTTCTGGATGAATTAATTAACGTGCACAAAGTGTCCACGTCCAAGCTTCGTGATCAGTCATGACGCCATCGGTCACGTCGCGCTTGTTGTTCAGCATTTCTACGTAATTAGACGTTTGGAGTTTTTACCGTAATAAATATGCGGGCGTCTGCATGTTGGCAGAGAGCCGCGCGCCCGCTCCTCTGCCTGTGGCCGCGCCAAGCCGTTTTTTTACGCGAGCAGATGGCACAGTCACCTTTGTTATCTTCACGGGTCATTAGTCTCATCTTCTGGTGGAAATGGATCTTCTGCGTGATGCTGCATGTTCATGTTCACCGTGTGCTCTTTAATATTTCTGGGCGTCTACTTGGTGTAAAAAAAAAAAAAAAAAACTCACCGCACGATTAGCATTCAGAGCAGCTAACTTGGCAAACTTAAAGTGTCCATTGTGTTTTGATCCTCGGGAACTGATATTTATATATAAACTCTGGGAGGAAATAGAACAAGCAGGGCACTAGCTTTTGTTTGCATTGCCTAGTGAGGCAAACAGATGACATTGATGTATTTATTTTGATGTCTTTTTACCTGCGCATACATGTCACTGAAAGTTATCGTCGTTTGCATTTCTTTGTTCTTCTATTTTTATACGGTGGGATATTTTCGTTGTGGCAGACCAGGTTAGGTGCGTTTCTCGAGCTCCTCCACCGAATCGTTGGCCTTCGTCCAGCTTTCAGATCTGCTGAATCCCCTAAAATGGAGTTATTTATGGCTAACGCTAGTATCCCCTCCCCGCGCCGCGGTTTATCTTGCACTCTCCCCCCCCCCCATTCTATTTTTAGCGTCTGTACCTGGGTCTCTCAGCTACCTGACAGCCCAGCCTGCAGACCAATTGTTGCTGAAATAACAAAAACGCACAGGTCCGTGTCAGACGATTGTCTCGGGAGCGTGCGTGCTTTGAAACGCTAAAAAGTTCCCCCTGTAGAAAAACGTGGGCTTTAAGACGGAGTCACGCCGATAAAACGTGACTACGTGGAAAATATCAGGTGGGCGTGTCCCCTTTATGTGAGCATTCATCAAAAGAGGACAATATATTCTACTGTTTATCGCTAAACAGTATCGATCCTTGACCCGTCTTTGAACAGGAATATCGTTTTGTTTCCTTTGGCTGATCTGGAACGGGAGCCCAGCCAATCATTGTGATTTGTCACCAGACGGGAGGCTTAGGAAGAGGCAGCCTGTGCGTTGACGTCTCGAGAAGACACCAGGAGCTCCCGGCATCCTCTGTCCGGCCTTGAAGCTCACTCCGGGGCCTTCTGCATGGCTGCGAGCCGACATGGACACCTCTCTTGTAGGAGGACGGCCAGGCACTTTGATTAATCAAGTCATCGTTCGGACAGAAAATGACGTCACCTGACTTTTGCAGGTGTGAGTAATTCTCTGTGATTTTGGTCCTATTCCAGCCTGCAGCCGATTTTCCAGTCAGGTGACGTCATTTTCGCCATCAGATAAGAATTAAATACATTAAGAAAGGCCCCGGGACACAGTCTGAAAAGCTGCAGACCCTCTCTCCCGTGGTTCCAGGCTTCAGCTCCCCCGGAGGGTGCTGTTATCCTGGGATGGCAGTCAGACGCTGCTTTATCCCAGTTCTGTTGCTCTCTGGGTTCCCATTGGGTTAAACCAGGCGGTGATTAATAGTGCAGCCTAATCCCATGCCCAGTGGGCTTCAAAGGCTAATTTCTGTCATTCTTCACTCACATCCCTCTCCGGACCACTCTCTCCCTAGGTATCACTGAGAAGATGATGAAATAATAGTCCTACAAATGTGTAACTCTACCTTATCTAACCATAAAATAAGCTAATGACTGCAGCAACCATAAAACAACAACATGAAGTACATACCAGTTTCTCACTAAGAAAATATTTCTAATGTGGTGTGGTCATACTTGACCGTTTCTTGAGGTTCCCTTGGAGACGGTGCCATTTCCTCGGGTACCGTCTCACTCCTGATCTGGGCCGATAGATTGGTTTGGGATAGACCTGTCGATGGGCTGACCATATCCATCCCCGAAATCGAGTGCCGGGTCAGTCTGCGATCCGTGACAATGATCACGTTTACTTTTCACGTGATTTCCTCCTCCAGTTTGGAATCACGTTTTAGCCAGACACACTAATTGAAATTGGCTGGAATAATCGTATTTCCGTTTTTTTAATTGTATTTGTAAGCCGGAAACATTGCCCCAAACTCAGAATAAGAATAGCCTTTGATTTTTGCGGTGCTCTGGCTTGGGCCCAGAGTCAGAACCATCAAATGCGGGTTCCCTGGTCCGCAGCACGTGATAAATCACAGTCAAAGACGTTGAGGTGGCCCATAACAATTCCTTGTTGTTTTAGCTCGTGTAACAGAATGAAAACAAAGAGGCGGAGCCACTGTCTTTCATGCCGTGGAAGTGTCCATATGCCTTTCAGGTGAGGAATGACGGATGATCAGGTGCCTGCCGCACATTTCCGAGTCGAGTGGTTTCCGCCTCATCAGATCTCAGGTGCCTCTGGGCAGGAAAAGTGCAAGGCGGCAAACGAGCGTGAAAACAAATTCAGCGAAAAACAAAAACGCAAGGCTTTTCGGTAATACATTCACCTGGCACGTGTATTATCATACCATCATACCTTAGACTTGCACCCCCTACAAGACCCTCCTTGCTTTGCGCACTGCTTCCTCTAGATAACTTTAACTGGCTAAGCAGGTATTAAACCTGGATGGATAGATATTTATCATGATATCATGATATATGAGCGCAAAATATTACTGTACCCAGCAGTCACACAGAGAATGTATGCCCACACACAGATACACGCAAGTACACAAATGCGCATTATCAGCAAGCCTAGCACCTGCCATACACTTGCGTTGTAGCTCGATTTGTCTGTATTGGCTGATGTACATGTAGAGGCACAGCTAACAAAGTTATATCATCAGGAAGTCCTTCCTAAGAAGGCTAATGCTTTTTTACCAGCCAATAGATTTCAATTAAAGAGTCGATGGCCATTGATTAAATGCCAAGGAGTCTTTATGGACAGTTTGAATGTGTGAGCTGGTTTGAATTGTGCTGATGTGCACGTTGGCGTCCGTGAGCAGTCACATTTTGGCAAAAGACCTTCGGTAGTCATTTGTTTTTTTTCCCCCCCTGTAGAAATACACCCTTTGTGACACTGATTTCCCAGAATTCCTAGCATGGGCCCATGATTTATCATGCATACATCCTGCCCCTGTGTCGCACATGGTAGAACAGTGGGATCTGCATGTTTTGGAAAGCAGCAGCTGTTTCGCTATTGATTTTCCGTTCTGACGGACTTTTCGTCAATGGCCTTAGCGGAAGAACCTCACACAGTCGCACTGTGGGTCTGAAAGCTTTCGGGTGTTTGCTGTGCTGAGGTGGGCAGTTTGGAAGCCCCCCCCCCCTACCAGCAAAGGAAGAGACATCCCCTGCAGCACTGGACCACCGCCTGTTTTCAGGAACTATCGGACTGGACTTTGAGATGATGCCCTTGAGTCTTGGAACGATAATGATGGTTCTATATGGAGCCTCCAGGGAGGGGACAGCGTTCATGCAGGTGCTCTGGGAGGGGGGCTGGTCTATTAAAGCGTTTTTATTCCTGAGGCACCATTCAGCCCAAATGGAGAGAATTTCATTGTTGGTGCCCGGTCTCTCTGACATGTTCTGCTCTTTCTATGCACATCTGACTTACCTGGGTGGGGGGGCATGATGAATGCCAACAGTCTCCCCCTATGTGTCTTGCTTGCAGACAGAAGTCTATATTTCTCCCTCATATCTTTGTCGTGGTTATTGTGTTTCCAGCAGAGAGGCAGCTCTCTCCAAATTGCCGGAATAAATATTGCAATATTGTGTGAGATAAAATGTCAGTGGGGTCAAGGAGAAGCAAATGGGGGGGGGCTGAAAGGAAACGAGAGAGTGGGTTCGGTGATGAACGGCGGTGGCCATCCGGGCTGTGGGGGGTGAGGTGTCCACACCACGCTGTGCCGTTACTCACCATGTTAGTTATGGTAAACACGGTCCGGTGCCGTCTGTCCATTAGTCTGTCTGTCTGTGGGCTATGTCCATGTCCAGTAATAACATGTGTGTGTTTGTGTGCGTGTGCGTGTGTGTGTGTTTTGCGCAGCGGTTGAAGGAAGCTCGGACTCGGAACCATGGCTGATGACTCAGCACACCAAGTCGTCTGTGTCAGGCTAAGGGAGCCCTGCTGGAGTTTCAGATGCAGCGGGACGCGGATCCAGCAGGGCTGCAGCGGGCATGCGTGCAGGATGGAGAGGGGAAGAGAGAGAAGGAGAGAGCAGGGACACATCTAGAGTATAGCCGCGAGTGTGTGTGCGTCTGGGTGTGTGTGGGTGTGCACTGCCTGCATCCCCAATCTGCTCTCACCGATAGGTGCCAAGGTCACCTGGCTCAGCGGATGTATGAATATGCAGAAGATATCTCAGTTTTTTTCTGTGGTGTCTCCCTTTCTGCTGGGGGGGGGGGGGTGTCGGATCAGTACCTTCCTTAGCCGCTCCAGGTCCCCTGTCCTGAGGACAGCCGACTCCTCCGCAGGCTCCCGTGTCCCCTGCACCGCCGCCCTCAGCCACGGCACCCACTGTTGCATCACTGTGTGCCAGCCAGTTCCTCGTCGAGGGGGTTGTCTAAAACCCCCTCACTAAGGTCAACCATGAACAAAAAAACATTTTACCATATTCAGGTAATACTGCCCCCTGCTGTGTGTGGGAGGCGTTTGCATGTAGATGAATGGATGGCAGGATGGATGGACTGCATCTGACTACTGATCATGGCAGTTGTCACTGAGGATAATAGCAGACAGGCAGCTGGGTCTCAACTGGTTAACCCCCCCCCCCCCTTTACCTTGCAGATACCAAAATCCTTTTCTTATTGCTTATTTCCACGCTGGCTTGCAGGGCTGCATTCCTGCCTTTTCATAACGCTGAATATTTACCACATGATGCTTATAATCACGTGGGCGTCGAATGGTTTAGCACCTCACTGTCATCGCTATGACAACATACAGGTCACTGGCTATCCCACACAGCTCCCCACCATAGCTGCCAATCACTCCCAGACTGGGATGTCTAGAGTCATATCAGTCTACAGCTTCCCCTTTAGCAGCTGTACTAACTGCTAATTCATACCACACATATTTTATAGTGGTTATTAATGATATTAAGTCTAGTACATTCATGTCTGTACACATTCCTTCAGTGTTGTAATCATAGCCCAAACCACAGTATCCCTATGTTTTGCAAGTCATACCTCAAATGCTAAATATCACCAGCGTGACTCTCATCCGTCTCGTGCTTATAATTTATCCATTTTCTGTAACTTCTTTCCTGTTCAGGTATAGAGCGGGCACACGGCATTGAGCAACCCAGAATGGGGTGCCAACCCATCGCAGGGCACACTCACACATGCAAACCCACAGGCAATTAGCCTCCGCATGATTTTGGACTGTGGGGGGGGAACTGGAGGAGCTGAGGGAAACCCCATGGGGAGAACACGCAAACTCCACACACGTGGAGCCATGGCGAAGATCAGGTCCCAGAGGTGTGAGGCAACAGCGCTAATCGCTGCACCACCATGCTGCCCCATCCTTGTAAATATTTTTTCTAATGGAGCTTCAGAATGTTGGTCGCTATAAGGGCTCAGCCAAGTCCTGTGTCCCGTCTACAGCTGGCTGGTCATGTGGGAGTGCGTTGAGCGAGGGCACCATAGCTCAAGCCAAAGTAATTAGCTGCTGAACCCTCTGTGGACATCAACAGGCTGGGGGGAATTGATAACAGGGGTCATGCCTGGGAGATGGGGGTTGTGCAGGTGAGACAAGAGTGCAAAGGCATCGACAGTAAGAGACAAGCCCAGGGAACTGTGGGAAAATCCACCAATGTGGAAGATTCTGGCATGTAAGAGTAAAACCGGCTGCGATTTCTGCTCCACCTTCTGAGTGCTCATTGACGGCCAGAGACGCACCCTGAGAGTGAAGGAAGGCTGGGAATCCCCGAAACGCGCTGCTTGATGCACTTATCAGGAGTTTGCTGGGGGGGGCACCTCTTAGTCACTGTGTCTCCCTGTCCTTGTCCCTGCCCTTCTCTCCATCCCGCAGCCTCTCCTGCAAAGGAATTCCTCTGCCACATGGACGACCATGTCTGTGACAAGGAGCTCTGAGGGCTTATGTCATGCATCCCACCTCCTCGTCTTGCCTCAGAAAACAAAGGTCATTCTGATCATTGTAAAGGTCATTCTGATCATTGTAAAGGTTATCCTGATCGCGGTGGGCTAATCGGATTAATTCATTGGTATCCAAAACTCCATTTTGCTTCACGACAATGGTGATTTTTTAAGAATCTCAAAGTTGAGGTTTTGATGCTCAGGGTCAAGTGTGTGTGTGTGTGTGTGTGTGTGTGTTTGTATGTGAGTGGGTACACCTAACCTTATGGGGACACAATGTCCCCACAACATGATGAATGCCTGTTTTTTTCCCTTATAAAAATCTGTGACTGCAATGAAATAGCTAAAAATGCAAAATTTCTTGTATTTTGCTTGGATACTTATGGTTATGATTAGGGCTGGATAGGGGCGTTAGCATTAGTTAGTGTTAGCTTTTTTTCACTTAGAAATGAATGAGCGGTCCCCATAAAGATATGTTTACCCGGTATGTGTGCTTGTGTGTGTGTGTGTGTGTATGTATGTGTGTGTTTTCCATGGGACACCTCTGGGGGGGTCAGGGGATAGAGAAGCTTGCCATGCCAACAGGGGAGCTGCCACGGCTGACATCATCTTAAGGACGCCCACAGACTGAGCCCCTCCCTTAGCGCAGGCTCACGGTGTCACGCATTTGTGCTGCAGACACGAAATTCCATTTTCATCTTTCTCCCTCTGTTCCTTCAGCCTCCTGCCCACCCTCCACCTCCCCCTGTTCTTGTTTGCTGCAGCAGAGACACACGGAAGTCACCAGGCCATCTCCTGTCAGGTGTCGCTCCATCCGTCATAATAAACAAGAGCCTTTTTACAATTAAAAGCACCGGGCGCCGTGGCAACCGGCTATTAGACTGAGTTTATAATCGAGTTGTGACTGTGCTTAGTGACCTGTGCAGGATGGGGGGGGTCTATCCCTTACTGCTCCCCACCTCCTCTTACTAAAACCGCTCTGCCCCACCCTCTCCAACCCCAGGTCGGGGGGAGCCTCCCTCTGTGCAGCCAAGAACTTAGCAAACTTGTGCAGAACGTTCGGCATGTTCACTAATCCGTTTCTGTCCTGGAGGAACCAGCATTTGGTGCTGGTGTCTGTCAGCCTTTACCCTGCATTTGTGGAAGATCTACGTGAGTAAAGAAGCAAAGCATGTGACATCCCAGGCCAGGGCCAGGCCGTGCTGGCCGTACGCTGCGCGTGTGCGAATGCAGCGTGACCGCAAATGCAGCGCGACCGCAAAGTCATGAAAACTGCAATAAGTCATACGAGTGATTCAGTGGCACCACTTTGCCACTGAATAAACACGGGGAGCCGGTGTTGGGAATCAAAGCCCCAACAAAGGAGTGTAAGGCCACTATTCTGCCCTCTGAGACTACTACCGGAGATGTGTGTCTGCTAATTAAACGGAAATATGCTTAACGCTAATGTCAGCGTGTGTTAGCAGAGTGGGAACTTCATTTATGTAGAGAAGTGGAGGATTTCCTTTGAGGCTCACGTTCACAACTTAACAGTGTGCAACTTGGTGGTGTGCAGTAGACCAGAAAATTCAAGACTGTTAAATCTAATTTA
The DNA here is from genome assembly GCA_015163995.2 of Mormyrus lacerda. Taxonomy (NCBI): domain Eukaryota; kingdom Metazoa; phylum Chordata; class Actinopteri; order Osteoglossiformes; family Mormyridae; genus Mormyrus; species Mormyrus lacerda. Next base: position 465,045 of record JAABNX020000112.1, on the reverse strand, counting down.
TCCTGCTTTTATTTGAAAATAATAGAATGTACCGGAGACAATATTATTCTGACATTCCCAAATAGCTTGCGTATGAGCTCAGGAAAAACCCAGTGTCATTAAAACACACATTTGGCCCTGGGAGCTTTCCCCAGCCTGCAATGTGTGTGTGCATGTGAGCTGCGAGAGGACAAATACTTGGCATTTTAAATTTGCCAACAAGTAGATGTTGCGTGTCCAGTATCTTTTAGTCATGTTCTTCATGAATCTCTACCTCATAACTAAAGTGAAAACAGTCACTTGCTACATTTTTATTCTTTAGTATTCTTTACATTTTTGTTTAAATTGCTATTTTTTTCACTGAAGCCTTTCTGAAATGACAGGTGGTTCTCCCTTTTAATGGCCGCTAGTGTCCTAGTACAAAAATCACAGAAATGAAGGCCATCCCTTTAAATAATCTCCGGTCTGGCAGACCTGGCCAGCATCCAGGCTGCCATCTCTGATTCGACACTGTTGTGCGGCTGGATGAATGGATCGTTTAAGTCCAAGGACAAAAATTGCTGCTTTGCTTTTCGGGAGTGAAGATTTTGCTGGGAAAGAGAAACCTGGGGAATTTCTGCGTATGGATGCGATGCAGTCCAAAACACGAGGGTGACCAAATGGGGGTGTGGGGGAGGGGGGGAGCATTTGGATGCTATTCGGGAAGTGGCACAATCTGCTTCCCCTGAAAAAGTGAGAGGCCTGTCCAGCGGGTCCTGACAGATTAACGCGCCTCACGTTCGGACTTGAGGGCGCACCAGCGCAATCTGGTGGCCGCCCACGCCTCGCTCCTCGCGGGCCATCGAGGGCGGGGGGGTACATCGCCATCGGGCCTCGTGGGCCTGCAGCCCGGCCTTCCGGATGGCTCTGGTGATTGCCGGACTAAAGCCACGCTTCCGCGGCCACACGCTAGCACCGTGCTGCTCAGGTCTCTGCATGTTTCTGACACAGAAAACAGATCACAGATCCCGCTCTGACGTGCGCTTTGCCCCCCTCCTTTCTAAATCCATTTTTTGTATCATTACAAATTTAGCAAACGCAAAATTTGTCAAAACTACACCAGCTGATAAAAGCTTCTCCTTTTAAAAAAACATTCCTGTTAAAAATTACTTTGTCATAATAAAGACAGTGGCATTTAGGCCTAATTCATTAACTAAGTAGGCTACTACCTCAGTAATTAGGTCAAGAAAAAAAGTTTGGGAATAATCATGTAATTTTTATTTTCTGAGAGAAAAAGTGCAGCGAGTTTTAAAAATCGGATCCTATGTGTGTTCTCCTGTGTCTCAATCAGAGTCACTGATTTTGACTGTCAGACTGTCTTGTGCCACAGGTTCACAGAATATTCTTTGACATGTTTTAAAAAAAATTTTTAAGACTCAGCTACCTTTGGCGGCTCGTTGCTGATGTCAGGCCCCTCCCGCTGTGCGCTCCTCACCATGGCCAGCCATTAGGGCGGCGGAAGCGGACACCCCGCTTCCTGATGTCAGTCGGCTCCAGCCGCCCGTCCCAGGGGAACCAGTGGTGCGTCGGTGGAGCCAGCCAGGCTAACAGCGTCCTGCCGGCGCTGAGGCAGCGGCCAGACCATACGTGGCCTGGAGGTCCGTGTGCGAGTCCTTAGGGGAAATCATATCCCTACCATCCATCTATTCTGCACAGACACTGAGAGAGACACCGGGAACAGGACAGCCTGTTGCGAGTGTCTTCTAGCTGAACCGTCACCACCGCTCATCACACGTGAGCTGGTGACGATGCCGTTAGCATTAGCATGATTATTTTTATTAACGGGGTAGTGGTACCAGACCCAGCAGGTTCCGGTTGCGTGGTCCGGTGACGGCTGTTCACTAGCCGTGTGGGCAGGTGGGGCCACGCCCGGTGGATGCATCACGTCTTGTCCCCCTGCTGGCTTTTGGGGGGTGGGGGTCGTTTTGCAGATGGATCCGACTTAGAAGCCCACGTGTACCTTTATTCCACCCCCCCCCCTCCACCCTGGCAGAGCTTAACCGGTCGGCCGTGATTGGACACTCGCCCGGGGGGAGGGGGGCGGCATTTGAGCGCTGTCGTGCTGCGCTGGCACTGGGACAGTGCTCGCAAACGCGCAGCTAGCGGGAGACCAGGAACCCGCAGCCATGCTCTTCCGCACCACGGTAAACCCAGAGTGGCCTGGTCTAATTCAGGCCGCACGCAGACAAGTGTAGGCTCTAAAAAATGGGTGCGACGTGTCATTCGCAGTGAGAACGACGAATGGGGAGTGCACTGCACCAGCTCATCTTCATCTCATCTGTTTTATTTCCCACCACTGTGGCAGAGCGGCGAGTGTGTTGACAAACAGCCATGCTACATTTAAGAAGGTGTCACTACCGCAATTAAAATCATTCAGCTTAATGCGAGGATGGTGGGGGGTAGAAAATAAAGAGAATAAGAAAGAAACAAGAGCTCATGAGACAATTAGGGTGCCTGGGGGGTACGGAGGGGTCCAGGCTTTGCCACTGTTTGTTTGGGGTGAATGCGGGACCGAGCTGCCCCCCGGGGACGGGTTTTATTCAAATATCATGCAGCTTATCATTCGCATCTTCTTTTGTGGGGGGGGTAGGTGCCTTTGTGGTGGTTAGGAAAAGTGTCTAACCAGAAACACAACATGAAATTTGACTGTGATTGATTTCCTAATTATGGAATTACTTAATAGGTTGTATTAACTGTGATGGGAAAATGGGCGATTAATAAAGGCTAATTGATTTAGTAATGCACCAGTGCAGTTATCTGTAGCGTCTATAACGCATTCTAAGGTTAACGTTTTAATTATTTCTGAAAATGTATGTATAATGTAGGATGTACATCTTGTAAAAGATGGATAATTTAGATATAATGTATTCGTAGCCTAATTAAACCTTGGTATTGGAGGGTTTACTGGCGCCCCCTATAGGAGAGTGGAGATTTTGAGTCCCTGGCAGCACTGATCCTTGCGGCATGATGGCCGGACAGGGAGTCCGTTCCCCTCACTTCCCGCCTACAGCCTCGGATCCGGACATTAATCATGGAGCGGAGAGAGAGAAGTCGGCCGGGCACTGGTGCTGCCGTGCTCGCACCTCGATGGCCCCCCACGCCTCTCCGCTCCCTGTCCTGACAGCTGATAAACGGAGAGGTTCAGCCTGCGGTCACGCTGTGAATCACATACCGGCGTCGGCTGTCTGGGGCTCTGCAGAACGTTTCGGATGGAGCGTGCAGTAACGCCCTAGTGAATCGCTGAAACCCGCGACAGCAGCACCCATAGTCAAGTAAGTCTGCTCTGCTGACATGCTGTGATTTAGCAAAGGGGGTGATTGGCGGCAGGCGGTCTGTATGAATCTCCCATGTGTTTGGTTAGCAGACAGGTTAGTGCTTAGCTGCTCGGGCCGCTTTGATGCTGCCGGGTGAGATCTCACCGGAGGATGGGGGGATGTGCAGCTGCATGTCCTCAGGATCCAACGCATGTCCTCCCTTGGGATAGATCCGGGACGGGGTCAAGATTCATGCTCCTTCATGCAGTCTCCAGCGATCCTCTGACTGGGGGGTGCTGATACAGCCAAAACAAACCGGGGTTAGGGTGGGAGGGATTAACAGAAGCCCCCACCGCTTCAGAAATGAGCATTTTTGTAGTTCGCTGATCAAACAGCTCCTTCAGTTTGTTTTGTGAAGTTGATCGGCCAAATGAGATTGGATTCCCCACTGAATCACAGCCACTCAGCCACTGCTGTAATTCGTAGCTCTGTCTAAATCACTTGGCTACCCCACCCAACACCCCCCACATTCTGCCACATCACCCTCAGTGCAGGAGCACTGCTCCTGTGTGAGTCTGAAGAGTGGGCTAGTCAGTAACCGCTAAACTCTGATAGCGCTGTGCGGTTCACTGGTCTATCATTACAGAGCCCTATCAGCTGTCCCCCCAACCGCAGCAGAGATATTGTCATCGGTAAAGCAATGGCACATTGATAATAAATGTTTGTGATGAGTTGCTATTAGCTAGCCTCAAGTTAGCTGTGTGTGATAGCCCCATGTTAGCCGTATATGTTAGCCCCGAGTTGGCTGTGTGTGCCAGCCCCGTGTTGGCAGTGTATACTAGCCCCAAGGTTCGTCCCAAGTTAGTCATGTGTGCCACCATCGTGTTAGCCATGCGTGCTAGTTCCAAGTTAGCCGAGAGTGTCACCCCAAGAAAGCCATGTATGCTAGCCCCAAGTTAGCCATGTGTGCTATTCTCAAGACAGGTGTGCGTGGTAGCCAGAAGAAAGTCATGCATACTAGTTCCAAGTTGCGCCACATGTGCTAGCCCAGTGTTGCCAACTCTCATGCATCTAGTGTGATGACTCTCAAGCTCACGCCAGAGATCTTATGGCAAATCTATATTATTCCATTATTAACCTAAAATTAGCTACATCAAAAGTGTTGGGGTAGTTTGCAAACCCTACAGACAATTTACAAGATAACGAAACTGTTACATACATGTAAATGAGTGTGCAGACTTGTCTCAAATTGAAAATCTCACACCAGCCAACTGACGAAAGCTGGCAACCCTACTAGCCCCGTGTGCTAGTCCCGAGTTAGCCATGCATGCTAGTCCTGAGTTAGCCATGCATGCTAGTCCTGAGTTAGCCGTGCATGCTAGTCCTGAGTTAGCCGTGCATGCTAGTCCTAAGTTAGCCGTGCATGCTGGCTCCAAGTTACTAGTCTCTCTTCTCTCTGCCGGAGAATTCATATTTGGTATTTTAGTTTGAGTTCCGGTTCTGGTTTTTATGTGCAGGAATGTCAAGAAGATGTCTTATGTTACATGTGGGTCTTGTCTGTCCCTCCATGTCGAAACAAAGCATCTATTGCCATGCCGACACAGCTGACCCCGATGGAGATAGGGGTTAGTGTAAAAGTGTGGGCTGGCATCAATAGTTTTAGCCCCCCCCCCCTGGGCTCACAGGAGAATAGTTGGTGTGAGAGGAGTCCTGGTGCTAGGCCCCTGCTGGATCAACAGCCCCCAGGAGCCTGTCTCGGGGGGCGCCGGGTCCTGAGGGGGAAAGTAGGGAAGGTCCGGGAGCAGACCGAGATAGATAGGAAGAGGTTCTTGAGACATACCGCGTTCTGGCTTCCATCACATTTATAGGTGGAGCTCATTCTCTCAGACTATCCGTCAAGTGGAACGCATGGGCAGAAAGGGGGCAAACAATAGGAATAATAGAGTACCAGGGTTTAAAGGACAAAGAGGCGATCCAGTCCGCAGCTCGACAGCAGACACTCCACAGACGCCGTCTGCAGCCATCTCCTCCCCTCCGATTGGCCAATCTGCCTCCGGCAGTTAACGCAGCTTGGGGTGGGGGTGGGGGGGAGCTCTATGTCTCTTTGTTTGCCATGGAGATGCTCAGATGGACTCCAAATGAATGCTCAGCACGTGACAAGAAGCAGAAACAGCCAGCTACATACGTGCCGGCGGATAGGGGAATTTGCAGGTTGGCCGTTGTAAAGAAATGGAGGGTGTTAGCGATCAAGTATCATCACTGAGCTGCTTAACTCAGCAAGTCATGGACAGACCCTGAGTGAGTCCTGTTAGTGAGTCAGTTATCACCTGCGTTAGCTACCTGGCTACGTTGGTTTTTCAAGTGAATTATTTGCTGCTACCTGAATCCTATTACGATCTTCATATTAAGTGTCTGCATTAAATATTAAATGGCCGCTTTGGGTTGTACCTTGTCTTCTTACAATGATTTTTGAATGAATTCCCATTTCGGGTGAGGGTGCCAGTACAGGACCAGGATTTCAATGGGAGAAATAAGATTGATCTGATCAACCTGCACTTATGATGCCCCTCCAGAACTTCCACGGAAATCTTTCTGTGCACACGCCCTGCAAACCCCGGGGAACACGTTCTTCTCTGAAGGACGGGAGTGTTTTTCATTTTAAACTGCCCCCCCCCCCCCCCCCACTCCACCAGAGGCAGAGCACTTAGCGTGTGCAGCGGTAAATAAGGCTCCGCGTCTGCCCGGCCACAGGACCAGCCCTTTCATTTAGCCCGGGGAGGGAGGTTCTCTCCAGGCTTAGGGGGGGGCTGCTCTTTGATTACTCGTGTGCTGCCGAATGCAGCCTTAAGTGCTCCATAAAAACGGGGGGGTCTGCCGGCAAATTGAAATGGAGGATGAAGAGAGAGGCATTTGCATAACATGCTGGCAAGAAAAAAAAGGAGAGAGAGAGTGATGGGGAGTGGTGGGGAAAATGAGTGTGGTTGGGGCCTTTTGCGTTGGCCTTCAGGGTGTGATGCACTGCCTCTCTCTCAAGATGGCGACACTGGTCAGCAAGTGCAATGCCCTCGATTGCCGTCTGGTAACATCAGGGGGTCGTCAATGATGGGTATGAATCCCAGAGGGGGAGTCGCTTTTGTACCTTTCTGGGCAGTCGTTCCAGGAAGAGTAATGCAGCTTGGCGTGCTGCTCTTCTGCTTCCTACCCGCTCCCTCCTCTACTTGCTCCATCCCGCTCCTCCCTCCCCCCTCACACTCCTCGTTCCGCTGACAGACCACCCCATCCAGAGAGCTGCTCTTCCCTCCCAGGTATTACATGGTCCCTGTGGGGGGCCTCTCCACACGTCAGGCTTCCTGTCGCCGTGTCGGGATCACAGCCTCATCCATGCGGATGCATCCCCATGTACCTGCATGTGGAGTCCCGCTCCGGGGGACACGGTCCCCCTGAAAGGATGTCCCTGTCATTTTCTCGCAGATGCTGGGAATTGGCTGCTGGGTTCACAGCTTCCCGCTTTGAGCCTGGAAACTCATTCTACAGCCTCGGAGCAGTTAGTCCATATCTCAGTGAAATCCTCCTGCAAAATCAGGCCCCGGGAACAGTTATCCATACATTTATGGTCCCACAGTGCCATGTGCAAGCGCCTGTGACCATTTCCATTGGCCGCCTACTCAATCCCATTTTTCTGTCACACCGTGCTCCTTCCTATGATCATGACCAGCGGTGCAGAGACTTAAGCAAAGCATTATGGGAGCTTCGACTAGTGAGTCACAGGTATCTCCATCCAGCTGCGGGTGGAAAGCTGATTACGTGGAGGAGGTGGGCAAAGAGATGGGTAGCAATGGAACCTTGAGCCAGAAAGGGCCAAGCTAGCATTCCCAAGATCGACCCCTGCTGGATAAGCACCATCAGTGCAGGCCCAACTTGGTGGGGAGAAGAGACTTTTACTAAAACTTGAATCTGTGTCCATTTTTATTTATTTATCATACTTGGGATGAATCTGCTTAGTCACGTCGCTAATAATCCGACGGTTTGACCAGGGAATTTCTAGTGATGTTTACGTAGGTGGAAAGCTGTTTATTAACAGCCACTGACAGCTGTGTGTCTAAAAGCGAGGCGTGACAATGAACCTCAAGGCTAACAGGATGTGGGCGACTGCTCAGGGTTCCAGGCTGCTGAGTGACTAATATACTTATGATTTTCTGTGAGTTTCCTTGTTTAGCCCTTACTGAGCCAAGGCCTCACAGACTATAGAGACCGAGAACCACTATAAAACCCCAGAATGGCACCTTCCCAGAATCCCCAGCTTCTGTTTGGGGGAGGCACCAGTCTAACCCCTCACACATGATGTATGTGGTCCACCTGTGTTTGATGCAGTGCTCTGTAACGACCAACCACTTTTTGCAGGTGGAATACGATGGAGGGCGATTCCAGAGGTTCAATACGTTTGTTATGCGTACCCTTAGAGCGCCGCTCATGTAAATCATAGTAGTCACCAGGGGTGAAACAGTATATTGTGCATGCTCAGAAAATAACATTTCGTTATTGGTGGAGGGGGGTAGGGAAACCCAATATTTGACTTTAGAGTAAGTTTAGTGTCGTGTGGTTTTCAGTTAAGAGCTGTCTGGGATGGGTGTTGTATAACGTGACGGATCCCAGTTGAAGCATTTTGGGCCATCTCTCGCCACGGCAACGCCTGGGCAGAAGCAGGGTGGGGTGGGGAGTGAATCGAAGGCCTCCCCAAGTGCTGGGAGCAATAAGCAGACCCAGATGGCCCGAAAGCAAAGCAACTCCAGCTGTGCTTCCCTTCCCATTTACTGCTCAGGAAAATATAGACTCTGCAGACTGAGCTTTTCAATTAGTCCGCTTTTACGCACCACTATGTTCTGCTTTTTATTCGTCCTTTTACTGCTTTGATGCAAAAGCCAGAGCCGCAGACGTTTTTGAGAACCTCCTGAGTATTAAATGTCATTTAATAAAAAGCCAATGGAAAGACGCTCAGGGTCCCGACTTCATTTTAACATTTCACCTGCTAGTGAGGCGCTTCTCTCTGGGGCCTGAAACGAGACGTTTTACGTTAAACCATTCATGTTTTATTTTTTTAATTTGTTTCACATCGTGGGCATTATGGATAGTGAAGGTGAATAGTGGGTGTTGCAAATAGTGAACATGTACCAGAACAACGTGCTAGTCAACGAAGTGTAATATGAATGATTACGAAATATGGGTCGCCCAGGGAGCAGTGCTGTACCGGAGATCGGCTTAGTCTCCTGAGAATGATGGCTGGGGTCGCGAGCGTTTGGAAGGGTCTTGCAGGGCAGAACAGAATGCATTAAGGTATTTCAGGGTTACCTTAGTGGTGCGTCAGAGCCTCTGGCTGAAATCGAGCGGGAAGCCAAATTTCCCACCATCTTCCGAACTTGAGGACATATTTCGGCCTCTTATGCTCAGCAAAACCACGCTTCATTCATCACATTAAAATCTGGAGCCTCATCATGGTGTGTTAGCGGCAGAAAGGGCCTGACCTCTTGCTCCTGGGCTTTTTCTCAGGCTTCCTTTAGACAGAGACGGGTCTGGCAAGCGCGAAGCCTGATGACGCCGGCCGTATTGCGTGTTGTCGCCCTGGTGCGCAGCCAGGGCTGCGGGAGGGCTGCAGGTTAAAATGTGCCAGGTATTGAAGCAGCAACGCAGGGCTGGGTTGAATGTCCCCGGGGCGAGGAGGTGCAGCCTACTGTATTTACACTCCGTCCATCACCAGCCGTCACTTATCTACCGGAAAATCCCTGGCTTAGGTCCCGAGAGCAGGCCCGAGGCATTTTGGCCACGGGTTGCACTCTCTGGCAGACATGTGCTTCCTTCTCTCTCCCTCTCTTTTTCTCTCTCTCTCTATCTCTCTTCCTCTCTCTCTCCCACTCTATGGGGCCCAGCTTGCCCTCAGGCCTCCAGACTGGTTTTGGACATGACCAACAAGCGGGGACCACGCAGTAGCTGCCAAGCCCTCGGCCCCAGGGCCCCTCCAAGGGACGCGGCGCCGGCAGACGGCTTCGCCCCAGCCAGCCGGCACTTCCACGAAGAGCCTTTAATGTCCCATAAAACGGGGGAAAGATCAAAGTTGCGGGACTGCCTTTGTTTGTGTTTTCCTCTCCATAAATAGCCATGAAAGCTTTAAGGCTTTTCGAGGCTTCCATTGTACTCCAGTCTGAAATAGGTTTATTCTGCACGGCGTTGTAAACACAGGGAATGTAAGAGGGTGCGCTGCAGGTGATTAAAAATACCCCAATTAGTTTTAATTGCATCTCGCCGTGAGAGTCTTCCTGGATGCGAGGTGAAGTGTTTCGGCGTGTTGACACTGACGAGAGCCACCCTTCACTGAATTAAAAGGGGGTGAATACTGAACAGGCCCCACCCCAAATGGACTCCATCCAGAGGACCTTTGATGGAGGAGCAGGGATAGCCGAGGGTGTGTTTGACATTGGCATTTACATTCATTTATTTAGCTGACGCATTCGTCCAAAGTGACATACAAGCCTACAGCTGTCAAGGAGCAAACTAGGCAGAAGTGTGGCTAGGTTGAGCTTCCAATGAGAGACCGATAACAGCAACAACAGTTAGCAATATAGGCGAGAGATACATAAAAGGTAAACACGTGACATCATAGGCTAAAGGGGTTGGTTTTGATCGGGTCTGTCTATGCGTAGTGGTCTAAGCACAGTGGCTTTTTCAAACACTCCTTCAGGCGGTGGCCTTCAAGTACAGACTTCTGCATCTGGAAACAACCAAAGCATCCCAGTCACATCGATTCAATTCAGGTGTCAAGCAAGCTTTCGCCAAGGATTATGTCAGCCCCATAGCGATGCTTTGTCGAGTGGTTCGGTGACGACAGCGTTTAAGACAGGAATTGACATAGAAGGGACCTACAGAAACACCCGAGTCTTCAGACGAGACACCTTTTCTCTTTCCGCCGTTCTTCGTATCTCCAGATTTAGCGGTGCCGGCACCTGGCGCTGCCTTTTCTCCCAGCCGCTTGTGGACCTTGAAGGGAATAGAACATCCTTCCTTTGTACAAAGGCAGGGCACTTCCAGACCTCTGATCATAGCATTTCATGGGAGTCTTAGCAACAGACTAAGTTTTTGTTTCTACCCACCAGTTCAGCGTAAAGAGTTATAATCACAGAGTATTGAACTGGTCGGTAGAAACGAAATCTTGGTCTGGATTTGCAGGTTCTGGACCTGAAACACCCAACACTATCGGTAAGACTCGCATGAAACGCCCTGATTAAGCGACGGCGCAAGAAGGCTGAAGCCATGATTTACACACTTTGGAGCAGATAATAGTTGTATTAAGCAACAGAGAAAGACCATCTACACATAATCAGCGAGAGCAGGAATTGTGAGGTGCGCAGCATTGTGATAATTGTGCTGCGTAAAAACACGTTGCACCAGGAGTTATAAATTAAGGCCATAAATTAGCCCAGGATTCTGTGCAGCTGCGAAGGAGCCCGAAAGTGCTCAGCAGAAAGCCCAGAGCTACAGATACGGGTAGATCCGTAGAAGCTGTAGAGCTCAGCACAGCTTCCCTGCAATTAGGATGCAGCCAATGAAGTCAGGGCTGAAGAGGAGCCAGAGGAGGTGACACTGGAGTTGAATCTCGAAGAGCAGGAGAGGTTTTACAGTCCTGGGGATCTGGGGAAACTTGCAGTCAGATAGAGCAGCGTCATGTCACGGGGAAACATTGATGCAGATTTTAATGCGAGGTAATAGGATCTGGACCTGGCGCATTAGCAGAATACTGCAATAGCAACATGCTCGATCAGTCAGTCTCTCTTTTGTTGGTGCTGGGACCTCAGCTGCCTTGTCGACTCATATCTGTGGTGAATCCAGATATGAAGATGAGCTTTAAATCATACCTAATGTTCCATTTCGTTCACCATCAAGTCCCCGATGGGTGTCACTGGGCAAGAATCAGCGAAGGTGACTTCCATCTCCCTGTTGAAGAAATCACTTATAACTTTCGCTTGATAAATTGGTGTAAGGTGGGGGCTTTCCATGAAATGTGATTGATGAAGACGTCAATGAATTATCCATGACTAGTTGTAGCGGTCATGGCGAGGACAAGGTCGGGGAGTATGATCTACACTGGGATGACCCTGAGATAGACGCAGATATTTTTGATGTTCTACAGGAAGAATCTTAGCCTTTATCCTGGTCATTCCAGCCAGATCAGTGAGGATCAGTCAGCTCTGGGGAGCTCAAGTTCTTTGTAATATAGAAAGTTGAGATTGTTAGACCTTCAGTAGATGTGAAAGAGGACAGAAACTGAGGATTGTCTGGCCTGGATGTCGATGAGTCAAGATCAGAAAAGACAGGCCTGTGTTTGCAGTGCCAGAGATGCTGTGCTCTTTGTTTACACTCAAAGAGTAATTGGATCATAGCCTAATCACTTAATTGGATCAATTAGTGCGTGAGTTTAATACATTAGATCCTGCACTCCAGGTGCTCTGTGTTTGAGCCTTTCAGAGAGACCTGTACACTCTGAATGATGGCAGGCACTGTGGTTTCTGGGGGCCGGGGGCTGAACTCCAGATGTGGGGTGGGACATCCATGGTAGGTTTTCTCCTATGCATCTGAAGCTTCAGGAGGATACTCATTATTTGTGGTTAATGATAAAGAGGGATTATTCAAACATTGTGAACGTGGGACTTCCAAGACATAGATATGTATCTATTCAGGCTTGAGCCTTGGAGGGTGATAGGTTAGCATCTTTTGCATGGTAAAGCTTAGCTTATTTAGATTTAAATATATGCTGAATGTTGGTCCATTGTGGTTAAAAAGTACTGTGATGTGGTTACCTGCTGGGGTTTTGTTTATAATTTCTGCGTAAGATGTAGCTGGGATTTGAATGTTTTCGGTATAGGACCATGATGCTGATGCAATATCTAGGAATGATGAAACTGTGGGGGCCCAGGCAAGCAAAAGGCAGCCAGTACTGTCAATAACACGGGAAGCCAAACCATTATCCATCTCTGGAAATTGTCTGTGAGGGCTTCGTGCAGGAGAACCTTGATTTCTTCAGGCCTTTAGGGTCTATGAAAGTGCCAGGAGATGCCGATGTGTGATAAGCTTCCCCACCCACGTCTCCGTACAACCCTTCTGCTTGTCTGATGTGTCTCCAAGTCGAGAGTCTCGCTAACAATATTTCACTGTTGAGCGATTTGTAAAATGCTGAGTTGTATTCTCAGTTTTGGCTTTTGCATATTCTAGAGTTCTGGTTCATTTTAGCATGTCTAAGTTGCAGTGTGTCCACTCTCGGGGGGTGAACCGACAGAGTTAGGTGTCAAGTAAAGGTCAAAGCCGGTGTGTAAGGCAAGAAAACACCTTCATCTGCCCGCATACATGCACATATGGACAACTGTATGAGCATTTCCAGCAACTGCACTCAATTACACAACCTGCTGTGATAGCCGGTGGAAGGCTAAGTCACCTGATCGCCTTAAAGTGTGCTCCACATCCCTGTCTTTGCTGATCCACTCTCTGATTCATGCTCTGGTATTTTCTGGAACACTTCAAGGGCACAGCATGGAAGTGAGCAAGTGAAATTCAAAGTTCTGAGTGTCGTGTTTAGGCTGTCCTGGGAGTTCCGGGTCAGTGGCTTTGTTGGTGATGGGCGAGTTGGAGACAGTGATACGCCGACGGGGATCTTCGGCCTGACCTCAGGCAATCGGAAGGGCGCTGGATCAGCTCATTCTGCTAGCCATCCCATAATAAGATTGCGGGAAATCTCGAGAAGGAGAGTCGCCGGAGCGCAAGTGCCTCTGGGGATTTCATCAAGGAAATCGGCTCCTACGCCAGTCAGAGCTCGTGTCAGCTGACCCTCCGGGCTTTTTTTATTATCAGCTATCGCTGTCCTCCCTCATCTTCTGCCACAGACCCAGTGATCAGAGTGATGACGATGCAACAGTGTGATGTTGACGCCTTAACACGTCCACAAAACCCCTTTAGTATCTCTTTCTGTCCAATGCCGTAAGACTCTTACCATCTGACGGATCAGGAAGGTACCAGCGGATTTGCAAAGCTGCTCATGCTGGAAGAATTTTAAACGTGTTTTTCAACGGCAAGTCCTGCCCTCAGCTAGGGTAGGATGATGTGGTTTCTTGTCCTATTCGTTAGCTAGGCTCTCCTGCATTGCCATTCTCTTGGAAGGAAACATTTCTGTCGTGGTTTTGGCTCAGGATCTTTATGCAGCAGTGGTATTGCGGCTGCAGAAGCTCTACCCAGAATTCTGTGCTCTTGGCGACGTCCCCTTCTTGTCCTGTCCATGGCTGAGGTCTTCTACAGACCTGTAAATGTAGTTAATGGATAGTAAAAGCTACTCTTATCCTAACAGGCTTCTGCGAAAAGGAGTTTCTACCCGGGGCAGTGATTTGCAGATTCCGTCTCATGCTCAAAACTGCCCCTTACCCCCCCCCATTCCAGCAAACATGCACAAACAACCTGCCGGTCCATCTGTTCCAGGGCTGAGCGTGGGGCGCGGGGCGTGAGCAAGTGGCAGGGATGGCCGGGCAGGCGGACTCAGCGCGGCCCCCGGGACCCAGCATGGCCAAGCCCAAAGATAAACGATTTGGCTGGCGTGAGCCAAAAATCTAACGAAGCGGAGAGCCCCCAAAGCCGTGTGCGGGTTTGGGGGGAATTGTTTATTCTGAATGAGAATAGCAGCTAGACTTGGGGGGGGGGGGGTTACAAGACAGCAGTATCAGTAGCTGTGTGGAAATAAAGGAATATGTGTGACACACCATGAGAAAAAGGCCAGCAGGTGGTATAGCAATAAAGCACATGGGATTGTAGTTTATGACTGATAACTGATTCGAGATCCCGAGAGGGATCCTATTGCTGGGCATTTGACAGAGGTAGTTGGCCTGGCTTTCTGCACCAAATAATGTTTTTAATTGTGTAAATAAACAGAATCAAAGCACCCCCAAAAACACCTAAAGGTAGATGGTGCCTCACGTGTGTGTTTGTGCTTGTGTGAAACGATGCTAGTGCAGCCATTTACCCAGCTCAGAAATGGGACCCCTCCCATCAGCAAACCCCAGCACTAATGTGGGAGTGTGTGGTGCTGAACCAAAGGTCTTATTGTTGTTGTGGTTGTTTATTATTGTTGTTGTTGTTCTGTTGTTGCTGTTGGTGTGATGGTGGTGGTGTTATTATTGTCATTATTGTTGTTATTGTTAGTATTATTATTTATCTATTGTGTTGTTTTGTCAGTGTTTAGTATTCTCCCATGATATTAATTGCAGTGGTGGGTATTTCTGCACAGGCATACGGCATTACCTCACTCTCACATGACACCCGTGATGAATGCCGTCAGATTTTCCCATCTACGCCCAGAGCCACGAATGGCTGCCTGCTGATCCCACCCTCATAGCTTCTGTTGCAATTTCTGCTTGTGCTGCTGCTGCTCTGCCTATCTGACCTCGCAGTTTGCAAAGTGCTATTGGTTAGAGTTTGGAGTCGCTGACTGAAAAGTGGCTGAACTCACAGAATTACCTCAGATTCTATGTGTACAGTTACTGACCTCTCATACTCTGTTTGTATAGTTACTGTTCTGTTACTGATCTCTCTCATTGTTTCTACAGTTACTGTTTAGTTACTGATCTCTCTCATTGTTTCTACAGTTACTGTTCAGTTACTGATCTCTCTCATTGTTTCTACAGTTACTGTTCAGTTACTGATCTCGGCCATTCTATTTGTACTGTTACTGATCTGTTATGGATCTCTCACAGTCTGTACATGTATTAACTAGTTACTGATCTCTCACATTCCATATATACAGTTGCTGATCAGTTACTGATCTCTCATATTACGTTTGTACAGTTACTGTTCAGTTACTGATCTCTCTCATTCTGCTTGTACAGATACCGATCCCTCTGATTATTTTTTTCATGCTGGCCCCTCCCACCCCCCACTCCAGTCCTCCTCAGCCTGCTGGCAGCGCATGCCCAGACGGAGATGAAGCGCGTGGTTGGGGACAATGCCACGCTGCCCTGCCACCACCAGTTCTGGCAGGCCGACGCCCACATGCTGGACATCGAGTGGCTGCTGCAGAAGCCCAGCTCTAAGCAGAATGTGGTGAGGGCTGGGGGGCTTTTACTGTCACCGCCTCTCTATCCCCATGCTGGGCCTCATGCGCTCTCCTTAAACCTTTGCCCATGAATTGCACTGATTCTTACTGACTGACTAACAGCAGACTGGAACAGCTCTGTCAAGCCTTTAGCCAGAGAGAGCTCTTCTGATTGGCTCTAGATTGAAATAAATAGCAATAGTAGCTCCATTAGAGTCCTCCTTCATGTTTTGAGGGATTATTGGTTTCGCCCAGCAGTGATGCTGGCATTGAGAACCGTCACATGACTCCACCTTTGCATGTAGACGCTTTCGGTTTAATCTCAGCGCATGGTCCTGGTCCATCCTGTGAAAAAGACTCCATCTGTTACCATACCTCCCACCACCAGTGTTGGTTTTTTGAAATTGGGGGGGGGCAACTGGTCGCTAAAATGTATTTATCAGAGGCCCAGCGGGTGTGTAAGCAGCTTTTAATTGCGAACTCTTAGCAGTGTGCCGCATCTTCGCGGAGGTAGCGGACCGCCCAACCTTCGGGGTCGCGTTAATCTGTTTTATTATTTTGTTCCTGTTGCGCGTTACTAAACGGTCATCGGGCTGGAGAACTCCCTGCAGAACGTAACGGTGGGTTAAACAGTCGACGGCCTTCTGCAAGACACAAATGTGCCCCCATAACAAAACTGATCTCTTGATGTAAAGAGAACGGGAGCGGATGAAACAGGAGAAAATCCAGCTTTGATACCTCCAGTGCAATAAGGGGCTTTATTTTAAATTGCCAGCATGAATTTGTTAATTAAAAGTAAACATCTGAGAGTTTGTTGGAGGGATATGGGGGCTGTGTCGTGGAATGCGTAAATCATCCTTTTATCCTGCAGTAAGGTATGTGGGGGAGATGACCTGTGTTCTCTTTCGCTCTCTCTCTCTTTCCTTTTCTCTCTCTCTCTCTCTCTCTCTCTCTCTCACCCACACACACACACACGCACACACAGGACAGGCTGCATGCTCATGCTGAAAAACGCACTCAACAGAGCTACAAGGGGGCAACACGTGGCTCAGCCGGCTAAGTCTCTATGCCCATGATCGGAAAGGTTGCCGGTTCGAGAACAGCCTCGGCAAGATATTCACATCCGTGGGCCCGTCGGCAAGGCCCTTAACCCCCTGCTTTGCTGCCAAACTCTCCTGCAAATGTGCCTGTGTGTTACGAAGAACAAGATGGGGGAGCAAAAAGAGAATTTTCCCATGAGGGAGCAATAAAGTGTCATTATTATAATGAAATGAAATGTGCGGGTACATAGGAATCTTTTCACCTATCCCAATAGGCTGAGACATACATAGGTGAGAATGAAGACTGGGACCTAAGCACAGGTTCAGTCATTTATCTAGTGCCCCCTGGAGCTCCAAGGGCCAACAGCAACGTGACTGTTTTGCCGGGCATTGAATGTGAACTGCTGTGCTCCCATTCAGGGCCACAGAGGCCTAACCCTCCGAGTCACGCAGCTTCCGGGGCTGTTTCTGGTGGGCTCCTTCCCGCGGACCTTCTGCATGGCGCCGTCAGTGGTACGGCTGGCTGGGTCTGAGGGAGGACCTTCTCTCACCCGTGCTGTTAACCTGTCGTCACCAGGTGATCACCTACTTCGGGGGCAGGGTGTACGAGATGCCGGAGGGGGCACCGGGGCGCCTCTCCTTCGCCGGGGACTACCTGAAGGGGGATGCCTCCCTGCTGATCAGCGACCTGGCCCTCACCGACTCGGGGGAATACTTCTGCAAGGTCAAGAGTGGCGGGAAATACCACTGGAATACAGTCACCCTCTTAGTGCTGGGTGAGTCGCACCAGCAGGGGGCACCCTTTCTCATTTCCATCTTATAGTCCAGTAAGGCCGAAGGATTCACTCAGACTGCAGCCGGGAGCGGTTATCTTTGAAAATGCCTTTGACTAAACGACACGGTTATCTCACAGATGTCGGTATTCTGATTCGTCATTTAGCTAGTAGAGTTTGAGATCGTTGTTATCACTTAATACTTAATCATATTTATTAATAATATAAAAATCAGAAATGAGATCTGATGTGCCGCACTTCAAGCCAAAAAGTAAACAAGTATGAAAAGAAAATCCAGTGACTTTCAGATTCCAGTATTGAATGATGGAGAGTCGGACCCAAATTGTTTGTCTGAAGCTAGAGTGAGCATCTGCTGCTCTAACCCCCCCCCCCCCCCCCACGCCCCCCTGCTATAAAGATATCTCAACAAATCCACGCATATATTATTTCAAACAGGTGACACCTTCGATTGGGGGCGTTGCATTTGTGTTGTTTGGCATAGCGATAAGGCACTGGCGGGGATCCAGGGGCAGCGACTGTGACAGTGCCGGCAGATTAAAGAGGCCCCCGCTTCCCCGCAGGCTTCCATCGCATCCCCTGTAGAGCCGGCCTGCAACAATCCGGAGTGGAGGGGGGGGGTGATGCCTGCTGTAACAGTGGTGCCGTCACTTTGGGGATGATGCAATGTGATGATGTGTCAGCGGTTCCCGTAGCAATTCAGGTGGCGACCAAAAAGGTCAGCGATGGAATCATTTCGTGGGCCTTGGCTGTGTAGTTGCACTCAGAATGACAATAGCAGTTTGATATTTTTATATTCACGTAAAGTTTAAAATACATTCTCTTAAAGGGGCCTGATCCCCCCCCCTCCCCCCCAAATAGTATCTGGTTGATTACCCTGCTTGCTAAACAATGTAATGCTAATCATCATGGTTAGCCCTCCTTAGCCCACCAGGATAATTGTGTAAAGCTAATTAGCTTGATTAGCGCTCATTAGCCTTCCAGTTTAAAACAGTGTAAAGCTAATAAGCTCGCTTAGCACTCACTAGCTTTCCAACTAAACAATGTAATGCTAATTGGCTTGGTTAGCCTTCATTAGCCCATAAGCTAAATAGTGTGATGCTAATCAGCTTGGTTAACACTCACTAGCTTTCCAAATAAACAGTGTAAGGCTATCCGGCTTGGTTAGCACTCATCACCCCACCAGCTAAACAGTGTAATGTTATTCAGCTTAGTTAGCTCTCGTTAGCCAACCAGCAAAATAGTGTTATGCTAATCAGCTTGGTTAGCATTTACTAGCTTTCCGGCTAAACAGCGTAATGCTAATTGGCTCAGTTAGCCCTCTAGCCTGCCAACTAGACAGCGGCTCCTCTCTCTCTCTCTCCCACAGTAAAGCCATCCAAGCCTCGCTGCTGGATGGAGGGGCGTCTCCTGCAGGGCAGCGACGTGAGGCTGAGCTGCCGCTCCGCCGATGGCTCTGAACCCATCCGTTACAGATGGGATCGGCTGCTGGACAAGGGCAAGAACGTGGGCAGGCTGCCCCCACTGGCACTCATGGGTAATCGGCTCCGGCCGCCTGTCTACGTGAGCCTGCCTCAGGGCACACACGCACACGTGTTTTTAATGAGACACACGCACGGCAGGAACCGGCAAACTTCGGAGAAATGGGAAGCTCGGTGGGGAGATTGTGCTGGACTTGATTGACATGGGTGATTCTTGAAGTTCCGCCTCTCTGATGGGCATCTCTCATCTCTCAGTGTGACCTTCTGGCTGCTCCTGCTACACTCCATCCCTCATTCTTAGTCGCATCACGACCTCCGCCACTTTACAATCTAATCCAAGCATTGCCCATGGGTTAATCCTGCTGGCTCCGATGGCCAGGGCCACGATGGTTGATCTGGGTCTAATGGCGGGGCAGGGGGCCCGTCAGCCACTAGGGGACGTGTTTCTGTTGTGAGGAGTCCCACTTCCCTATCCCTTCACGGGCAGATCTGAAGAACCCCGAGATCATCACGCTGAGAAACCTGACGCAGGACAGCACAGGCATGTACCGCTGCACCGCCAGCAACGACGTGGGCGAAGAGAACTGCCTCATTGAAGTCAAGATGCATTGTGAGAGTGCCACCGCCAGGCCCGTCTGTGCAGCGCGTGCACCCACCCCGAGAACGCACGCATCCGTAACCACACACACACACACACACACACTTTATGGTTTTGCTCAAACCCTCATCTTATAAAGTGGAGACATAACAGTTTGGTGATGATTCACTGTTGTACTACAGATTAAACGATTAAACTGAAAACATCTTTATATTAAGGGCAGACCAGGTTAAGGCAAATGTTATAAATATAGGTATTTTTGCAGAAATAGCTTTACAGCATGTCATTTAGGAATTTAAATGTCTGTCTGTGTGTGCACACACAAGTGCGTCTTATTATCATGCCCCCCCGCCTCCCCCCCGTCCCAGATGTGCGCGGCGTGGGTGTGGTCGCAGGCGCCGTGGTGGGTGTGTCCTTTGGGGTCCTTCTCATCATCCTCATCATTTGGCTGGTCTTCCGCAAGAAGGAGAAGAAGAAATATGAGGAGGACGAGACCCCCAATGAGATCAGGTAGGTGCTGCCCCCTACTGGGAGGGAGGAGCAAGAGCGACTGGATCCGGCTTCATTTGTATATCTGTGACTGTGTACACCTGCATGAGAGTCATTCATTATGCATGCAGGAGTTGCCTCAGTCAGGCAAGTGGCAGGCCAGGCCTTTCAGCCTGTGACACTGTTTATCGAGTAATACTGGACACACTGCAAAAAACAAGCTCACTGGGGAGTGACTGTGTCGCCTCTGACATGCTGAGGAAACGTGACGTGAATCTGTGAGCAGTGTGCAGTGTACATGTATGAGTGCAGCAGGACACAGCCATGTGCGGACACACGTGTTAGTGTTTCCATCTGTGTGCAATCATACGCGTAATAGCAAGGGGCTGCGAGGGCACGCGTGTAAAAGCATGTGGCAGTGCAAAAGCACACGTGTGACATCATGCGACTGAGTGAGGGCACGCGTGTAACAGCACATGGCTGTGTAAGGGCACGCGTGTAACAGCGTACAGCTGCGTGAGGGCGCATGTGTGACACCACGCTGCTACGCAAGGGCAGCACGCAGCCGCGTGAGGGAACACATGTAACAGCACGCGGCCGTGCAAGGGCACGTGCGACAGCACACGGCTGCTGCACGTGCCCCACGGCTGCGCTCTGTGTCCCGCTCAGGGAGGACGCCGAGGCCCCCAAGGCGAAGTTGGTGAAGCCGCACTCGCTGCCCTCGTCGCGCTCTGGCAGCTCCCGCTCCGGGACCTCCTCCACGCAGTCCATGGTGCCCAGCAGCGGCCCGCACGCGCCCCCCCAGCGGCCCTGCCTCCCCGTGGTGGCCGCGCTGCGGGAAAACGGCCGGACGACCGCCGGGCTGCCCCCCTCCCCACCAGCCTACTCACGCACCCCTCCCAGGGCCTCCGAGCTGGCCAATCCCCGGCTCAGTCCCGGGAACCTGGTTCGCATGGGCGCCACCCCCGTCATGATCCCTGCCCAAACCAAGGCCTTTCAGACTGTGTAGAAGGGCTCCCCCCAGTGGCAGTGTGCGGGAAAGGTGCAGACAGGAAGTAGCAGACTTTCACATAAGCAGCATCCAGCTGCAGATATCGTAATGGATATAACTTAAAAGAATTAATAATCAAACAGCGTTTAAATGAATGCATATTAACAAAGGAGACCTAAAGTTCCTGTCCCTCCTGATTGAAAAAAATTAAGCCCAAGGGTTAGACATTTTTCTGTTTTTATTTGTATTTATCTACAGATGTGGGTGCAAGGAGAGAGAAGCAGATAAATGGAGTTTATTTCATTTTGAAACACAAAGAGCTTGTTGCTGACTGGAGAGGTGATTTGACGTTACAGAGACAGGGTCTGTGGTCAAAAGGCCCGCGTTGCGTCAAAGGGCTTGTCCTTCCCCCTTCAGCATGTGTCCTGTGTAGAGAGCCGCCTCGGGCATGCCCCGGTTAGGGGTCAGCCGCTATGCAGACATTTCCACTCCAAAAAGCTTGCTAAGAAGTCTGGGCCTAAGACTTATAACCAACAGCAAGAGCTCCCAGTACTCATGTGCAAAGTCCACTGGCTAAGGGGCATTCCTGTGAGGTTACTCCTCATTTAACAGTGAGGTTACTCCTCATGAACAGTGAGGTTACTCCTCATTTAACAGTGAGGTTACTCCTCATGAACAGTGAGGTTACTCCTCATTTAACAGTGTGGTTACTCCTCATTTAACAGTGAGGTTACTCCTCATTTAACAGTGTGGTTACTCCACATTTAACAGTGAGGTTATTTCTCATTTAACAGTGTGGCTACTCCTCATTGAACAGTGAGGTTACTCCTCATTTAACAGTGTGGTTACTCCACATTTAAGAGTGAGCTTACTCCTCATTTAACAGTGAGGTTATTCCACATTTATCAGTGTGGTTTCTCCACATTTAATAGTGTGGTTACTCCTCATTCGACAGTGAGGTTACTCCTCATTTAACAATGTGGCTACTCCACATTTAATGGTGTGGTTACTCTTTATTTAACAGTGTTGTTACTCCTCATTCAACAGTGTGGTTACTCTTCATTTGACAGTGAGAGAACTTTTCATTTAACAGTGTTATTACTCCTCATTTAAAAGTGAGGTTACTCCTCATTTAACAGTGTGGTTACTGCTCATTTAACAGTGAGGTTACTCCTCATTTAAAAGTGAGATTACTCCTCATTTGACAGTGAGGTTACTCCTGACACAGAAGGTGTTGTGATTCCCGGAGCATTTGAAAGGATCAAAAAATAGCTAGGATGAAATAAATTGCACATTGTGACTCCCAACAATTAAAGAGTTAAACATAACTGACAGTTTTATCGACAAGGAGGGGCTCTACCTTCTTTTCGCCCTTGGATGGGACACTGGACCTTATACACTCCAGCAGAAACAACCCCCCCCCCCCCCAGAATAAACGGCCAGTGAGTTTCCCGAAGAGGTCACCAATTTTAAATTACAATTAACTGATCTATCTAGTGCTGTGATCCAACGCGACTTAAGGTGGAGGGAATGGTAATGTTTTAAGGGTGCATCCTGGGATTCAAACCCACAACCTCTACATACCTGCACACATTACCAGCAGCACCAGCTGGCTGTACCTAAACTTAAAGGACCCGCCCACACACAAAATACGTGCATATAAGTATACAGGAAAAACCATCTCCCACGACACTATCAGAGGACCTTATTAAACTCTAAATGTATGTTAACGAAGATAGGTCACGTTGATACTCCCCTATTTGTTTAGCGAAAAAGCTGCCATAGCTGTGCACATATGGACACTAGGTGGCGCCATGGCACGCCACGCTAAGAAGAGCCTAAGGGCCACCAGGACGTCTGCCTTATTACCGCTGGGATTTCCTGCGGGGACGCATCGCCTATGGCAAACACGCTGTTCCTCACCACCAAATGGAAAGCGATGATACCACACATGGCCATTGGGTGGCGCTGTGCTGGACAAAGCTGACTAATGGCCACTCTGAGAGTTCAGGCTAACGGCAGCCCTATTCTCAGTGCGCTGTTTCCAAGCTCAGCTTTTGGTAAATATCTCAATGTCATTTTAATTCTATAAATAAATGAACCTTTCTGACAGTGTGGTGTAACAAATAAGCTGGACTGGAGGCCTGATCTGTGTGCCTTTGAAATCAATTTCTTGCAGACGGGGTTACTTGTTAATCCTTACGGCATATGTAAATAGCCAGCTAACTGTACAGAATATTAACAGAACCAAATAGAAAAACAGTCAAGATGGGAGTTGAAATATCGGTCGGGTATTTTTGGAAATTTTCACCAGAGCAAAGCGCAAAGGCAGAGTAGGCCTACGGTGCAGCGGATAAGGACGTTGCCGATTTAGGTGCCGTTATGGGACCTGCTCTTTGCCCTTTCGACACCTTGCTTAACCTGAATAGCTATTCCAGTCTAAATTGAGAAACATGAATTTATCAGCATCTCGCTTGTTCATATATGTGCTTCGTTTGCATGTGTAACTCACAGATAATGTATTCTTATTTTACGCAGCCAGGTTAAAGAAACTGTGACTATGGATTTTTCTTTTTCCAGTGTGTTATTACTGGTTGTTATGCAAAATAACGGATTTTCATGGAGTGCCGTTAAGATGCGCACGTATGTTGTATCCCTGTCCAGGGGGTGGGAACGCCGTCAAATGCCCAGACGGCAACCTTAAAAAATCAAGGCTGCAGCCGCTGTTCTCCTCTTTTTCAACGGTTCCTCTTTCATGACAGTGGAACTTTTGAATGCCACGGCATAGAACAGGAATATTTTATTTTTTGCTTGCGCCCTAAAGTGAAAACACGGATCGCTTATCAATTGGGGTCCAGGTCAACTGATGGTGTAAAAGGTTTAAGGACCCGAAAAAAGCAGCTAAGCTGCTTTGGAGACCCTCACTTTCTCCCGGCGGGGATGTTATACCACTAAAGCAGGAAAATCGAAGGGATCGTGGAAGAGGGACATCTTGTATTTTCACGAGCATTTGAAACAAGCTCTTCAGTTTACAATGCATATTAAGCAGATGAGTGAATGTGGAATTATAATCTACTTGGAGCTTAAACACAAGCGTGACGATTTAAGCAATATCACAAGGTTCAATCCAGTGAACAGAGCGAACCTTGAATCACGAAAACATTTTAATGCCCATTTTCCCAGTCAAGGGTTCGTGTCTCTGAAATAAGACGTGGCGCAAAATCTCCGCTGGCGCCCTTCTTCCTACGAAAGGGACGTACATGTCCTTGTGTTTATGGCGTGCCTGACGGGCCTTATCTAATTATTATACAAGAACCACGCTACGCAGATTGTTTGACATGAACCTCTCTCCAATGGACTAGCAGAATGGCAGCATTTTCCCCATGACCTGCTCTGCATACGCACCCCGACTGAGGTGCACCAAACGCCGACTCTGCCATTTCACTTAAGATTTGTCCTATCTCGTTATAATAGGCCTGTGTGTTCATATGCGGGTCGACATAACATATCAAATTATGAATAAATATCATGGGAAGTTATAAGTGGTTGTTCCTTTGTTTTGTTTTGTTTTTCGTTTCTCATTTTCCCAGGTGTATTTTTCATCGGCCTATCTATTTTTGCGTTCAGTTATTTCATTCCAATCTTTATTCCAACCGCCTATTTCTTAATTGTATTGTCAGAAAGACTATTAGGAAGGGAGACGCCGAACATTTCTCACCTTCTCACGGTCATCTTGCAGTACTGGTTTGACCGGAAACACTATGTAAATATACCATTTGCTGGTGAAACTGTATATTTGTAAAATATTAAACATTGTTTTTCTTTGTAATAAAATATTCAACGTGTAAGCATCTAGTCCCTTTTATTGTGCGAATATATCCAACTGATGTGTTTTCTTCTGGCTTACATGATAAGGTGCGGAATTACTCCTTAATGTGTTTGCACTATGTTTTATTCCTATAAGAGTATTCTACATGTATGTATTATAGTTATGTTTTACCGAACTAAGCAAATCGAGAAGTAAAAGGGGGTAAAATAAGCCGGCTGTGGACGAATAAAACAAAGCGCGTAGCAACGCGCCGTTTGAGAGGAAAAACAGGCAGTAACGTTACGTGGCCACAATAAATACGGCGATGTCGTTTTATTTTACGATTAATCCATAGTTTTATAGGCTAAACTTCAGTAAATTGATTTTAGTGATTTGTGTGAATTGTTTAGGAATCCAGATTGTTCAGATGCTCTGCTTATTGTCTGGGAGATTGAGTGACAGGATGGGTAGAGGTGTGATGTCTCCCTCAAGTGGTTCATTTTCATCATGACTTCTAGCAAACTCCAAATAACAAATAGGCCTACATACAAACACGCGCGCCTTATATTAATTACTGCTTTCTGCGTTATGTCGTTAAATAAATGTCAAGAACAATCGATCTAAAAATTAGACTTAACCCACAACTGGAAGCCACGAAGCTACCTCTTATGAAAATTACAAGTAAAAAATTTACGTAGTATTGCATGCGTATCGCATTATGTCGCTTCGCTTTTTATTTTTACGGAATTTGTAGTTTACAATTCGCAGCATCTAATGACTAAGGAATTAAATATTCATTAGGACAAGATATTGCTCTGCTTGATGCCGACAGAATGTTTGAAATGCAAGAGTACATATATACACCTAATTATGTAGGTCTACATGATGTAATAATTATATTACTGCTTAAGACATACACAACAGCGAATTACACTGTTTAGTCTGTTCCAGGAAAAAATGCTAACAGATGCATTTCCCAGAGGTACGCAGCCAAATTGGCCCATGATGAAATTAATATTCCCCCACTAAGATAATGTTTAGTTGGAGCTTGTCGGGTCGCATCCGAAGGAGAGCAAATTGATTACACTGCAACCGATGACACCGTTGTTGCTTTACGACCCGGCTAAGTAATTAATAGCGCACATTTGTGGATGAAAACGGTGGGGTGGGGGGGTAAAGGTAGGCCAGAGCAGCGTCGGGCAAACGTAACGACCACATCTCGGCTATCCAGAAATCCATCGCTGATCATCTTAAAATAGCGTAAAAAAAAAACTTGCTTGCTTTATCCAACACGTCCCGCACGCTGTCTTACTTAGCTTTAAACAGGTAATTCCTCATGTTTTCCTGGTCTTACATTAAACAAGTTGTTTGAGAATTTTTCTGCCCACAGTTAGAGACTGCATGTCCACTTCACCTTTCAAAGGAGACAGTTTCCTAACTGTGGCTGAGACGGCAGTCATTTCCGAACACACGGTATCATGGAAAAACGCAGGCCCGTTCTCTAGCACTAGAAACAGGTCCAAGAGCACCACCCATCTCTGAACACTCCATCCCCGCCCTCTGGCAGCCTCCTTCCACCTTCCGCCACCGTGCACTGCAGGATTCCGAAAACCCATCCCTGCATCCCTGTTACTCCAGCGGAAGGACCCGGCGTCAGCTGCATATCCTACAGC
Organism: Mormyrus lacerda; assembly: GCA_015163995.2. Taxonomy (NCBI): domain Eukaryota; kingdom Metazoa; phylum Chordata; class Actinopteri; order Osteoglossiformes; family Mormyridae; genus Mormyrus; species Mormyrus lacerda. The sequence continues at coordinate 438,790 of JAABNX020000112.1, read as the reverse complement.
GGGCGGTGGGGGCGCAAAGGGAGACAATACCTCGTTTCAGAGGCATCCCGTCCGATAGAGCGGGGTAACTCTGTCCGCAATCGTTAAGCTGCCTTTAAAGTTTGCCCCACAGCACACCCCCCAACGTTTTATTAGTTACACACGTGGAGGGGAAAATGGCTTTCGCGAACCCGGGACACATCATCCCACAAGTGAAGCTGGAGGAGGCGACGGACGACAGTTCACTCCAAAGCATCGCTCAGCGGCCTTTGCAGCCGGGGCAGCCGCGAAGCAAGCCCTCTTCCCCGGCAAGCATAAGGAGACATCACCGGTAAGCGATCTGCGCTGCTTTATAGACTTACGCTCAATGACATTTGCGCGCATCCAAGGTTGAAGAGGCGATGCTGATCGTAAACACTACCCGGACTATTGCACTATTCTCCCGGCTGGTAACTAACAATTTTCAAATATTTAGGAATACGACCGACTGAAACACGCCACCTGCTATATGTGGTATAGTTAGGAATTTACTGGGATTTCCGATATGATGAATCCGGGACGGCCTGTAGGCGCGCCGGCACTGGAGATGTTGACATAATACGGCCGCCTTTGACAGCAGTGTCCGCTACAATGTGCGTAAATGTCAGATCGGGTAAGTAGGGAAACACTCGCTGCTTGTTCCATGGACTTACGGGTCGGCAATCCTTCCTGTTTGTTGTGAACATCTAACGACTGTAGTAAACGTTCATCTCTACGCAGTCTTCAGTGGTAATAAATAAAACTCAAAACAACCGGTGCATTAAAATGGTATATGTGTTATTTAAATTTATATAAAGGGTCTAGCCTTGAGACTTTTTAGCCGGTAACTTTTCAGTGACAAGATTAATATACGATGAAGACATTGCACAAAAGGTATTATTATTAAAGGAATCCCGGGACCGTCAGCTTGGGTCTCGCAGTCCGACGCAGGAAAAGCCGCAGGGATTTATGTCTGTGCGCGGTAATTCCTCCTTGGCTGGAATCACTGTGCCTGATACCTAATTGGCGAATGATACCTATCGTCACCCGTTAATAATAATGTGTGTAACCACTGCTTATATTAAAGTTAATTACCGTCCTCACTGGTGCATTGAAACGAACATGACTCTAGTTGCTTAGGGAGCAGAAATAACTTTGATCGGGTGATATTTTGCAGGCTTTACACGCCTGGCGGAGTTGATTTCACGGTAACTTTCCCATGTTGCGAATCAGCACTGTGGCTGATTAATCTTTCCGACTCGTATTTAGCCATGAATCCGAGCCAGATCAAGTTATTTATCAGGTGAGGTCTGGACCGCTAAACAATCACCAAGCCACCAGCCCGTCGTCCAGGCCACATTTTTCGCTTTGTTGCGTGAATAATTTTGCCATCGTTTGATTTAAATTAATTGTATGGTCGACAAACAAAGCCAGCATGACACCTCTTTGGGAAATGCGTGTTTTATTGGTTGATTGAATGGTTTATATAGCGTTTGTCACTAAGTTACAGTGAAGCCGCGTTGCAGCATTAAGAAAACGTTTTGGTCCATGAGATTCGCAGTGATTCAAGAGAAGGTGACGTCGATCGTGATGGCGAAGAATGATTCGTAACGTGAGGCTGGCCGCCGGCGACCCTGACGGGAGGATCTCTCTCCGTCAATATCTGCCCGATCTTCTCCGGGGTACGTGCGATGCAGACATGCGTCTGTCATCCAAGTTTCTCGACGTGACGGCAAAACAAGACGAAAAAAACCTCATAGAACAAGCATTTTAGAACTTTAGAAATTATCTAATGCGGATGAAAAGAAAAGTCCAGCGACTGATTCAAGTGCCGTCTCAGCATTTACAAGCTTAACAAATGCATTAAAGTGTGAAATCCAAGACGGTACTGTTTGCCTTGGAGGAAAAGAACAGCATTTATTCTAAAAGCTTACTGTCATACCATGTGAATATTTTTATAGGCCCTACTATTAACATACGACGGGTGCGGGGGGTTAATGTGTTACAGCGTCCACCACAGAAAACGTGGAATGGTGCTGTAATGTACATGCATTTTAGATGTGATTACAGTAAATACGATGACTCTCTCTCTTTGTGTGTACCAGACATGGAGGGAATTGGATTTCTAGAGCATCACCACACAACAAGGACCCTTATTCCTTAGAGATGTACACGTGTGTATAATATCAGCGTCCATGTTTTAATGCAGTATTTCTCTGGAAAGATGTTTGGGTATTTCTGCACAGTGACTCAGAGATTTAGTGAAGTGTGACCGGACATTATGTGGGGTTTTCGGCGGCCACCCCTCACGCCATGTGTCGGGACTCCGCCGATAGGGGCTTTGTTCCAGACACTGCAGGTTTCCAGCGGTCTAGGAAAACCGTTCCTATTCTTGGCACTGTGGCCTATTTGAATCTCCAGCCAGCTTGTGCGCCAGGATTAGACGCAGTAAAAGCCGCCTTCCCGTGAACACAGTCGGGTCGGCGCCGCTCCGCTTCATCGCTCACGCCCTCCGCTGCGCCTGCCGGTCTCAACGCTTCGTTGGTCCGGTCGCCGGTGTCACATCCCGCAGGGTGTGCCGGTCGCGCTTCAGCCGAGGCAGCCCTGTGGTTTTTATGGAGTTAATGTAGCCGGATTGTCATGAATAACAATGGTGTGGCCAGCAGGACAGCAGCCATGCTGAGTGGCGGGAGATGGACTGAACCCCTGCTCCGTCCTATAGTGGCTGATACTAGCATGGGGCAGAGCTGAGGGGATGTCAGCTGGAGGAGTGTGCAGAAGCCTGTAGGCCGATGGAATTCTTCCTGTATGTGCATGGCTGGTTGTTTATGGGAATAACCAAGTTTTTAGCAGCCGTGTGTGTGTGTGTGTGTGTGAGACTGGTTTTGCATGTGTGTGTGTCTGTGAGAGAGAGAGAGAGTCTGTGTGTGTGTGACAGAGAGAGAGAGAGAGTCTGTGTGTGTGTGACAGAGAGAGAGAGAGAGTCTGTGTGTGTGTGACAGAGAGAGAGAGTCTGTGTGTGTGTGACAGAGAGAGAGAGAGAGTCTGTGTGTGTGTGACAGAGGCCAATGAAAAGAGCTGAAATT
>JAABNX020000112.1:405173-424170 GCA_015163995.2 Mormyrus lacerda | reverse complement strand
GGGGGTGGGGGCTCCTCAGTGCCCAAGGGCCCACCTGCCTCCCCAGTCCCTTCCGGCTCTAAAGCAGGAAGCACCCGAAACCTGTTTGACACAGTAACCTCAGGTGATGCCGCCTCTGTAAGGTGTGTACGAAGTTAATTCTTGTCCTGAGCGCACGGTTGATTCACACAGTACCTCTTCAGCATGTGATTTCCAGCAGCCCAGAACAATCGACCACATTGTAAAATGACCTGCTGTATCTCTGTGGGATCTTTCAGCCATTCGTTTCAATTTCACCATCTTCTGTAAAGTCCTCTGTGAACAAAACCAGGCATGTCAAATTGTTAATGTTGCACTTGTGTTCCACAGATGGTTGCAATGGCAGGGAAATACCACGGTATGAAATGCAAATCGCGGTTTTCCTGGTCATTCCAGGAAATGGGATGTTTGGATTAAGGAAGCAGGCGGCCAGCTCGTTAAGTGCGGGTGATGCTTAGATGTCCCCTTTGCTAAAGCCACAGGTGGCCATTGTATTGGGCTTAGTGATAGAACTGCTGGTAGCTGAATTATTAACTTACCCACAATGCAATCTGCTTCCTACTTGTCAATATGCAGCTTCTGACAGTAGGCGTGTAAAAATAGTCAGGCCAACATAAAGTACACAGCCACTAAAACTCCTAGTCGTCCCTTGTCAGTGACACTACTAACTTGGTCCACTGTATAAATTAATCACATTTGCAGTGTCATGAAAATGGTGCTATGAGTCATAGTCAACTAGCTGGATGTTTAGTTGGCCGTCACACGTGTCCTTTCCTGAGAGTGACATCATTAGGTGAGGGATCCCCGTATGTGTCTCCCATCCCATGAGACTTTTACTGTGTTATGTTCTGAAAACTAGAGTTCCACTTCCATTGTCCTGGATTTCCATGGCGTCACCTCCTTCATAATGCATTCTGGGAAACGCAGCAGTCCCCCATAAACATATGAGTCTTCTACAGCAAAGTCTTTACAAAGGCCTTTGACATGATGGCTCTGGCTATGCTGCTGAATCCGTATTGAATCTGAAGCATTTTTTCTCATAGCAAAGGTAAAGCAAGATTTTTATTTTACGGCGAGACCTATATCCAAGACCCTTGTGACAGGCAATCAGCGGATGTACGTGTCTTCAGTGCCACCGAGGTGAGTCCACTGTGCTTAGCGTAAGAAACCCTGTATTTCAGCAAGACTATCTGAGTGAAGAGCTAGCATGAGGATATTCTCCAGCTCCCGTGTTATGAAGATGACATGGGTACAGGCCCCGCCTCCATTACCCCGGGATGGCCGACACTCTGCTTTTGGCCTCTGGAACTCGAACTCTGTTTTGACCCACTTTGAGGAAACCGAGAAGCTTCCTGTTCTGAGGACGGAAAGAACATGGGGTCATTTCCCAGCGTCCGCTGCCTCTCCACGATCGTGATGATGTAGGGATTTAGCTGCTTAGCAGGCATTTTCTTTGTCCTGGAAGAACTTGCATACGTTCATTTTTATTTGTTCTTGCAGCTGGTTACTTCACAGACACCCCCCCCCCCCCCCCGACCCTTCAGCTCGGACATAGGCTTGCTCCCAAGTGCGATTCTCCCCAGGCTTCTGCCGTTAAACATCGTAAGGTGCTGGGAAAATGCGACAGAACTAGGTGGATCGAAAGATCAGCCGAGGATTTGCATAACTGTCGTGATGTCACACAGAAAGCCAGTCACATGACACTGCCCCCTACAAACTGCACCCTCCTGTCCCCTGCTTTGTCCTGAGTGCAGACTACGTCTATCCATGACCCTTAGGTAGGCCGCCTGACCTTGATGCAGCTTGTCAAATCTATTGTTCTTGCTGGAGACACTGGCCATCAACCTTTAATAGGCAGGTCGGTGTGCCTCAGAAATGTTAGCGATGTCCATCATCTGCAGGGACACAGGGAATTCTGGGGCCTCCTTATGGTCACCTGACCCATCCCCAGGGTCTGGGTGCCGCGATGCGACCTAACAGGAAGAGCTCTGTAGTGGTGAGTAACGACTGAAAACCACAGCATTGGTCTGCGGTTCCTCTGCAGGATCTCGTCGTAGCACCGGCGTGCCGTTTTGCACGCGACGTGCTTCCAGAAAGCATGCTGGCCATTTTGTCGTGCATCAGCAGGGCTTATGGATAAATGATCCTCTATTCTTCTCGTCAGTTTGTCCTCAGGTCAAATCTGAGTGAGGGGTGGTAACATAGAGACACATCTATTCAAGACGATACGATAAGTGAAAGGTCTCATCCTACATTTGGAATATTAATTTCAGGGAGTCGGATGAGGGACAGGAACAGCCAGGGTGATATTCTGGGTTTACTGCCATATTTGTGCTAGAAACCCCAACTGCACATGCTCCCTGGGCATATTTAATTGGGAAATACCAGAATAGTGTTGCTTTTAAAAATACTGTAAAAATATGCAGTATATCTGGATGGTATGACCGTATTACGAATTAGATACAAGTTAGTGTTGGCTGGGGGGGGTGGGGTGAAATTTTCCAGCTGGGTGGGTCAGTGTTATGGCAATAAAATTTCTTGCCAGCGGGGCAAGAAATTTCCAGATTTCATTCGCGGGTGTCAGGGAGCTGCTGTCAATTTGTGGGAGATTCCCGGAACTCCAGGAGAGGTGGGATGTCAGAAAATGTAATTGTGTAATTGTAATTGTAAAAATGTAATTGTAATTGTAAATTGCCTCTCGGACAGTTCACTTTAAACTGTATCTAATTGCTTGAAAAGCAATTGAAAATTGCTTGTTCCCCTGAACACCTTAGACGTATATTCTAACAGACACTGGTGGCTGGATGGTCTGGCTCAGGCGTGCTGCCCACCCAAGTGGGGTGTCCTTTGGTAGGATAACCCCCCCCTTCAAAGTCAAGGGTCTTTAATGGCTGAAATGAAGGAGAATGAGCGTGTTGGCGATGAGGCCGTGTGACTCGCTGCTGGGCACAGAGCCGCAGTCAGAAGCCACCTTCAAAAGAGGCGGGTTTCTCCTAAAAGGCCCGGAAATGTCAGCCGGAATTCCACGCCGTGAATGAGCCCGGCTGTCTGCTGGATGTGCAGCGTGTCTCTGCACTTTTCCTCAGAGGGGATAAGGGGGGGCTGGTGCCTGGACACGGAAACCTGTGGCGCCACCTAGCATAGACCTGGCTAGTGACGCTAAGTGCCCGCTATTCCGGAATATTCTCACATGTTACTTTATGTCACGTTGTGCGCTTGTGGCTTAGTGGTGCGGTGAATGTCGCACATTAAGGAGCAGAACTTCAAAAACACAACTGCTCTCTCCGTCAGCCCCTGTTTCCCATTGTTTTTCCCTGCATTGGTTATGGAAAGCTAGTGTTTATGACACTGTAAATGTTAGATTAAAGTCCTGGAGTATCTAATAGCCATTGGCACAAGGCAGTACTTTAGGTGCGTCTTTGTCTTGCAGAGTATGAGTGACCAAACTTGGTCCAGTGAAAGATCTGCCCTTGAACTCCCAAGCTTAGAGTTTCAATAAAATAACCTACTAAGGAAATAATGGTAAAAATAATATGGATCTAGCAGTTGCCGCTCCTTGGGCCCGAAAAGTACTGGTAAAATCAATGGTCACACCGCTAGGGTCAGGCGTTTGAACTGCGCATGTGGGACGTGTATGATCTCCCATTTCAGGCGGGATTCCTCTGGGTGCTCCGCTCTCCTCCCTGCAGTACAAAACACTAAAATCCATATGTTTTTACTTTTGTCCATAATGATCACTAATGCAACAGGAAGATGTCTGCAGGTGTCGAAAGTGAGCGGGTTTTTCCAGACCACTAAAACCCCAATTCATTTCAAAAACACTAATTAATACGCTGCGACATAGGAGTTTCTTCGAATGCACTGTATCATTCGAAGCACATTAAGCAGAATTAAGAATAAATTAAATTTAGATAAATTATTTGTTACCTTCCCTTCTCACACAGTGAAGTTCTGTCCTCCTAAAGAGAATCCACATTAAGTTCTAAATCCTTCACTCACAGGAGTTTTATTTACACAAAAATGTTCTGAGGGCTAATGGGAAAATTATTGGTTATGGGAGATAACCAATCAAATTGGAGAGGAGATGGATCCAAGCAACTAGAGGTGCGGCTAAAACAACTGATTGGTTGGTCCCGTTTCCTCTAGTTGCTTGAATTCGCCTCCTCTCCAATTTGATTGGTTCAGAATGATAACCAATCATTGATCCTTCTTCCCTTGTGTAAGTAAACCTCCCAGGAGCAAATCCCCAGTTCCTTTGAAGGAGGACGTGGTGTTTCGCAGAGATGCAGCGTTCACAACCCTCGGCACCACGTGAAAGCCTTCCATTTGGCATGGGGGAAGCAGCTTCTCATCGTCTGTCCAGAAAAGAAGTTCCCAGTTGTGTATTTTCAGCTCAGAAAACAAGCTGTCATAGCTTCTGGGTCTGACTCAGTCTCACTCTCAGTCTCACTGTAACACACACTGGCACAAGCTGGCTCTTTATAGGAGAACAAAGCCGTACAGAGGAGGGTAAAGGCACAAATATCACTGGCATACTGGGCCCACTCCTCCAGGAGCTGAGATCCAGCATCTTGGTGGTTTGGTCTACAGTCAGGCAGTCATCCTATTCAGGGTTGCCCCTGTACTTCCTGAGACAGTCACTATGCCCCTGTACCACATTACTGCATATGCATGGATGGATACCTCTATGTAAGCCAGAACAACACCATGCATTAAGGTCAAAGTCTAGGTCAATTTTATTTATACAGCACATTCAAAATCAACCGAAGTTTTACCATAGTGCAGCAGAAAGTAAGGAAGAGAATAAAATAAATAGATTTAAAGATATTTCAATAAAGGTAGACAATAAACATGTATTAAGAAAAGCCATTAGAGAGACAAAAAAAAAAACGTTTTTAAACGAGGTTTTTAAAAATCACAACCGAGGGCGAAAAATTAAAGTAAGCAGGCAGATTATTCCACAGATTAGGAGTAGCAACAGCAGAAGCCTGGTCTACGTTCATTTTTAATTCTGAACGAGGAACTTAGAACAGGAGATTGAGCTGGTTACTAGACTTAAGAAGGCACTAGAACCGATGAAGGAGCCTGACCAGTAAGACTTTAAAACGGACCCTATTTCTGACTGGCAGCCAGTGCAATGAAGTCACTGCAGGAGGAATATGTTCTTTATTTTTGGTATCAGTCAGGAGTCTGGGAGCGGAGTTTTGCACCAGCTGAAGACGGGACCACGACTTTTGAGGGATACCTATGTACTGTACAGAGAATAATTCATTAATAAACCTGGATGCTGAAACAGCATCATGATTAATTATAACGCACTTTAAATAAAAACACCTTAATCAGTCTTGTCCAGGGACGCTCATTTGGTCTGGGTGTGTTTGGGTGACTTCCCACTGCAATATTTTAAATACATCTAAGTGATGTAAAATGCTGCTTTCGTGTCCTATGCTCTGATATGAAATGCCAGAAAAAGTTTATCCTGTAAAGTTTTCTGGCAAAAAGGCACAGAAACCTTAAAAAGGAGAAGGACGGCGAAGCTGGAAGTATTTCGGTATTAAAAATAATAAATTTTGCTCTGTCTTTGCGGAGCGTGCAGATTAATCTGCAGTGTATAGATGTATCCTATTTCCACAGTAGCACAGGTGCATTCCAGTGACAGAGAAGCTCCCCCGAGGCGGGCCGGGCTCTTCATGTGATCTCGGAGCCTTCCGGAATCCGGCCTTGCGTCTTACAAACCAGGAAGGCATGCTGAAAGCCAGCCACTGGCACAAAGAGCACATTGAGTCTGGCCACAGACACACTCACAGGGTCACAGGAACACCCACGGGCCAGCCTTTGGTACCCAGATGCGGGAAAAGATCGTGCTGAGCAACTGGCAGGGTGTGATGTAATAATGAGAGAAGGAACACCTGACCAACCGCAGCCAATGAGGTGAAAGTGCTTCGAGTAATGGGCACAAAGAAACAACAATGTCACCAACAATGGCATCAAAGAACCTATTATACTATTCAGTGTTTTATATAATAATTTTGTATATACGTCCCCAAAACCCACAATATTTGGGGGGAAAATGGTGGTTGATGATTAATCCCGTTTATTATTTGATTAGATGGATTGACGGGTATTTCAAGTTATGTCATATGCTGATGGCTGTTTTGACACCACATGAAAGAATCTGTATATCTGTATATATTTTATATTAAGTGTATAATACGTATAACAACAGAGAGCACTATATACAGTGCCTTATTGTGTGGGCTTCCTGCCACAACCATGATTTCTCATAATTGAAAAAGAGTGCAGTTGTCCATATGATCCATTTTCAACTGATCGGCAATGCTCGCTTTGTTTTAAAACCGCTTGAGTAAAATAGGCTGATTATGTTGGAATATCACGTCAGTTGCTTATCAGTACTTGGCTCGGCTGAGAGAGCGACGCGTGGACCCACATAACGGAATGTTATGAGCCAGTCTCCTGCGCCTGTCATTGGTCCTCGCTGGAGCAGTCCGACACGGAACTAATGCGCTGATTGGCCAGCGTCAATGTCAATCTAAACTAAAAGCGTTAACGATTTCTTGGACTGTTCTATGCTTCCACGGGGACCAAATTCTTAATTTAAAAATGCCTTTTCATTAGTTAACGTAAATAGATACTTGGAATAACCACAGTTTGTTAATCAGAAAAAAAGTTTGTAATTGGCTATTAATAGTGTTTTTGGCTTTCTAAATTCTAGTCTGTGGGGTTTTACAACCCCCATAGTAGCATAGTGGTTGGACTTCTGAGAAAAGGAAAATCTGTAGACCGGATAAATTGCAAATTATTATGGTAGCGTTAATTGGATTAGTTTACCGAGGGATGTCCCAGATGTCGCCATTCTGCTGGGGAAGCCTTTGACTCCGGCGGTCCTCCCTGCGAAGGGGACGTCGCCAAAGGTAGGTTGACGTCTGGCTTTTATAATTTCGGATGGATGTTGTTACCCGGCACTCGCCGACTAGCTGTATACGGCGTGACTAGTTAGTACGCGGCGCGTGGCGATGGGTGATCAACAGGGTGTCCTTGTTTAGCTTTACAATTAGTTAAACCGTGGCCGTTCGAAGGTTTTGGGAGATTAACAGTGCAGTCGATAGATGTCACCATGAATAAATTAAAAATTGCATCATCGAATTCAAAATTATGTCACCAACCTTGCTACTTATTTGATTTTATGAAATTTCACAAGTACTGTAACATTCTCTATATCATCCACAAATCTTATGACAAAACAAGTAATGTTTATGCAGTATGTGAGAAAATTCCACTGGAGTTTCCCCGACTCTTGTGGGTGGTGAATTGCGGACAGGTATAAATCCCGCGGAAGGTACCGTTTATTTAGCCGTATTCGGCTTCCCAAGTTTGTAAAATACCCGGCTTTTCACACTGAGGCTGCTCAGCATGACATTAATTTTTAAATATGGAGAAGTTTAACGCGCACTTGATCGGAGCTTCTGACGGATGGGTGAGATGCCGGTGTTCTGACGAGTTGAGCTACCTATCTGGACGTGCTAGCGAGCCTTTCTGCGCATGTGCAGTTTCACTGTTTTGGGATTAAACGTTTGGGGGGGGGGCTATCGATTAGCACTACGGTAGTCTAACTTGACAAAGTAGTTCAACTCGACAGATCACCGGGTCCGCACGGCTCACCCCTGGCTGTCAATGACGGAGATAACGTCACGGTCCCCTGCTGCCTGCGCCGTCGCTTACTATACAGATAGCTCTGCAGGAAGTCACAGCCCGGGGCCCCAGCCTGGTTGCGAGGGCTCGGTGCCTTCCGGCCGCCAGCTGATGTGACAGCAACGCCGGCGTCGATGCTCGCACGCCTGCAGCCGGTCGGGGCCGCTCGCCGGAAGCCGTTTGCGCGTGTGCTGCTAAGCGTGTGTAGTGTAGCGCTATTAATAGTATCGCAGTAGTACTACGATGTAATTCACTTTTTAAACATCTCACAAAATCCTTTCCTTAAAGTGATTTTGAAAAATAACTTGTCGGCTCAGTGTGTCGGGAGTGAAACTGTGAAGCACCCATCCTAGTACCTGAGGGTCCCTGCAAGGGTTCTTTGCTGAAATACTGTGATGAATCAAGTTTTAAGCCACTTAGGATGAAAGAGTTGGGTCTTAGCTTCCAGCCTCTGTTCCATTATCTACTTATCCAGTACACAGTCGCTATAGCCCTGTAGTCTCTCCCCAGAGGAACGGGGCAGGGGCTGGCCAGGGTGTAAGCTGCTAAACAGTTTTACAGTGTGACGGCGTTTTAGCATTCAGTATCTATTTAACTTTGTGGACAAAAACTGAATCTGTTCTGCTTTAAACCTGAGGTGAAGGAGACGTGTGTTTCGGCATGTGAGGTGCCCTGGGGCTCCGTGGTGGTTTTTCTTTCCCCTGCCCAGTGACTTACTGGCACTGGGGGAGTCAACATTCTGTACACGGGTAGCCACGTTGGGTTAGGTCAGGTTAACAGACTACACTTGGAATAGATGCTCACTGGGTTGCAGAATGATTTTTCTTGCAGGGAGATGTACACACTCTCTTGCTCGACGCATTTAATATTACATGCAGCGACTATTTTCGCATTTTATTTGCAGCAGTTTTCATAAGTGTAGTTGAGTGCCCTCTGTTGAGGCGATTCAGTGCATCTGAGGGCGTCTTTGTGGTCTAGGCTGCTCCAGCCGACCCGCAGATCCTGCGTGCTTATTGCTGCTGCCTCGACTCTCCGCGGCTTGTCCGTTCGGCCTCGTGTCTCCCGAGGCCCCCGCCGTCGGTGTCCTTGCCTCGGTATGTGATGGGCTTCTGACCCGCTTGCCCTCGCTTCTGACATGGGGCACGTCTGCGGCAAACGGCTCCTGTCAGATCTGTCGTCTAACCTCTCAGAGGCCGGACTGGAGACTGCTGCAGTGTTGAGTTCTTGTTAATAGTGTTCTGTTAGACAGGTGATTGTGTCAGGGCACGAAACTGGAAAACAGCCTGTACCTCAAGGAACGTCAGATTATAAGAATGAGCAGGAGGATGGGGGGCGGGGGGGTGACGTGCAAAACAAAACTTACTGGCTCTCGGCTGCGCTCCCTCTCCAGCTCCTAGGGCTGACGTAAAGGGAATTCTACTTGCTTTGCTTTAATGTCGGTTTGCGGGGATGGGGTGTTCCGTTCGAGTGTCCGCCAGGCTGGGAGGGTAGTAACAGGAAATGTGCATTAAGTGCTGGGGTCGGCTGCAATCTGGTGTTATGTCGCCTGTAGTATGACTGTCGCTATTGATTGTATATTACTCAGTTTTTAAATATAGATTAATTTGGCGATTAATCGAGTAATCGTCAAATTTGGTCAATTTAGGCACTTCCATTTCACTTAAGTAGTGTTTTTTTTTTTTTTTTTTTGGACAGTGGGAGGAATGTGAAGAATCTGGCGCAACGCCATGTGCACATGCTCAAAACACGCAACTCTACACGCTCAAAACAGTAGTGTGCAGCCGTGGCGCCACCCACTGCTCCGCCTTCAATACTAGGTCTGCAGGATGTGCAGCGTGTTAATGCCGACATCGTATGTTCTGCACGTGCATTTGTTGCATTGCAAGAACCATAGCGGTCAGCTTGGTTGTCCTCAGTAAGTAATGAGGCCGCTACGTGTTTTTACTGTCAAAGGAAGCAGAACTTGGCAAAGCTCTGCAATTTAATGTTTTGTTTTAAACATTATCTTGCTGTTAATGTTAATTTAAAAAAAAAAAAAAAAAAGTGTAAAGTTTGCCACCACGCGCGAGGCCTGCATGCACATTCTCATCCATGCAGTTTGACTCAGTTCGGGTGTTTCTGCTGGTGACATTTGTCTGTGGCAGCCGGCAACGACAAAATCTGTCGCCACTGCAAGACAACTTCAGTCCGACCTATCATCTAATCCAACACATCGCTGACTCACCGGGAAGCCCGACTCATGCACGCATCGTGGAATTCAGCTGGTTACGTTGTCGTTTAGCAGATGTTCTTATAAAGCTTACTTGGGTGTTTTCCACGGAAACTGAAAACAAACAAGGTAGGTAAACAGAACCGGCATTTAGTTAGGTGGGGGCAGTGACACACCCCTCCTCACTTTTTATGCCCAAATTACACACACTGGACCACACTTGTGTATCTGTGTTTTATTGTCATGAAACACTGAGTTTTCCATCCCGTGTACTTTTAACCTGATACACTAACAGGTTTCACATGTGAAAAGGGGGCGAATCATTTGCCACAAGCCACAAGCCCTAAATTTGACAGTCACATGCACGGTTAGGCCGTTGCTGCGTTGCCGAATGAAGACAGGCAAGCGGCCGAGGACTTAATTTAACAACCGCCAAAAAAGTAGCAGTCATTGAAAATGGATAGCCTATATTAATTAATAAAATTAAGTGTTTGTTCACCTTCATAGACAGAGAGGGAACATGTCATCACTAAACTGTAAAAAAAAAACATGTACAACAGTAGTCAGATGTGTTCATTTTTTTTTTTCTCAGAATACACATGAACCACTGCAGTCATAGACAGTGTGGTGCGTTTGTGAAAAATTAACAAAAATCTACTTAGGAAAAGACATCGTCTTTTGCTGTTTGGAAATACTTTGGATTCCATGGAGACAATACTGACCAAAATCGAGCGATTTGTCAGCACTTCTTTGTCTATTGGCACGATTTGCCGCAACTGACAAATCTGTCGGTAGATAATAAGTTATATTTGGCTATAGTTCATTTCCAGCTCCTAAATATCCCAAAAACTTCAAATGTCACAGTGTGAACGTCGTCTGTTATTGTTCTGCCCTATTCAAAGCACACAATGCATTCACATAGAAGAATACAATGTTATTATGTCTTGTGTTTGGTAAGATGGTGCGGCTACGTGACATCACTGCTTTGTGTTTTAGCAGTGATTATTCTGAGGGAGAGAAATTGTAGAAAGTAAATTTTAAGCAAAGTAATTTAAGGCACGGTGTTGACAAAGACAGGCTGGGCTTCATGGAGAGGCCACATGACGCATATCTATGACATCGCTAATCTCGCATTACTAGGTCCGTCAAACCTGAATGTCTTCTGTTAAGATGTGTTTGTATTGCAGTCATGCTGTTGTGCTGTTTAAGGTCTGTTTTCCAATACTGACAGGCTACTAGAATTTAATTTACTTTTAATGTGAAGTGATTCCACAAGCCTGATTTTTTTTATTTTTTATTTTTTGCTCTTTTATTTGAGCACTCCTCTTCCTTCTGCTATATTGCCAAATAATCACCAAGGCAGATTGTAATGGATGCTTTTTTTACAATCGAGCAGTTGAGTTTAAATCTTGAATTGTGGCTTGTCCCGTCTGAATCCTGTTTTCATGTATCGCTGTGCTTTGAGATAAGAGAATAAAGCCAGACACACAGGCCGTATTCAAACCCAGGACTATTAATGCTTCTCTCTCCTGCTGTGCTGCTTAGATGCTTTAGCTGGATTGGAACATCTGTAAGTGGTCGATTTTATGACAGGCTTCCCCAGACTCCATCAGTAGCAATGGGGTTGTACCTATAGCTACATATATTTGATAGATTTCTTCCAAAGCCAAGTGAAGATCAAAGAGAAGGGTCAGAATTGGGGTTACAGCCATTGGGATTTGAACCCACAACATTCCGCACATTGGCTCAGATTGGCTTATGACCATGTGTTTCCCCAAAGTGACTGAAATAACACAGTGCTTCCATTGTTCAGGACGGGCTTTTTAAAATCTGTCACCCACTTCCTCTCTGTGCCATATGGAGGGGATCCTGCAGGCCCAACGGTTGGCATAGGGTCTCACGGAGGACCGGTGACATTTATGGAAGGAGGAACACTTTGGGGGCATCGGGCTGGCTGGCCTCGGGTCTGTAACCACAGCTGAGGAGCGTAACGCGCGTTAATTATGGGCACGGTGCATTGACAACGGTGTCATTGTCACGATGATTATCACACCCTTTTTATCCAAAGCCATTTAGAGCTTACAGTTTCAGTGCTATATTTATAGATGGAGTTGTCACATTTATTTTGCTGAAGGAATTTGGGTCATGTGCTTTGCTAAAGGCTCCTGATCACCTTTCATAATGAGACCAGCTTCCTCAGCCGCATTTCTGTGGTGAGGTGGCCTTGGGGGAGATCTGCTGGTCGCGCTTCTGTCTCCTGCTCGCGGGACGCAGGTCACAGCGCTTTTCCCGGGAAGCCAAGCTGCACCGTAAGCGATGGCACAGCGATCTCAGCCGTCCGCCACGATGGCGGCTGCATTATTTATTAGCTGAGCACAGAGAGGAAGAGAGTGCTGAACACGCATGTATGGATGTCAGGGAGGGATTGGGGCAACTAACTGCTTTTGTGAGGAACTAATGGACTCTAAGGCTCTTTGTTCACCCGAATGAGGCTCCTGAATATCTCCGCACGTCGACTCATGTCCTCAGTTACTCTCCACCACGATGAATAAGTGAAATCTGGGTCAATCGGCAGTAATGCTTTTAAGAAATATGGATGTTCCATTAATTGAGGGATGATAATTGGTCATGGACAGCATTTCAGTTTCTGTAAACATGCTGTGAGCTGATTTTTGGGAACATGGCGTTAAGGAAGGTTAAGCTTTCAGTGCTGTTCACTTTTTCTCTTAAACCTTCGGTCATATTTAACAGGAAGAGAGACCCTGTCAGGGAGGGTTACCAAGGCCCAAGTCTAACTCCCCACGAGTGGGAAGATCTCGTTGAGGTTTCACATTAATCATAGTGAAGGGTGCGTGGGAGCAGAGCCGTAGGTGTCGGCGAGGGTCAGAGAGCTCATTGCGATCGGGGAGGCGTGTGCAGGCTGCATCCTTCCTGAAATGGAAATAAAAGGCCGCAGTACTCTGGGGCCGTTTGGCTCTCTCTTGGCAGGTGTATCAGTCTCCCAGCTGCAAAGTGAGTCCTGAGCCCCTCCTGTGTTTCTGCTGGTCTTCGCGGCTGAGGGCAGGGGTCCCTCCCAGCTTTTGATGCGTCTGATAGCTGTGTTTGCCTGACAGCTTTCTGTTTTCTCAGCGTGAGATACTATTCTCTCTATTACTTATTGTGCTTGTGGCTCACAAGAGTAACCACTCTCTCTGGACTGCACACTGATTTGCCGAAGTCTGTCAGGTGACCTAAGACTCCGCCGCACCTCTGTGAATGGATTTGTTTCACGTAAATCGTTATAATTATTTAATACTCCCTATTTTGTTTGGCCGAACACTTTTTATTCCAGGCCAATGGCCTATCATGTTGCTCGTGTTGGTTAGTGTTTCTGGAAGCTGTGTCTGCTGTAACCCTTAACCCCGCATGTGGTTTACACCCTGGGTACAGTAAGGATAGGAATGATTCTCAGTAATTATGCAGCGCTTGATGTATTGAATGGAACGGACCTGTTCTGACTGTGCTCACTGTGCAGGTTGTCCCGAGGGGGCGGGGCTGTGACTGCGTTCTGTGTTTGGGCTCCTTGGTCGCTGGAGGGGCCGCTCCCTTCTCCGAACAGGGCCCCTTCTCTGGAAGCGCTCAGAGCCAAGTGATGACGGAAAGTTCAGTGCGGCGTGCTTCTGTGTCTGGGCAGCCCCCATCTAGAATACTGATAACAATAATCATAATTGACCCAATTTCTACAGCTAGATTTTGTACAAACATCCCGGAGTCTCTGCAAATGCCTTCTGGTCGGCCAGTGTCGCCGCTGAGCTTTCCGCTGCGCCGAGGCCCTTTCTTCAGCTACCGCCGCCCCAGCGATAATGTCGCCTCTTATATTTATCGAGTCTGTAGGCCTGCAGGGAGTCGTCGGAGCCACGATGCCCCGGTGTCCGGCATAATTATAGAGGCGTTTTACCGCGAGCACAGTGCAGCTGTTGTGCCGATCCTCATTTTACAGAAGTGAGATGTCGGGGCTTTAACACGGAACTACCTGCTTGAATAGCCAGAATGTCGCCGGCTCGTTTTTGAGGATGCCCTGAAGCCGTGGCTGTTTTGGCCGGGAATCCCCCTTCTTGAGGAAGAACCGTTGTAAACCACGAAAAGAAGGAGCTTTGTTTTTCAAGCGAGCCACTTCTGACTAAGGATGGATAACATTAGTCCAGGTCGATCTGTGCTGAACGTCCCATGAACCATAGGGACCCGCTGACGACTGGACCACAGTGTGCTTGAGAGGGAGAGGATTGTGTTAAGTGTAAGTGTGATAGAGCCATGTGGTTTCTGTGTGCGCGTGTGGTTGTCTGTCTGCCCCTTGCTGCCCGTCTGTGCACTCTGCTCTACAGGACCAGCCGTGAAGCTGCGGACGGGGGTCCCAGCAGGGGGAGCCCTGAGGTACAGAGTGGAGGGCTCCCAGGGAGCGGCCGCCACTTGGCCTTTGGACCTGGCAGAAATCGGAGTGCGGTCCAGCTCTGCGCCCCGGTGTCGGCCCCTCCCACTGCCACAGAGCCACACCTCCAAACCGATTTCCTGTAAAAGTACCGCAGAGCTGCCAGTGGCTGAGTCACAAGAGCTGTGTGACAGGGCAGGACCGGGCAGTGAAGAACTGAAGGCCTCGCATGGGACTCGCTGCTCGTGATGTGCTGACAGGAGGAAGCCGGAACCCGGCGAGGACCATCCAGACCGCAAGACCCTCCCGTTCCTCTGTAAGCCTCCCATGCCGGGAGGACAGCGGGGCCGATGGCTGACATGCTGCGCCTTCAGCTTCCCGGCGGGAATGGAGGGGCTGGTGCTGTGGGGAGGTCGGACAGCAGCCCCAGTTCACACCGAAGAAGGTGCAGGGTGGGGGAGCCAGCCAGCTTGGGGGGGTCCAGGGAACAGCTTCCACTGCCGTCCATCGCGATAACGCCGTCGAGCGATGAGGACACGCCGCGCTCTGTCTGTTCCACGCCCAGCTCCTCTCCCCGCCAAAAGCGCTCACTCATACGGCGCTGGCTCAAGGTGAACGACAGGAAGAGGCGCTCCTGCGCCAACAGGTCGGTATGGCAACGAGCCGGCGGGCCCCTGCAAGCTATGCTGCTGTTACACGGCTAAAGGGGGCAGGTGAAACGTTTTACCACTATGTAGGGACCAGGAACCGGACAGTTGTAGTTTTGCCACCCAGCAACAGGGGCGCAGTGGTTACTCTGGTGAGCAGGTGGATGGTATTCCATCTGTGGCACCTCCCGTCGCGAAGCCAATGCTATGGTGTCCATCAGCAACTAGCCCCTGACTGCTGCCTGGCTGAGCCTCTGTCAGAGCTGGGCTTTGCATACGATTTACATTTCCTTTTTCTTGAGGCATGATGTGATTTTTGGGGGGGGGGGGACCCATGCTCTGCAAGGAACCATCATTGGCCTACGCTCATCTAGTAAAGATTCCTCCCACGAAAACCAACCCACAAATCCTTCATCCGTTCCCTTTCACCTTAAACTCCACGTCTGTTTGCCATACTGCAGCCTGACTGATGACCCATCTGGCAGGACACTGCTGTTGAACCTCTGGGATCATGAATCATTTGATTTCCTCTGTTTGCCTGCGATTTGCATCTTTCCGGGCTTTTGTTCTGTGCGAAAACTTTGTGTAGTAAAACTTTTCTATCTTGTAGAACTTAATCAATAAGTCACTGTCGTGATGTCAGCATCAGGGTATTAAAGGCGCTGGAAAACCTGCTTGAGGTGCGGGTCCAGGGGGTGGGACCAGGCCCAGGAGGCAAACCCAGCTCCATGAAACCTTCCCACTTGTGGCCGTCAGTTTCACCAGTCAGTTTTCAGTGCTTTTGAAAAGTCAAGGAACGCAAGGTCTTTCAGTGAGGAAAAACGGGTAGAAACGGCTGCCCAGCTGACCTTGTTTATGTGTCATGCTTCTTTAACCTTTGACCAGCAGGTCAGAGTTGTCCTGTTGTGCTCCAGTAGGGTGTCTCGTTCTTAAGTCATTGTTAGCGTGTGATGTAGGGTCGCCTGGATTCCTCAGATTTCAATCGAAAAATTAGTCGCAGCCGCAAAGTGAGGTGACTTCCCACGATTGTCAGCTCAACTATGACCCTCTTGCCCACCAGCTATGGCCGTCGCACTCTCCTTCTGTGGCGATGCATGGATGCCGTCGATGTTTGGCAAACGGGTGCAAAGCTTCTGGAAAGATCCGTGAAGGCTTTTCCCGCAGAGCTTCTTCAGCTTTCCCACAATCTCGCAAGTTATGACTGCGCAACCTTCATTTTTATCAGAGAACTCAGTATCGGGGTCAGATCAGTAGCGCCGATCAGAGCAGTTCATGTATGGTGAAGGTGTTTCCCATGTGCTTTCATACGCGCGAATTAGCGCTCATGGCTAACACTTTAAACAAAGATAGCACTGTTCAGGCCAGAGGGACCTCCTTCCTTCTACACAGACCCCCACTGACACGGCGTACATGCTGCTCACTGCAGACGCCTCACCTCAATATGGCTCGTCCTTGCACTTCTTACGTGAAACGGCAAACGCAGGAATAACTCGTCTTTGAGCCAGGAAGCTGCAGACTGGTCTTCGTGGGTTGTGCGTCATACCCTCTCTGGAGGGTCCCGGACCAGCTGCTTCTGCGACAGTGACGCTGTGTAAATTGTGGCCGCTGGTTTGGTTTCTGATCTGCATTTGTTAGGAAGCATTTCCCAGTTTAAAGGTGAACTGAAATGCGCTGATATGCGTGTGAGGGTGTCTCAGTGCAGGGGGGTTTTCCTTGTTCAGTACCCCATCTGTCCGGAATTGCAACTTCCTGTGGTAAATGTCAACTGCAGAGTGCTAGGTTTTCTGCCTTAAAGCGCACAGCAGACTTACGACAGCAGAGAGACAAGCTGGAGCCTGAAATTCGGGTTGTTTTCACTGATGGTTTAAACCATTTGAAACGGTTAGGAATGAGTCACTGACACAAATCAGACGCCTGAGGTATAACAGCCAGATTCGTCTCTCTTGGCATGTAGCAGGTCATGAAGCAGACTGACAAACTTCAGCGATTCACTTTATCTGACCTGTTTAGCAGTTTAAGTGAACTGTGGGCTGCGATTCTGGTTTCTGACCTCTAGAGGGTGGGGTCAGGTTTGCCCATGTCTGCAGATTCATTGCAGATTGAAGTACATTTATTTGCATTCGTTTAGCTATTTAGCAGGTGCCAGCCCATTGTTTTGTTTTTTTTTAAGGAATATGCCAAGCAGACACACAAAATATTGCTGGGGTGTTTATGTTGCCCTCCAGTGGACAGACTTTATACTGCGACACGCTGCTGTCTCAAGACTTTGCTTCTGTTTGGAGAAAAGTACTTATGCATTGAAAAAGGAATTTATGAAGAATTAAACTGTGGTACATAAATGAGCTGGATTAGCAGGAGCCGTCGGCAGCCTTAATGCGCTGCATGTTTCCGTGGCGATGTGGCGAAATTGCGATGCACTCCGTTCTGGTGCTTTCGGTGGTTCACAGCGGTCCGTCTCCGTCTCTGTCTCTCTGTTCCAGGCATCAGAGCGGCCAGCTGAACAGCCATGAGGACGACAGTCTCCATCCTCCACTCACCACTCACTTCCTGAGTCCCTTCATCCGTGAGGAGAGGCCAGTACTCTGTGTGTGTGTGTGTGTGTGTGTGTGTGTGTGAATTACGTTTTTATTACGTTGTGAGGACCAAATGCAGATACCATTTTTCAGGTCCCCACAAAGATCTGTGAATGCACTCAAAAAACCAATAATGCCAAAAATCTCATGTTGAGTTTGGTTACTTATGGTTGAGGTTAGGGCTGGAATGGGATTAGGGTCGTCATTTTGGGATTAGAGTTGTCCCCATAGAAATGAATTGAGAGTCCCCACAATGATATAATTACAATCCTGTGTGTGTGTGTGTGTGTGTTGTGAGCATGAGCGGGTATAACTTACCTTATGGGGACCCCACAATATGAGAGGTATCAATTTTCATTAAATCATCAATTTTCTAAAAATCTGTAACCGCAATGGAAAAAAACTAAAAATGCAAAAACTCTTGTATTTAGTTTGGTTACTTATGGTTATGGTTCGGGCTGGGTCGGGGTTAAGGTCATCATAGTTAGCGTCAGCAGTCTTCAAGTAGAAATGAATGAGAGGTCCCCAGAAAGATATGTTCACCCGCCGTGTGTGTGTGTCTGCGTCTGTGTGTCTGTGCGTGCGCTCATGCTTCCTTCCATGATATAATGTTATCCTCAACACAACAAGAAGGAGTAAGCTACTTAAATGCCTGGTGGGTTTTTGCAGAGAATGAGGGATTTGCACTTGTCTGTGATGCGTTATTTCCCCATTGTGGCTGTCTGGGGACAGTGTTTAAACTGGCAGCGGATTATATCTCTGATCTTGGATCATCTGCTTAGAAGTTTCAGTGTTTTGTGTGGGTGTGTGTTTTCAGAGAGGCATGGCAGGAGTGCAATAGGATACTATTGTTGTTTAATAACCACCGGAGTGTAAATAAATGCTGTGATTCAGCCCTGGATGTTCAGTCACCCGACACGCGGTTTATAGGAGGGAGGGTGCACATCCGGCGGTTGCATTGCCGTCGGGGGCCCAGGCGGACATGCTGCTTTTAGGCTTTGCTGGCCCTGAGCCGATGTGACACATTCAGGGCCCCGATCTCCACATTCAGGGCCCCTGTCTGACTCTGACACTGGGTGGTGCTGTTCTGCAATGTAGAGCAGGGCATGCCTTTGTCGCCCCAGGTGCACATGGAGTGCTGATCAGCCTCCTTGATGGGGGGAGGGGGGGGGGCTCTGCCTTAATTATTCCATTTATTTTCTGTTTTTTTTTTTTCCTGCACTTTTTTTGGTGGAAGTGTGGGGGTGGGGTGTTATAGTAAAAAGCCATGACGTAGGTGGGCGTTTTGTTTGTGGCATATGAGCACCCCTTGTTGGATCCTTGTACAGGCAGCGTGAGAACACACACAGTGGGCGCTGAAAACAGGCCACTTCCTGTCTGCTGCGGATACCACTTTTCTGACGGATATGTGTGTGTGTGTGTGTGTGTGTGTGTG
>JAABNX020000112.1:377353-390556 GCA_015163995.2 Mormyrus lacerda | reverse complement strand
TAGACTAATGCATGCAGGACATGATAGACTAATGCAAGCTGGACATGTTAGACTAATGCATGCAGGACATGTTAGACTAATGCAAGCTGGACATGTTAGACTAACATGGTGAAATATGTGGAATCCGCCACCTGGCTCCATGGAGACGGGCAGTACTGTTCAGAGCCGGTCTGCTCTCTGTCCAGCTGATGGTCCGTCTGAAGGACATCTGCTCCATGACGAAGGAGAAGACGGCTCGCCTCATTCCCAATGCCATCCAGCTGTGCACCGAGTCCGAAAAGGTAAGGATGGGTCCGTGGGCCAGCAGGGGGCGTAGTGGTTAAGGGGTCAAGTTAAATGTTGTGGGGTCTTCTAAAATGTCCTTCTAACAAAGCTTGAAGGCTGTCTGGAGGATCTCCTCAGGATGTAGAAGCCTGAGGATTCCTAGGGCAGCGTCCCGCAGTGATCGCAATGTCATTTTTGTCATAGACTACGCAGCACACCATGAAGCTTGATCGTCCATCGGCCAGGGTAGAAGGAGTAGGATGTCAGAAAGTACTCATACCAAAGATTGCATATGAACACCATTTCAACTCTCTATGGTCGTAATGATGACATGAATGACTAGCGAATTTGAAGAATGGTTGACTGAGAAAGTCTGAAAATACTTACAGTTCTCATTTAGTTGTTTTTACTTTATTTTCATATCCTATTATATCTTAGTTTTAGCAATCCCTTTCGTTAATAATAGCCCGCCTCGCATACTGTTAAGTGCAAAGTGTACGGTTACTTTCAGTGAAATTCTTTCTTATTCATATAACATCCATTGTACTTATAATAAATGTGACTTTTAAGAACATCTTTGCTCTATAGCGCCACCCCAGGCCTGGAGTTAAAGTGCATGGTAGCCTATGTGTTTTAGCACTAGAAGTAAGAATACGCACAATTGCGGACAGTCTGGCAGCCTCCTGCCCGTTTTCAAGCAAAAGTAAAAACCGGCCTTTATACTCACCACTATACTCACTATACTCTCAACCTCAGTAATGCTGAGCAACAAGGTCGTGGCAGTAGCCGCGCTCAAGCCGCTGTTCATCTGTTGATCTCCTGCATCTCTGCAGCACTTCTTCACCTCATTCGGCGCCAGGGACCGGACCTACATGATGATGTTCAGGCTTTGGCAGAACGCACTCCTGGACAAGGTCAGAACCTCAACCCCGGGCCCGCTTCGGTGGGGGGAGCCGTCTCTCTATGGCTGCTACAGTTGTACACACTCATTTTTGAGGCATGTGAACTGGGATCTCAGGCTGAGCCCAGGATGGCTCCCCCTGCTGGACAGAGTCTGACAAAGTCTGACACTTTTGTTTGTTGGCCGGCTGTTTTCTCCCTACAGCCCCTCTGCCCCAAGGAGCTGTGGCACTTTGTGCACCAGTGCTATGGCAATGAATTGGGCCTCACTAGTGATGACGAGGATTATGTCCCCCCCGATGATGACTTTAACACTATGGGGTGAGTGGGGTCGCCTTTCCCCAAGCACCTCTCAGCTCATCCTCCCTGCCCCTGGCCTCTTGTGGCTCCATGTCTGCTGGTTTGTGTACGGTGTGATGTCCCACAGTGGCCTGTCCTTGACCCTGCCGTATTTCCCATAATGCTTCACTCCATATTTGTGCGCCTGCGGAGTGTCCGTTGCATGTGGTTGCCAGTGACCTTGCAGTTTTGCCATGGCTTTCGATAAACCCATCCAAACGGAGGAGGAGGAACACTCTGCAGCAGAGGAGATTCGCCCCCAACCATTACTCCATACCTCCCGAAAATCATCCACGAATTGTTGGCACGGAGCCTCGAGCTGGTAACCTTGACCTTCAGCTGTTGCCCCCCACCCTGGTGCAGGTACAACGAGGAGAACGAGGCCAACGACAGCTCATCAAAGAGCAGCGCCGAGGCGCGGCCAGAGCCCAGCCCCCAGCTGTCCCGCAAGCTCCTCCCCCACGGAGGCGTAAGAAAGCGCCGCGGCCGCCTCACGCCACCTCCAGTAAACCACTTAAATTAGCTTCAAAATGATAACAGTTAATCTTAACCATTTACCCACATGTAAATTTCAAAAATCTTATGCATGTGCTCTTCATGTCGTTGTGGGGTTTCCTCCAGGTACTCCAGTTTCCCCCCCACAGTCCAGTTACATGGCAAGGCTAATTGGTCTCATGGGAGTTTCAGTTACTCAAACATGTTCTGAGGGCAGAAGGAAAATGATTGGTTCAGAGAGATAACCAGTCAGATTGTACAGGAGGTGGGTTAAAGCAACTACAGGATGTGGGACCAACCTATCAGATGCCTTACTCCTGCTTCCTCTAGTTACTTGTACCCACCTCCTGTACAATCTGATTGAATATCTCTCTGAACCAATCATTTTTCCCATGAGCGCTAGTTGGAGTTCCCAAATTGCTCGTAGGTCTGAATGCGTGAATAATTGGTATGTGACTGTGCCCTGCGCCCCATTCTGGGTTGTTCCCTGCCTTGTGCCCATCGCCTCCAGGATAAACTCTGCACCCCCTGTGACCCTGAATAGGACAAGCTGTTGCAGAAGATGGATTGATGGGTGGATGGAAATTATCTCCCAACCCAGTTCACAGGGAACATCTAGGGGTCCCCTCAGGCTGGGTTGACAGATACTACCGTAGACGTTTTCTGAGTAACGTTCTGACCCGAGCAGTGTCTGTACCTCCCCTGCCTACAGACCGACCTCCCACCAGCAGAGGAGTACTCAAACTGCCTCGCCGACGGAGACCTCCTGGCCGTTCCTCTGCCCAATGGAAAAGGGGCTGTTCCTCTGCCCAATGGCAAAGGGGAGGAGCCGGTGGCACCCTCGCCGTCGCTGGACTTCAATGACAACGAGGACCTCCCCACGGAGCTGAGCGACTCCTCAGAGACGCACGATGAAGGTTAGAGTGCCCCCTACAGCACTCAGTTTGTACTACGCTTTTGTTTCCGATTTACAATTGGCCCTCTGTATCCATGGGTTTCTCATTCACGGATTCAACCAACCGTGGATGGAAAATTTTGGGGGTAAAAAACCTTCCAAAAGTTCCCCCGTGCCACGCCTAACCTGTGCCAATGAAGTGATGTGCAGGCATGCCCTGCCGTAACCTCTCGCCATTGCACAGACGCTCAGTCTTTCTCCAGCACTCATTGTGTGAGCACTCCTCACCTCATTCGTTCGTTCGTTGCTTGTGTTGTGTGCTGTGTACTGAATATGTACCGGATTTTTTTTTATCTTTTATTGTGTTGTTTAGAGAATGACAGCTATTTACATAGCATTTACATTGTGTTAGGTATTATAAGTATAGATACAGATATATAGATTTAGATACGCAGATATATATATATATATATATATGGTTAAAAGTAGAGATGATTGAACGTATACAGGAAAATGTCCGCAGGTTACATGCAAATGCCGTACCATTGTATATAGGGGACTTAAGCATTGGCGAACTTTGGACCAATCCTCCGCAGGCAGAGGGATGGTTACGTTGCTTTTCCACAGCTGCACACGAGTAGGGAGGCGCTATCGGTTATGTGACAGCTCTTTATTCCTGGAGCTGGAGCTTTCTGATGCACACCCCTGTCTCCCCCACCCTGTCTCTGTCTCTCCGCAGTGGGTGAGGTCCAGGCCTTTCAGGAGGACCTGCCCGGA
Organism: Mormyrus lacerda; assembly: GCA_015163995.2. Classification (NCBI taxonomy): domain Eukaryota; kingdom Metazoa; phylum Chordata; class Actinopteri; order Osteoglossiformes; family Mormyridae; genus Mormyrus; species Mormyrus lacerda. Next base: position 386,886 of record JAABNX020000112.1, on the reverse strand, counting down.
AAGCTGTACATCAATGAGATCTACAAGCTCAGCGTGGACAAGATGCACAGCCTGCTCTTCACAGAATCCCAGTTCATGAGGGACTTCCTGGAGCTGCGGAGGTTCTCAGGTCTGTCCCGTGTCCCACGGCACGGTACCGTGACTGGACCCGGACGCTGACGTGGGGCCGTGTCGTTCCCGCAGATGTGGTATACCGGCCATGGAAGAAGGACGACGAGACGGGGAACCAGACACGGGAGATCATGTACACCATCTCCTTGAGCAACCCGCTGGCCCCCAAGAGTGCGACCGTCACCGAGACGCAGGTGACACCCGGCGTCCTGCCTGTCTGCTGGGCCAAAGGCCCGTGAGATCGTGAGGGGAACATAATCAGTGAAACGTGTTGCGTGATTTCTTCTTGGTATTTAATTAATCTTCTGTAATTACTTTGTCCCCAAAAAAGTCCGTACAGCCACGTATAAGCTGTAAATACCCGTCATGGGGAATAGCATGTTAGCTGTGGCGATGGACATTAGCCCAGACCGGCGCTGCATGGGCTTCTTCACCTATGTTTGCCCCTCCCCTCCTTCCTGCCTCTTTCCCTCCCTCACTCTCTATTTCCTTCTCTCTTTCCCTCTATCACATGCTCTTTCTCACTTCCTCTCCCTCCCTCTTTCCCTCCCATGCATCCTGTGTTCTTCTTTTCTCCCTCCCTCACACCCTCTCTCTCATTTCCTTTCTCTTCCTCCCTCCCTCCCTCTCTCACTCTCTCCCTCCATCTCCCTCTTTCTCTCCCTTCCTGCCTCCCTCTCTCCCTCTCTTACCTGCACGCAGACGTTGTACAAGGCCAGTCAGGAGAGCGAGTGCTACATCATCGATGCCGAGGTGATCGCCCATGACGTCCCGTATCACGACTACTTCTACACGCTTAACCGCTACGTCCTGACGCGGGTGGCCAAGAACAAGTGCCGACTCAGGTAAGGCTACAGGTTACTGCTCAGTAACTGATCTAGAGACAGTGGGTGAAGCTGTAGCCTCTCTGTTGTCTACCAGAATAGATGGCTGTTGCCTATCCCGTGTCAGTGATCACATGACCTCAGTGATTTCCCCCTGGTTGGACAGGGCTTCCACGGAGCTCCGCTACAGAAAGCAGCCCTGGGGCCTCGTCAAGGGCTTCATCGAGAGAAACTTTTGGAGTGGCCTGGATGAGTACTTCAGACACCTAGGTGACTAGCGCCTCCTGTAGGGCAGTTTGCGCAGGTGCTGGTGGCCGCGACTGACCACTGGGCGCTTGCACCCGGTCTTCCTCCAGAGCTGGAGCTGAGTAAGACGGAGGCAGTGATGACGGAGCCCCCCAGGAACTCCCCCAAATCTCGCGTGGCCAGGACGGTGATCTGCCGCCGCCGCAAGCGCGCGCTGTCACACCTGCGCGGCCAGCACCTGGAGGAGGCGCCGTTGAGCCCCGTGAGCACGCCCGAGCATGAGGAGGCCATCCACCGCATCCGGCACGTGCAGGGTCCGTGAGTCGTTCTCCCTTCAACGCTAACGCGGGCCTGTAGGGGGCGATGTTATCCAAGGACAGAAGACCTGCTAAAATCACCCACCAGATTCCTCAGATTGTTATACTGGCTGCTGAACTGAGGTCCCTCCCCTTCGCAGGATCTACTCAGACCCGGCACGTCCCGGACGAGATTCCAGGAGGCCTGGCTCTCTACAGCGTCTCCAGGCTTCTGTTGGTTGTCAGTCTTGTGTGAGTGTTCCGGTCGGGGGAGGGGATCTGCTCGCCTTAACCGCGGTCGCGCCGTCACACGCTCTTCCCTCGGGCGGAGGCAGGGGGCGCCACTGGGTGGCAGGGTCGGTGTTCTGCTTTGGCTCGCCCTTTGACCCCTCTCTCTTGTTCCTCTGGCTTCCTGCAGGATCTGTGTAAGGTACACGTACTTTCATCATAACCGTAGGAGGTGACGTAGGGCTGGTGTGATACAGAACTGTCACCGGGGTCCACAGTCTGTCTGTCTGTCTGTCTGTTTAACTCTAGGGGTCTGTGTGCCAGTGTGTGTCTCCAAACTGATCTCTGATACCTGTGTGCCACAAAGTGTGTACAGAGTGTGTACTGTCTCGCTACGCAACCTTGCTCTTGCTCTGGTGATGTGCTTGTATCTGTGTACTCATTGTGTACTTTGTGCTTAGTATATACTCAGTGTGTACTGAATGCGACCGCCGCCTCTCCAGAGAGCCTTGCTCTGCTGGTGACGTGTTTGTATTCATGTACTTGGTGTGTACTCGGTGTGTACTCAGTGTGTACTCAGTGTGTACTCGGTGTGTGCTTAGTTAGTTCTCCATCTCTCCACACAGCCTTGTTCTTCTGGTGTTCCTCAACATGATGCTCTTCTACAAGCTATGGATGCTGGAGCACACAACGCAGAGCCTCACTACCTGGCCCGGCCTTCGACCCCACGAGAGGTAGCGTGTACGTGGCGTCCTGAGGAGCATCGCAGTAGCGTGCTCTCTCCTCAGGAGTGCTCCTCTCTCACTTTTATACGGTGTCAATGCTGTGTCTGTAAATGCAGGTAGAGCGCCCTCTGCTGGCGTGACAGTCTTAGTGTTGTATAAATAAGTATCTTCAGAGTGCCCTCTGCGGTCCTGATAGGCTCCCACAGACGCAGGCCGAGTGGGCGCAGCTGCTGGAGTCACAGCAGCGGTACCATGACGACGAGCTGCAGAGGTGGAGAGAGATCCTGCGGTCCTCGGTGCTGCTCCTCGATCAGGTAGGGGCTGCTCTGGGGGTAAATTTTCATATTACAGGGTGGTTATGGGAAATCTGTTAATATTCAAGAGGTAAGCACCACCGGATTGGCCACTGAATGCCATAGACAGAGTCCACCAGCCAATCATGTAGCTTCTCTCGTGAATATTAATGAGCTCTGCCCCCACCTCCGTCTCCCACTCCCCACCCCCAGATGAAGAAGTCGCTGCTAAACCTCCAGAAGGGCATCATCCTGAGGGACTACGGCCCTGAGCCGGAGGAAAGCACAGGATCGTACCACTAACCCCGGGAGTGCACCCGGCTGACCTTTGACCTCTGACAGGCAGGAGGCCGGAGCAGCGTCCCGGCTGGGTGCTCCCTCCCTGACAGCGGAGCTGCCCTGCTTGGCCCAGGTCTTCAGCTTGTCTCCTTTTCAGGGACGCGCTGTGAGGTTTAATCTCGAGCAAAGAGAGAGGTTTTATCCATGCCTCCTCCCAGTGAACACCCTCGCCTCTCCAGCGCCTGTTCACACAGGACTAGGACTACTTCAGCTGTTCCAGGTAGACTGCCCCCCGGTAGTCAGTGTTGCAGTATCCCCTTTTTTACCTTGAAAATCTGGGACCACGTAAGTTAATTACCACCAGTCAGTATGCAAACACAGACCTTGGTGTGGGTTTCCATGGAGATACAGAGCTGTACTTATGTACATAGTTATACTGATTGGTTTTGTATGGCATTTGCGTTCAGGTGGAATCGGGGCTGGTTTCCCCGATTCCTAGTGCAGCCACGGCATATTGGCGCCTTCGTGTCACAAGGCTGGCCGTCCCGGTACGAAACATCCAGGGGCCGTATGAAAGAATCTCGCCGTTCCCATGGTAACCGTTTCCAGCGAGAATCTTACAAAAGACTGCACTGATCCCGCTCCATCACCATGCCCAGCTAGAACGCCATTAGACCGCAGCACCCCCCAGTGGCTGTCCTGAAAGCCGCATTGATGCTCCTGCACTTGGTTATGGGTAGATGGGAGAGTCACATGACACAGATTTTTTCTAACAGGTATCTGAAAGAGAGAAGCACGTAATGATGCAGTCGAAGGTGACCCGTCCAGACGGGCTCTGGAACGCCCCCCCCTCCCCCTAAACTGTGAATCATGGGCGCTTCTCTCATGTCATCACCGTCAGTGTTCATTCTTGCTTTTTTCCTTTACGGTCGGCTCCCAGATCAGGGCCTTACAGATCAAACAGCCAGCATGTGACAGCATCAGTGTCACTCTTTCACCTCTGCGAGAGAATCAAGCAGATTTCTGTGAATAATTATGTGTTCTGAGGCTTTCGAGGTCAGGGGTGGGGTGGGGGGGGGCTTTTTTAAAGGGAATCTGCAGTTGAAATAAGTAAAGGTGACTGTTATTCTCCAAGTATTTCATGTCAGAAACTGTGAATAGCTTTATTGGAAACATTTAAATAATAAGAGGATTATTTATGTGATGTGATGATGTGCAGAAGAGGTTGAAGAATAACTGAGTGACAATACCGTGTATTTGGCGTGTTACTGAGCGTGACATGCCCGCCGGTTCGTCTTTGTCCTTACTTTTATCGTTCCCAGTTATGTGAAGGAGTGAAGTCAAACTGTACCCCCTTCATCAGGACAGTATTTGATGTTGTTCATGGCTACTACCAGTGACTCGTCACTAGGGGGCAGTATCACCACACTGGACCTATCAGCGCACTGTCCCAGCCTGGACATTACTATCTACCTGTTGCTTAGATTATTTGTTACGGTCATATTCATTTTCAGCCAGTCATTCAGCCAAATGTCATTCCTGTCTTGAAAATAGCAGTTGGCAATTGAATCTGCTGCCGTTTTTATGACCACTTTGAACAGCGGCCAGATTTAATTGGCCCCCGTCTCCTTACCGGAGCCTCTTTGGCCCTGGATGTGCTGCTTTTCTGTCCGGTTGACGTATTTGAGCGTGTCGCAGCTTACTGACGCAAAGCCACACCCAGCATTCGCACGATGACTGCCCCCCCCCTCGGCGCGTGAACATGAGCAATGTGCTTGAAATGACATGTGAGGCTTGCTCATATAAAGTGACCCAAGGACAGGAATGTCCCTTAATGGGCCCTCAGGACGGAGCCAACGTCTCTGCTCTGAGGTTATTTATGATCCGGGAGCTGCTTGTATTTACGAGGGTCACATAGTCCACTTTATGGCGGCTCATTCCTCACGTGCGGCTGATGCATCTTGAGAGTTGACATCAGTGCTATTCAGCATCGTGTTCTTCACACATCCTGCTGGATCAGCCAATGAATTCTATGCATTTTATCCTGTAGTATTTGTTTGTGCATAACGGTCAAAACTACTGCTCACTGACAGAGGGAAATGTCACATCTAGATGATTCTGAAAAAAAGGCTAAACCCCTTCGTTAGAGTAAAACATTCAGTGTCATCTGAAGCATCCTGGTTTGAAACCTCCTGCAGAAAGAGCAGAACCGCAGCGCTCCTATATGCCAGGACACTAATGATGGCTAAATGAAGCTGCTTGAACCATTTGCTGTGTTGTCTGACACCACTAGATGGTGCTCTCTGTTAAAAACGAAAGGGCTCAAAACCATGCTCCAAAGTAAACCAAGAGCACCATCTAGTGGGGTCAGAAAATGGTTCATGCAGCTTCATTTGGCCGTCACTTCAGGACATGTTCCACACGGCGCCCTCTCATGGGTATCGTACAGCCTGCGTTTGTGACAGAAAATGAGGTCACAATGGGTTCAAACATTGAAGGGTAGATCAAAGAGTGATCTCATGGATTATTTGATACCAAAACCTTTATTCTCATTACCAGCTGATTGAAAAAAGATCACCAAAGAAAACCAGGCTGATCACAGAAACCAGTTTAATCTACCAAATCTGTGAATTCTGGAGAGTTTTATTGAGCCCCTGTTTGGACAGTATGAGAAACAGCAGGTGTGCCCTGTAGGACTGATGCACACCAAACCCACCTTAGTTTACGGGAAGTGTGATGTTCGCACTGTTCCAGCATCATGAAATGCCACATTTTTGTCTCATGCCCAGATTTCTGAAGGGAGAGTCTTTGCATCCTTATAAACATGCTTCCTGTCTTCCTAGGCTGGCTGCAGCCATCGTTAAGTTTGATTAATGCATCAGAGGAAAACTGAAGCCTTAGTCTTATGCCTATGCCAAAACGCCACCCAGGAATCTGTGTGATCTGTCTGTCCTTCACTAGCAGCTAATCTTTCCGATGTGTCTGGGACAAGGTGGGAGGGGCTGCACAGCAACTCAGCCAATAGTGGTTCTAATTTCTCACCAACACTCGTGCTTTCCTCCGATTTGATTGGCTGCACCTGAGCACCTCCCAGTGCATGCCAGTTGTAATGAGCTGACAGCATTCTTCAACTGTAATAGCAATTAGTTGCGATATGTGACAGTGATACCTCCTGTCCCCTATGTGGCGCTGTTACTAAGATTTGGCCTGTTGCACATCACACTTGTCACCATTGAGTTTTGTTTGTCTTGTGTTTTTTAATTTGACTTTGTCACGTCCATATTTCCATTATAAACTTGACTTCAGGTTTGAGAGTGCAGCTGCCATGTTACCGAAATGCCATGTCTCGTGTTAATGCTTTTCATTTTTATTAATCTAAGGGAAGAATTCAAGACCAGACAAGACCTCGTGTATTAAGTGCCAGCCAATGGTAGCCCAGCTTCCATGCACATTTACCCCAGTGGGGTGTCCAGCCAATCGGAAAGATCCGCTGTCACTATCCAGTTGAATCACTGGAAATCCAAAGAGGGATGCTCAGAAGTCCCAGGCTGAGCGCCTGCTTTAATAGATGTTGCACATTCTGGGAAGTGTCTCCATGACGACATATTCACGGCCCAATGGTTCCGCGCGGTTTGCCAGTGTCCTCCTGTAGGGGGCATTACAGTCAACCCAAAGTTTTGTGACACATGCCCATAACCAGTGTCACACCCCCAGGTCCATGCTGCTGATGCACATTCTCACGCACAGGCATCTGTATGCAGTATTTACACACACAAAAGAAATGGAATTATGAAAAAAAATTACAGTGATATTTTAAGGACAATGTACCGCAGGTGTGTTGTGGCATTAAATAACTATAAGTGGGTCTGAAAAAAAAGAATGGAAATGTATGATTTTGTTTGTTTTTAGAACAGTGTTGATCTATGTATGTATACGAACCTTAATATATTTATACTATATATTGTGTGTATATGCTGTATATATCTACAAAGACAAATCAGAATCTGCGCTGTGCGTGGTTTCATTTCCATGTAGACATGGACTCTGAATCAGCTTTATGAAAATGTGAGCTAGAGGCATATGAAATGTATGAATAAAGGTACTGATTAAAGTCCCATTGCCGTGTCTCAGCGCATCATTCAAGCAGCAAATTCATTTTTAGCAATGGTTGCATAATATGGTTCAAACACCCCATATTTTATTGAACGCAGAAGGTGATTTAAACAAAGGTGTTGCTGACCCTGACCTCTGCTGGCCATTACTTGTTATGACAACCACATAGCACCCCTGTTCAGTATAGAAGCCCTCAGATGCAGGCTGAGGTTTAAAACGCCATACAGAGGATGTTGGACGGCCTCTGGCCTTTTGCACAAAATAAAGCCATTTAAAGCTGTTCCTGAGATGCATTTTGGTCTCACCCAAGAGCACAATGTATTATTAAATGACTTGGTTAAAAAAATAGAACTGAATGTACTACTGAAGATGGGTGCCATAGATTGAACATTGCAGATTTTATTTCCCCTACTCCTCCTCAAGATATCCTGCTTACCCTGCTGCCTGCAATGTCTACACTACCTATGGCGTCTTTCTGACCTGCTCTCCTCTCTGCCTGTGGCGTCTTTCCGGCCTGCTCTCCTCTCTGCCTGTGGCATCTCTTCTGAATGCCATGCTGCTGTACCACTGTTCATCCTGCTATCAGAAGCAGCATCAGCACCTGCCTGCCATCACCTGCCTGCCCCCCTGCTTTGAGACTCAAATGTCGAAATTGGCACAGTGTAAACTGGGATTTCGGCATCTTGCTCATTTGACTTCTCCTGCTGCCCCCTGGTGGACGGGCTCCCCCTTTGAGTCTGGTTCCTCCCAAGGTTTCTTCCTTCTAGGGAGTTTTTTCCTTGCCACTGTTGCCTCTGCTTTGCTCACTTGAGGCTTTGGGCTGGGATAATGTAAAGTGCTTTGAGACTACATATCAGGTGGGTACAAGGTGTGAGGGGGGGGGGGTGTTACAGGTTCGAGTCCCAGTTGGACTGCTGACATGCTGGTGATCTCCTGTGAGACTGCCAGTATCTTACAGGACTACATTGGACTGGGATGACAATCCAATGTTCCAACTGATCTGAGGCCAGTGCGAGGACCAGTATGGCTGATCGGAAGTGACCCAGGAGGAGGGCGGCGGGCAGCTGAGAGTAGGTGGGTTTCCAGCGTGTCCTGTGTCAGGAGGATCATGCTGTGCCTATCAGCCGGCACCACCTGTCATTTCACTGCTCATTCCGACACTTGCCGGAAGGTGCACAGGCAACCGAAATCAATCACTTTCACTGATGCTCTGCCTAAAATGGTTTATAATTCACATGCAAATGAACTCAAATTCTTTCCAAGTCGTTGAATTACTGTGACTGAAAGGGCACTTTACTTGATTCTACTTATATCCCTCAGAAAGAAGTTTAACTTTTGCCTCAAATCCTCTATGGTCTCCGCAAATACCTGGCGCTTCACACAATCTCAACTGTGATCCGAGGAAGGAGGCTTTGAAATCCAAAGCAGGCAGGATTAGTGCAAGCCGCCAGTCACCGTCTGCTCAGTAGTGATTGGAGGGAGAAGGATTTAGAAACCCAACTCGGACAGGATTAACATGCTGTCAGTCACTGCCTGTCCAGCAGTGATTGGAGGAATCAGGCTATGAAGTCATAATTGGGCGGGATTAGTGTGTGTTGTCAATCACTGCCTGCTTGACCTACTTCCCATTGCTTTTCTTTCCAAGTAAGTTGACCCAAGCTGTGACTGATAATCCCACCCAGAGTGGCTTTCAAATCTTCATTTTCCCATCATAACTATACTAGAAGTCACTCAGCTGTAGTGACTGCTTCCGCCACGATGGGGCAGTAAAATCCAGCCAATGAACCGTCATCTCTAAATCTTTATTTTTTAATGTGCTGTCAACGTCGACTCGTGTCGGTAATTTTAAGCGACACCCAGAGGGTAATGTTGCTTCTTTGCTGTTGGAGGAGGAATGAGAAAATGCCTTAGATTTGTTTTCCTACGACACAGTTTAATCTAACCGTTATACCTACACCCTTATAAGGGGGAAACTGATGTCTGCGATTTTAAAGTACAGGCGAGGGAGGGAAAGGTATTAAATATTTAAAAAGAATTTTTAATAGTTTCTTTTGTTTCTGTTGTCTTTGAAATATACTGTAAAGCACGCTGCTAAAATGTACCATATATTTTTTTTTATTTAAATAGGCTTAAGAGGAAACGGAATAATTCCCCTCCACTTGAGGGTTAGGGTTGGGAATATTAACAGGAAGAATGTGAAACATTCATAAAGCTTGTATTTCACACAACCTTCAAGGTTTTCTCTTTCTGTGTATCTGTGCATAGTCGTGCTGAGTCATTTTTGTCCTCTCACAGAAGGACAAGAACAGACCATCCTTGTTATTCTGTTTTGAGTGGCAGTAAACAAGCCGGGTCAGTGCGTGATGAACAGAGAAACGGCCGATGGGATGGACCGGGGGGGGGGGGGGGCGCGGACTG
>JAABNX020000112.1:364852-377343 GCA_015163995.2 Mormyrus lacerda | reverse complement strand
CCCCCCCCCCCCCGCGGACTGTCTGTGCGTGGTTTGAAAACTAACAATGGCGGCCACAAGGGGGAGACTGAAGGGTCGCTGTCCGGCTGAGCTGAGTCACGCTACTCAAGAACCCTTAGGAACCCTTGTGACACATAGCGCCGGAGCGGGAAAAAAAATAGTCTAACGGTTATGAGCATTTAAATAGAGAAGGCAGAGAACAGGGAATTGTGTGTGGTTTATAAATTATTTGTATTTAAAGAGCAGCACTAAACTGATGGGAGGGGGATACAGCTGTACCAAAAATCATTCCCATCCATAAATACTGGGAGTCTAGGGATATACATAGCCTTAGATTAAGCACGCGCCACCAGCCTTAGCAGAGATGGTGCTATACAGTCTACAGAGTGGAAGTGAAACACGCAATCGCTTCATAATAGGATGTTTTTGTTGTGCAGTTGCTTTAGGATTACCTGCACTTGTGCCTTGTCGACTCCGTGAGACAGGGCTGCCAGCTGTGGTCAGCTAACTGGAGAGAGATTTTCAATTTGAGACAAGTCTGCACGCACATTTACATGTATGTATGAGTTTTACTACATTGTAAACAGTCTGTACGCTTCGCAAGGTGCCCCGACGCTTTGATGTAGCTAATTTTATAGTGGAATAATATAGATTTGCCATAAGATTTCTTGCGTGAGCGTCTGATATCGTCACACCACATACTTTTGAGTTGGCAACCCTGGTGACATCATCATCATCCTGTTTGTGATGTGCTATGTCGTTTGGACAAAAGCGTTTTTTGTTAAGTTGTTTCTCCCCGGTGTAAGAAGGTAGTATATTGTGTTTTTTATTAAAAGAGATGTACAAGCGATTTTTCTCTTTATTAAACTTTTGCCCATAATGCTACCTGTCAAGACTATGGCTCCCAGAAAGCGCTACGTATGTACCGATGGTGGCCTGCATCTGCCACGGAAGCTCCCCCCCCTCCGCGATTCATTCACATGAAATCCTCAGAATGCGACGCCGGAATAACTGCTCTCCCAGTCAACGGGCCCCCTGGGGGGTCCGGCTATGTGGAAGGGGCGGGACCCTTAGGGGCGAATCCGATGCGAAGAGAGGGACAAGTTATGCAAAACGCGAGCTGTCGCCCAGTCGAAGGCAAGCGGTGTGCCCGGAGGCGGGCCCACTCATAAATATTAAGCTACAATGAGATCCTTGTAGCCAATGGGAATCCAAGGGAGAGGAGAAGACTAATAAGCATTTGACAGCTGCGAGAGGAAAATCATCTAGATGTAGAGAGAGGGATGGGGTGAGGAGTGGCGGTGCTCCGCAGCCGCAGCTGTACTAACGTTGCTCTGAATTAAAGATGGAAATGCACGCTGTGCAATAGCAGCCCGTGCAAATCAACGGCAAAAGTTACGGCAGGGTTACGGAGGTCTTGTGGAAGAAAAGTATTTGACGGTCTTTTTTTGTCCAAAAAAAGAAGAAGGGAGAGAGAGAGGACGGTATGTACCGTGCTTTCTCCTTCCCGATGTCTGCGGAGCGCAGCCGGAATAAGGAGCGTCTGGAGGCGAGCCTCGCCGGCTTGTGCGAGCTGGAGCTGCTGAAGCAGAGGCAGGAATGCCTGGTGCTGAGCGCCCTGTCCCTCGGGGACACCACGCCGGGGCAGCCCGCTTGGGGAGACCTCCAGCCTCCCCGCTCGGCTGCTTCTGCTCAGCTCCGGAGCCAAGACGACTTGACTCTGAGACGACAGCTGGTAAGAAGTTAATTAAATTTTGGCTGATTGTTTTTTTTTTTTTTTTTTTTTTTAAGTTTTTGCGTATTCTTTCGTTTGTTCTGGAGTGCTGAAGGTTTTCCTCACTAAAGTAGACGGTGGAGACTTTTATAAAAGTAAAGCAGCGCCTCGGATGCCCCCCTTTTCTGCCCCTTGGTCGGTGCTCTAGTAAAGATGTCCTGAAGCGTTTATAATGTGACTGGCGCTCCACTGCCCCAAACGCAAAATAACGGGCCCCCCACATATAATAAATCACAGTAAAGAGCGCCCGGAGTCCCATGCAAGCGTGGCCTTTTATGGTGAACTCGGCGAATTTGGTTTTATCCCATTGTGCGCTGAAATCACACCGGCTGCGGCTTTAAGTCGAATTAAAATGAGTGATAAGCCTTTTGTTTACACTGGAACCGGATCGACTCTGTTCGCAGGGAGAAGCCGGGGGAGAGGGGTTCTTTCCTTCAAGGGAGTTTACATTGGTGTTACCCAATATTTCATATTACAAAATTATTAGCGTGTGCTAAAAAGTATGTAAAACTTTTAAACGATAAGCACTTTAACTAAACCCAGAAAAACTTATGCGGGACGGTCTGATTTACACGCTGCCATCACTTCGTAAGTGTCATGGAAATCTTCACTAGATTGTAGTTCATTTTGTGTGATGATTTTTAATGAAATCTCCGGCCACATTTTTTTCTGCACTACAAAGCAAGGAGCAAAAATTTATTTGCATACTGTATTTTGGGTGTGGAGCGTTTTCTCGTTATTGCTAGGTTTCCTGCAGTTGAAACTGGTTTTTAAGAGTCGTTATTGTATTAAAGCCCGAGTAAATCCAGTGTTATTTCTTTTTATGGGCGCAGCGTATTACAATGTAGAGGCCAAGCAGGGCAAAGTTGTTCGGCAATATTAAGGTTTATGCACCGATAATGTCCGCCCGTTATTAGGACGACAGACCATGCAAAAATACTTGAAAATTCTCAATATGATAGCAAGATTATATACCCTCGTACATTACTGTGATATATAGTCATTTTTATTACAGTGTGGTTCACAACATGATTCACTCCCCCCTCTTCTCCAAGGAGTGCTGAATTTAAATGGCAGTTTAATATTCATGCCGATTTAATTGTGTAGTGCGGCATTATGTGATAACACGGAGCGAGACCTCCCCCCTCCCTGTCCATGCGGCCTCACTGCCGGCGCCCCCAGCCGCAAAGCTCCAGTTCAGGGGGACTTTAAATTAGTTGGAGAAATTAAATAAACAGCGCCTTTCCCGCCACCTCCCCAGCATTGCTCCCTTCAGTTCTCCCCCAAGTGCTGCGTTTCTGACAAAGGGGGCGGCTGGCCCGGAATACTAATGATCTGGAGCCGCTCGCTGGGCTGCTGGCGTGCGTGTGCGCGCCGAACCGCGGGGGCGCGCTCAGTATTATCTACAGTCCCGTGGATATAAAACCGGTGGCTTGGCGAAGAATGCACACATCTGCCACGAATAGACAGGATAGGAGTGCGAATAAATGGATGCCGTGTAAATTTGACAGGTTGCGGTGTTGCTTACCTGGGGGGTAAGGAACGGAAACTATCTGGTGATGTTGGCGCCGCAGTGCTCTTTGTTAAACCAGGACAGGACAATTCCGTTTTATGACAGAGCACGCAGATATCTGCGGTGTTTCCGCTTAAAACAGCCGGAATTCCTCTCTATTTTCATTATCGCGCCGTAATCACTGCGCCTCGAAACGTGACTGTTTGTAGGGAGTTGTTAAAACGCTCTGTGTGCAGGATGCACTCTTTCACTGCAGTCTACAGGGCAGCTCGGTGCAGCTGTACACAAGGCGCTCATTGAGCTGAAGCTGGGACAGAGAATCCTGTCAGAAAAGCGCTGTTTTATTTAAACCTTTATCCCCCTGACTGGGATCTTTATAAATAGCGTTCGCGGAGCAGCCATGAGGCTGCATGTCGCATATCTGTGACGGGGAGTTTGACAGCACTGCTTTCTGTCCCGAACGCTGAGTGGGCGTGTTCCCCAGTGTGATCTGCGCGGGCAGGCGGCCCTGGCGTGTGGGTTCGGGTCAGGGACGGGTCACGGTTATGGGCAGCACCTAGGACCCCGGATGCTGCCGGCCGGTGTTAGCCTGGTTTTGGGTAGATCAAGGGGGACCCATCTTGCCTGGAAGTGAGTCATTGCCACCCACCCAGCAGGTCCTAATCCACCCCCCACGTGCCCTGTCCGTGTGACCACGTGACCAGAGGCTGGTAGTTTATTCCAGGCCTCACGGTGCTGACAGGCATCCAAGGGGCAATGACAGCTGGAAAACCCTGAAGTCTGTCTATGTGTGCCTGTGTTCATATGTTGTGTAGGCATGTACATTCTGCATTTATATGCATATCTGTTTATATCAGATTCATTTCAGCGAAATGAACACAGAGATTATTTGGGGTCACAGTGCTACGTTTAACTAACGTGACGCCATGGTCGCGGTCCAGACCGGAGCCTTGTGCAGTGCAGCATGACACGCCTTAGGACAGGGCGATGCTGTGCAGTGCCACATGAACGGCGTGCAGTGCCACATGAACGGCGTGCAGTGCCACATGAACGGCAGTGTGTTAACCAGACAACGAAAAAGACTAAATGTGTCAGGTTCCAGACTGGGTCGCTGGGGCCGGACAGGGCAGCACACAGGCCCTGTGTGTATGTTGGGGGGGCAGCTCCTGACACCCGCCTGTGTTGGGTAAACATTCTGAATTCTCAGGCACGTGCTGTGGAAGAACGGGGGGGCAGTGTGGGTCTGGCCACTTTAGGGAACAGGAGCAGAAAAGAAACTGTAATTACTGCCCTCCCCCACACGGAGCGGGCATTGCTGGAACCAGTAATTACCTTGTAATTACACCAGTGGCAGGAGCAGGAGCTCAAGCTGTGGTGAGAGGAGGTGTCATTTTGTTGGGGGGGGGGGGCACTGAGCCAGTGTGCCTGGGATTGATTGACGTCCATGCATGTGTGTCTGTGTGTTTATCTATTTGTGGGTGTGTATCTGAGTGCATGTGCTTTTGTCTTTCTGTGTGTGTGTGTGCGTGTGTGTGCGTGTGTGTGTGTGTCCATGTTTGTGTGTCTGTGTGTTTATCTATTTGTGGGTGTGTATCTGAGTGCATGTGCTTTTGTCTTTCTGTGTGTGTGTGTGTGTGTGTGTGCGTGCACGTATGTGTGTCTCAGCCTGTGTGTGTCCATGTTTGTGTGTCTCAGCCTGTGTGTGTGTGTCCATGTTTGTGTGTCTCAGCCTGTGTGTGTGTGTCCATGTTTGTGTGTCTCAGCCTGTGTGTGTGTCCATGTTTGTGTGTCTCAGCCCGTGTGTGTGTGTCCATGTTTGTTTGTCTCAGCCCGTGTGTGTGTGTCCATGTTTGTGTGTCTCAGCCCGTGTGTGTGTGTCCATGTTTGTGTGTCTCAGCCTGTGTGTGTGTCCATGTTTGTGTGTCTCAGCCTGTGTGTGTGTTCACGTTGTGTGTCTCAGCCTATGTGTGTGGGCATGTTTTCGTGTTGTCCGTGCACAGTCGGCCCTGCGTGACTCACACGGCGTAAGCGATGGTGTCGAGGTACCGATCCCCCCACCCCCAGCCCCATTCCACGCTCCATCACCCCTCCAGTGGCCAAGCCTCCATGTTGCCATGGTGACACTGGGTTACATCACCGGCCCAGGCTAATGACCATGTCTGCAGCGAGGTTCTGGGGCTCCAGTCTTCAGGAGAGCAGCCCAGCGCTCTGATAGGGAACACCAGGAAAAGTGCAACCCCCCCCCCCCCCGTTTCCCCCCACTTAATCCCAGAAACCAGCTTCCAGTTTATTACCTCATGCCTTGGCGCCTGTCTGCGTGTCTGTGTCTATGTGTCTATGTGTGTCTGTATGATAATCCGAGTGGATCCCACTTCATCATCTCGATATCCTAAGATGGACACTAACCTTGAAGCACAGGTCCCACCCTCGCAACC
The DNA here is from genome assembly GCA_015163995.2 of Mormyrus lacerda. NCBI lineage: Eukaryota > Metazoa > Chordata > Actinopteri > Osteoglossiformes > Mormyridae > Mormyrus > Mormyrus lacerda. Next base: position 371,621 of record JAABNX020000112.1, on the reverse strand, counting down.
CCCGTGTGTGTAACACCAAAGTCACGCGATGGGATGGTGTTTTTCCCCAGCCGGTTACTGATGGTTAATTAGCCCCTGAGAGTGGCCACACCTTCTATCCTCCCACCAGCAGGTGGTGCTGCCATATCTCCCTGTACGTCAACACCCCGTATTAGCACAGCTGTTGTCGCAAACAGCTGCGCTGCCTGTTAGCGTGACGTGCTTAGCCGCGACACTGTGGCGGGATTCGGGGGGGGCAGACATCCGAGGGTTAATTACAGTCCCTGTGGGTCTGAATGCCAGCCTGTCTGCTGGCGCACAGTTTTAATGGCTGATACCCTTATGATGCGTATATTTGTCTTTGGAGTTTGATAAAATATGACTCAATTAAATAAAAATGGACTCTTCACTGGATGCCTGTCAAAGCTTGATCCTTTGGTTGTTACGTCAGGGTTATCTTGCTCTTTGGAAGAGAAAACGACAAACTTAATGGGCTAATTCTTAGCATAAACCTTCGCATTTTACCAGTTGAGTAACCCGAGATATGTGAGAACCAGAAGCCTTTTGCCACCGTCCACTTTTAACAAACCTCCCTCTGGTAAGAGCCAGTCAATCTCAGCTGTGATACAATATTTCTGCAAAAGGTATTTGTGCAGAGAAAACAAACTGGTCACGTGATACAGATGGAACAGTGAAAGGGGCCTTCTGGAGGCATCTAGCCGTCTTTCATTCTGCCTGTTTCCTCATACCGATTTTGCCAAAGCCAAATTCTACCTTCCAGTTTGACTCTGGCAAACTAGCACTGTTGCCCAGGTGGTGGCGCTATATCAGCATCGTTAAGTCAAACCAGTCCCTTTTCAGATCACATCCACTTCAGCTCAGCTAACGTGTTGTCTCACTGGGCAGGCTGACCCAGACCAGATACCAGGGCTAAACGCCTACTCTATGGTACGCCAGCACCCACGCCGCCTGCTGTCAGCCCCTGTTAAAGTTGTTACCAAAGAACAAGTGCCATGATGTAAATCCATCATTCACCGGGCAGATGGATATTGATTCATTTCCTTTGTACTTCAGACTAGAGAGAGGAGTGCCAGATAATCTATTTAGGGTCATCGCTGCGCGTCCAGGGCTGAATTTAAACCTCATAATAGAGCCCTTATTGGTTCTAGACCGGCAGTTTAAGAGATGGAGTCGCTCGATAGAATAGATGCCGGATTATTGAAGGCGAAAGTCCGAAACAGCTAAGTGAAATGTACCCCCGCTGTGGGAGCTCTGCGTGGTCTTGTGAGGCTCTCCAGAAGGTTCTGTTTGTGTTTCTGTGGGAGGAATGTAAACAGTCCGCCGGTCCTGCCACTTGGAGTGGTGCTCATTCACCCTGAGTTTTGATCTTTTTTTTTTAATTTGTTTTGACTGCTTAGAACCAAATAAAGGACCGACTCCCCTGTCCTGCAATGAACCCCCCCCCCCCAACCCCACAGCCTGGAGAAGGGGCTCAAGGGGCTTGGCACCCGGGGCAGGGGCACGAGCGCATGAGAGGCAGATGTTAGATAGATGGATGGGACAGTCGCTGTCTCAGCGTAGCCCCTGCCTGAAGCTGTCCCAGACTGTCACCACCCCCATGACACCCCCCCCCCAAATCTGACAGGCCGCTTGTCACGAGTCCCCTGCAGGGCAGGTCTCCCTGTCATGGTGGACACTCTATCAGTGTGACTGACACCAAGGGACTGATGGGGAAGAATCAGCAGTGATAGCCTCGGCTTTCCGGAACAGAAGTGCCACTCGAGGCTGTAGGCAATGGGAGAGGCCAAAACAGGGCCAGAAATGACCCGAGGCAGTCCGGGTCCTCCTCAGCCATGCCGGGGTCAGTCCATGAATGACCTGACTGGATTGTTGAGCAGTACAGATCCGCAACATCTCTTTCCTAGTACGGCAGTCGATATTAACGTGTTTTCAAGCTACAGCCACCAGCTTGCAGCCAGGATCCGTTCGTGTCGCAGGCCTCACGCGGTCAGGGTTAATTCCTTGGAATCTGCGTACGTTCCCGTTTTCCAGCTCTCTGGCCCCTTGCTCCCATCCAGATGCCGCCCCCCGGTATGTGGAGCCGCACAGACAGGCTCAGTGTTTATAGTGTCTGAGTGTGAGACGGCTCAGCACCCCAGTTGGCCTGATGACCTCAGGGAACCGTCCACACGCCCCTCTGGCATCCCATGGCATCTCTCAGGGGAATGCACTGCCTGCACCTGGGTGGTTTCAAACAGTCTCTGTTTGTCCTGGTTACGGCTTCACGGCCATGTGACCTCCAGGCCTGGTGGGGGCGCTGTGGGTTGGTGGTGTCCCTGACTCCCTTCATTTATGTTCTACAGAACAGCCTGCAGTGTCATCCCTGGAGCCTGCTGGCAGCGTTGGAACAGCAAGTAGGAGAGTTGAGGGTAGACGTGGAGCCCAGTGTTCCAGAGGGCCCCAGCGAGGTGGGGGACAGCCGGCCCAGTTCAGGTACGTCCCCGGCACATACATGAGGCTCTGCTCCACACCCCGTCATCCAGAACCAGAGCGTTTAATTTATTTCCAAACTCAGAGAAGGTTGGGAGTTTGCTGTGAATTCTCACACGTTTGGTTTGTAGTGACAATAAACAAACACACATGTAAGGTGTCCAGGTTTGGTGAGGAATGCTCCCTGGAGTAAACCTCTGACTCAGCTGCACGGCCCGCTGGGTAACGGGGTGGAGAGGCCCGGAGCTGGTGGTCATGCCAGTCTCTCCCTGCCTGGTGTCACCCGGTTAGCACTGAAGCTGAGTGGGTCACACCGACGGGATGGATGTGGCCGGTATGGGGTGTGAAGCGCTCACCGGCTCCTCCCACAGGCTTCTACGAGCAGAGCGAGGGCCGCTCCTCCGCCGGCCTCTCCGACTCCTCCATGCTGGGAGAGCTCCCCTCCCCCAGCTGTCCCCGCCCCACACGGTCAGCCTACCCCGGGGAGAGACCCAAGTCCGTTGGTGAGTCCCCTATCCTCAGATCTGCGTGGACCTTGATGGGGGCTGTCAGAGGGCTCAGTTTGATGTTTCGCCGCAGAAAGTTGCAGCGAGCAGCTGGCAATCCGCGGAGCCTGAATTCCTCGCCTCCGCAGGAAAATCATTTAAAAAAAACTGAACGTTTTTCCAGCCCCAGACACTGATCGCTGTGTTAAAATTTAACCGGCAGTGGCAGGAAAGCTCATGGACACTCAGGGCCTCCGGCAGTACAGATGGGCCCTCTTTAGGCAGAGGGGGAAGGCAGACTGAAAATGACAGCGGCGCATGTGGAAAGGCATGCACATGCAGGGAGCACAGAGGAGAGTGGCAGCAGTGCAGGGGGGGCAGCTGCAGTATTTATTACATGACAAACTCAGGCCCATCCCCCCGATGATGAAATTTCTGACCTTGGTGGGGCTGAACCGGCTCACAGCTCGCTAGCAAAGACTACACCACCGCAGGCACGCACGCATTCTTACAGCTGCTATATGATCATACACTCGCAGGAAAACATGCAAGCAAACGTGCATGTCTGCTCTGCCTCAAATCGTGTCTTTTGTTTCCAGGAGAAGCCTTCGGAGCGAACCGGGACGGGATGCTGGACATGGGGTCGCGGCCCGCAGTCCCTCGCTCCTTTTCTGCCCCGTACCCTTCTTTGGAGGGCATCGCGGAGGGAGTGGCGGAGGAGGACCCCTGGCTGTGGGACTCTCACTGCCCCACGGAGCTCGAGGGGGAGCCTACGGCCGAGGACTATAAGCAGGCCCAGCGCGTGGAGAGCTACATCCTGGGTCTCATCCAGCGCCGGGCCCTACCCCAGCGGCCCTCCAAACCACGCACCAGCCTGGGCCCCCCCGACTCCAGGGGTGTGGTCCGGCAGAGCAGTCTGTGCCGCAAGGAGCCCCCCTTAGGCCCCGAGCTGCGTAACATCTCACCAGGGCTAGAGGGCCAAGCCTGGGCCTGCCGCAGCCTGGATGAGCAGCACTATGCGGCGCTGCCCGTGGAGGGTGCCCTGCCCGTGATGTATGCCCGGCCCAGGCAGGCGGCCCTCACCGGGCTACCCCGCTCCGCTTCTGTAGACTATGCTGGGGGAGCCCCCGACCCAAGTGCCAGCGAGTCCGATTCGCCCCAACACTTCCACAGCTACCCGGTCCCTGACTCGCCGTCATCCTACGACCAGATGGTGAGCGCCCAGTACATCCCAGCGCAGCCCTGCCGCACGCCCAACCGGGCACCCACGCACCGGCCCCCGGCGGCTCCTAAACCCGGTAGGACTGGCTACTCGCCCGAGCAGCCCCAGCCCCGGTCCCGGGCCGTACCCAAGAAATGCCGCTTCAGTGAAGAACGACCGGCCTCCCGCAAACCGGGCCGCAAGGCCTGCCGCTCACAGTCAGAGAACAGCCTTCTGGGGCAGCGGGGGGGCACTGAGAGGAAGTACAACACCGTGGAGCGAGATGGCGGGAGGGGTGGCCCCATCAAGAGCCGCCGCCCCCCACAGGGTAATTCCAGTTATCGCCGCTGGCGGTCTACTCTGGAGCTCAGTCAAGATGAGGGCGAGCACCCGGGGGAGCAAGGCCCCGCCCGCCGCCCTCGCAAGCCTCGGGCTCCGGGGCCTCCCTACCCATACTCACATGGGCCACCCCATGGCCACCACCACCACCCAGAGTACCTGGAGCATGCGCTGATGTGCAGGCCAGAGGATGGGCCTCCTGCCCCGGGAGAGTCTGAGTCCAGCCTGAGCGAGGCCGATTCCCCCGGCTCCACCTCCCTGTCCAGCGACTCTGACGAAAGCGGCGGTCTGGTGTGGCCCCAGCAGCTGCCACCTCAGTTGGCTCCCCCCTCCCCACCAGCCCTGCCCGGGGCCCCAACACAGCCCAAAGCCTTCGTCAAGATCAAGGCCTCCCATGCACTGAAAAAGAAGATCTTGCGTTTCCGAACAGGTTCCCTCAAGGTCATGACCACCGTGTGAGGCTGGGGCCACACCTCCTAGCATGCAAACACACCTGCTCGCTTTATCCCTCCACGCTGCCACTGTGAACCATAACCCCCTTGGTCACAAGACCTCTGCGGGCCACAGGAAGAGATGTCGGATATCAAGACTGCTGTAGGTACCCCACAGACCCCCTCGCCGATAGGGTGCTCCAAGTGTGGAGGCCTGTTGAACGGTAAGGCTCCAGGGAAAGAGGCTGGCAAGTAAGAGAGGGGGCGGCCCTGCCCTGCCCATCCCCACCAGGCAAGTCAGGTCAAGGACACAAGTGGGAGCCGTTGGCAGGGAAGGCCAGGATCAACCTACCATTGAAGCATTCCTGGGATCTGATCCCAGCCACAACCGCCAAGGTTGCCGACCTGCTGGTCAGCGCCGCCCTACCTGTAAATGTGTACATACCGACGTGCAGCCTGTATAAAATGTGTAAATAAATAGCTGTGATCTAACAGTCAATGGTTTATTTTATCAGGAGGAAAGGCTACGGCGGACAGACTCCCCGCCCCGCACATCCACCCTTCTATGTCCCCACCCCGGTTCTGGTCCAAGATTCTTTCTCCGTCCCTCACCCCTGTCCTGTCCACACCTCCATCTCAAAGTAGCCATTGATCTTGTGTTGCTTAAAGAGTCTATTTTGAGTTGTTATTTTGTTCTGAGAGTGAAGCAGCAGGCAGGCTGTGCCAGCTTAGAGTTAAGGGAATGTCGGTGCACATGGAGCAGAAAACTTTTGGTTTAAGGAGGAGATCTCGCTGTGTTCTTATTTCCACCCACTTTTAATAAAAGAATCCGCTTACACAGATGGATCTGCATAGAAGGATTCTGGGTTGCTTTGTGGTGTCACATGGGGGACGGTAACGCGGTAACTCAGGAGGTGGTACCATTGGGGTATTATGGATTCTTCTATGTGCTAATGGATCATGGGCTGGTTGCCCCTGTTCCCCCCTGCTGCATGACAGACATGGTATGGCCCATTCTCCCTCAGCACCAAAGGGAATGGGGACACAACTCCTACTTCTCACATTAGTGTACAGACCCCACCCCCCACATACACACACGTTTGATGGGCAGACAGGCTCAGAGGAGACGCTCACACTGTCACACAGGCAGACGCACATGGCTGCGGTTTAATGTCGAGTACCACTCGCAGACTCGGCAAAGGGATTCTGTCAGGAGTGAGAGAACAAAGAGCGATCTGTCTGCAGGCTTGGGCTGCACACGGGGCAGGAGCACAGGAAGCGGAGGCGGTACGTGCAGAGCCGGGAAGTGCGAGAGTAAAGAACAGCTGAAGTCACGAAGAGCCGTGCAAGGAAGTCGGTCAATGTCGTGCAAGAAAATGAGAAAGAGTCATGCAGATAGTCGGACAGGCAGTGAGTCATAGGTGAACAGACACATGGGTGAGCAGGAGTGAGCTGAGAGGCCTCCCTGCAAACTTTTAAAGTCATCTAAGCAACCCCCAACCCAAAAGTGTTTCTCCTTCTTTCCTGATTCCTCTTTCAGTCCTACTCACTCCATCCTTCCATCTGGATGCTGTTAGAGAGGCATGTGGCCTTCGGGCCAGGAACCCGGAGCACTTCCTGCGAAGGAGAGGGAGGGAAAGTGGGAGGGGGCAGGGGTGCGACGGTGGACCGGGCAGCGGGGGCAAACGAAAACCAGGAGATCCGGGGGAGAGCAGAAACAGAGAGTGTAAAGAGGTGGACAAAAAGCTGAAGCAGTGGGGAGATCACTGAGCCCGGCCCTGTACAACATCTGGATCTGATTAACATGGAAGAGAGGAGGGGAGAGAGGACAGGGTGACTGCGAC
>JAABNX020000112.1:321315-336332 GCA_015163995.2 Mormyrus lacerda | reverse complement strand
AATTAGGACTTAAAGGCTGGAACCTAGACTTGGTCGACCTCCCAGCCAGTCACCATGTTACAGGCTCTGCTCAGTTTCTCCATGAGTCTTGTTCCCTAGTATCTGGTCGTCACCTCATAGAACTTGAGTCATTGAATGTGTGATGGTGAGTTTTAAATGCGGTTCACATTAAGATCCTTATTTCCTCCTATTAAAATGGATTCTTTGTATTGAACCAGAGAATAGGTTTAAATAAGACTCGATTTTAAGTGGATAGTGGAAATCTGCCTAATATGTGTCTCCCTTGAATGGTTCCAAATGACTCGCCTGTTAAGTTGGGCTACATTTTTGGAAATCTCTATGACTTTGTAACATTTGCCATTTTATATGGCGATTTTTTTTTCCTAATAAAATGAAAAAAAAGGTCTTGCTGTACAATTTCTCTGTGTGGCTTTTGGTGTTTCTATTGCATTTGCGGAAGTATGTGATAGTTGTAGCTGGGTGCCTTTCTCTATGGTCAGTGGCACAGTAGGTTAGAGTTTCGATAATGTAAATGACATTTTCTTCCATTTCTTGGTAACCTATATATGGCCATTCGGTTTTACGGTGTGGCCTTCCAGAACCTTAGCCTAGTGTGACTGCTGTTCGAAACAAGAAGTTGCTCAGTTCACGGTAATTCTCAGCGCCCTCTGCTGGTGCAGAGCGTAGCGGCATTAACGTGCTTTTGATCGGAAACACAAATTACGTTCGGCTCAAAGCCAGCGATGGTATTTTTGAATTGCTGCCATTCTGAGCGGCTCACTCCCTGCCCGGGATATCCCAATCATGCTTCTTAGGTTTCGATGTTATGTCGTTTGGTAAAAATGAGTACGGTTGCTTCGAAATAACGAGGAGCGGAATAAAACGTAGGGACGGTTGTGCTGAGAAACGCTCTAAAAAGGGAACTAAGCGCTGCTGACTTAGGGGCAGCCTCGATGGGCAGCATTAATTGTTGTTCAGTGTGCGGAGTTTATATGTTATTTCTACATCATGCGTGTTTCCTCCCCCAGATCAAATATACCGAGTACAGCTGGCTGGCATCTCTCACGTGCCCGTACAGTATGATTGTGTCTGGCGACGAAGTGGCGTCCCGTCAGGGGTGTCCCCCATCCTTGAGCCTTGTGCTTCCTGGAAGAGATGAATGGGCACGCATAATATATGTGCATGTAGATTAGATATAAAACATTGTGTGTTTTCGAAAGCTGTGTTTTGATTACTCATCGCGGTGGTTATTGTCGGAAGTACAATAACGCCATCGTATTAGATGAATGGTTTTAGAGTTTGAGGAAAATCTGCCCATGTCTTTAACGGTTAATCATACTTTTAATACGTGAATGGAACAAAATTCCAGCTTGCAAATTCGCTGCAGGATAGATCACAAAATTCTTACTGAAATTGCTGTACGGGATTTTCATGTTTATATAGGTTTAAACAGGGTCGTGTTTGTTTAAGAATGAAACAACTGGCATATTAAATTCTAAATGCAAATATCCTGCCGTAATGGTGCTCAAAAAATCGGTAAAATTACATGAAATTATAAGGATGAAATACTCGCGCAAACATTTTAGGCCTAAAAGGGGCTTACTCATGTCTAATTGTTTAGCTATCTTTGAGCTACCCTGTATAATATATACTTAACAAGCATATATAAGCCCTCCGGCTTTTAGCCGTGTAGGGTAGTCTTGGAAAACCAATAGTGCTGAGTCATTTGAATAAAGTGCTTCTTGCATAAAATGAACATCTGAACAATATACAGCGAGAGATGGACGAGCGGTGCTGCGCAGCATATGAAGCCTTAAAGTAACTTCTGCAACTTTCAATCTGCTGTCGCTTTTCTGCCTACAGAAAAGAGATTACAATTGAGAGACACAAAAGGAGACCCGAGAACATTCATATCCGGTTTGTGGTGGTTTAATCTATAGTTATTTACACGACTGCCTTTTCTCTTCAATTCGTTAAACCTTTATCGTATTTTATTATTTTCTTTCATGAGAATAACTGATTGAGTTTATACCCAGGTTTGTCTGTGTGGGGGTGAGAGACAGGAAAGGCTTTGCGGTTTTAAACTCACGATTCACTTTTTTTTTTTTTTGCTTGCTTCCTTCCTCCTTGTGTATGGTATTTCTGTGACCACCGAGAAGCCTGGGCATTAAGTGGGTTAGTTTAGGTACATATACGTTTTAAATAAATGCATGTATTGCGGGGCTTTTTTGTTGCGCCCAGCCCCGTAAAATCAGATAAAGGGGGTTTATCTCCATGTCCCGTGCGCCTGACATTGCCCGTGTAACAGCGAACACACCGGAACGCGCATCTCGGCTGCTGAAGCTGCGGCTCAGTCGTCATTTATGGTTATGATGGGAGGGGAGCGCCGGATCGGCACCGAAATCACGGCAAATCAGCCAAGATAGGTGTTTCGGGCGGGAAGCGGCAGAAATGGGGCCTAAACGTGGGCGCTGTCACCCTGTGCTACGTATAAAGTAGGAATAAACGAGCGGTGGGTGTACAGGCTGTGCGGAGCGCCGGCAGACTACCGTGCGAGGACGCGCTCCTCTCTCCCCTCCCCTCCCGAATCAGGAAATAGCCAGCCAGTCGTCCTCCTCCTCTTCTCTCTCTCTCTCTCTTGTTTTCTTCATGATCATGAACTCATAACCCGGGGCGGCTGGTTACATCTGTACCCCCGACCGGCTGCATAATCGCTTTTGTGTCTTTCGTTTTCCAACCGGGACCGGGGACTCGGCGCATCTCGGCACCGACACCGTTCTCCAAAAATGAGGTAAGGACTGGGGTAAGTGTGATTTGTACGCGTGTCTCCCTTCATCCGGCCGCTTTTCAACACGGTGCACAGAGCCGGTTCCTGAACCACGGCTTTCCTTTTATTTTTGGCTCTATCTATCCCAGATTCTGTATTAATAGGTTATAAAGCACCTCTGGCTGCCGGGGATTATGTGGGAAGACACTCATTTGCCCGTCTCTTTATACGATTGTCAATCTGACAGTTATCCTAAACTTTTCACCCTCCCCATTGCGATCAATCGTCGCCGCACCTATTTGTGACACAGGGCTGAATTATAACCGGTTTTACATGGACAGTTGCACTGTACTGGACTGAGCCTCCCGGCAGAGATACTTCCTACAGCACAAATATATAAAATACAGACGTTCGTGTTCCTGTGTGTCTATCTCGCCATCTTGAGATCCTTGTGGATGCATGATGTAGACGGACCAAACGTCTGACCGAATCGAATACTTTAGTTTTGCAGTCTTAGCTTTAAAAGCTTTAGAGGGTTGTTATGAAAGTGGGTAATTTTTCTGGCTTGTATTATTATGCCACGCCGTCTTTTCTTTGCACAATGCACTTCTCACATTCAGTTGTAACACGTCGTAGGTGATTTCCCAATTTCCCTATTTAGACCCCAAAGGTTAAAGGCGGCCGTTGCCTTTGTTATTCATTGTTTCTTTCTCTCGTTCTTTCTGTTCTCCGAGAGGTGACCAGAGGACCGGTTTCACTGCAGGCTGCACCCGGAACCGCGCTGACATTATCGGTGCGCTCAGATCCGCATCCCTTTGTGGAGCAAAGCCTGTCGTGTTCACGGCTACGAATCGCTGCCACTTAGCTGTCGTTTTCCAGCTAGACCGTGCAAAGGAATAGAGTACGGAGTTTACGGATACTTTACTATAGTGCAGTAAAGTATCCGACGTGGATGTGCAAACTATGCAGAAATTCTCTATTCGCTGTATCCGCACTGACGTACCAGTCCGATTTCAATTACAATATTTAAGTAGCATAATGTTTTAAGTGTATTATGTATTAAATATTTAGGTATTATATTAAAATTATATTATATTAAACCTATATAATGAAAAGTAAATATAAAACTTTCATCTAGTGCAGTCATGTAACGTTTTTTAAAGTGAGGAAGAGGACGTGGTTTCCGCGCAAACTGAAAAAGATTTTCCTAATGTTAAACATGTGCGGATTTCCGCAACTTCAGAAATAAACGAAATCGAAAGCGACCGACATGTGAAATAACCCCGATATCTTGTGCTGGATGAACTCTCTGTAGGATGGGTGGCGTAACTGCCTGCCTCGGGTGACTTTTTGGGGTCTTTTACACATCATCCGTTAAATGTAACTTTTCAGTCATATAGGCGTATAGTAAGTTGTCGGTTGATTTGCATGAGCTTGTTTGACATCTGTGAATGACTGAAAGGAGAATAGGTGGAAAGATGCAATGGCGTAGTGGCACCTCGTTGGAGCTGATCTTCTACAGATGGTTATTCAGAAAACAGGGGAAGCGGTTCGGCCGGCATAATGGCTGTCATCGCGGCAGCAACGTGATTCATGCCGCTTATCGCTCCGCTCGCCCTTGCTCGCCCACTCCCAGTTCTGGCCCCAGACTAAACTGCTTTATCTTTGGAAAACATGCCAGTCCTCCCACAACACTCGCTCACACCGGACACAGAGAAACGGGAAGGTCGAAACGGGGATGGCTGTCTCAACGCTGGCGTGGGTTTGTGGGAACGCCGGTCAGCTATTCCCGGACAGCTGTCTCCCGGAGAGATGACACATTCACTGCCACCCCCTTCACCCTGAGTGGTCCATCACTCAGTCCTGTCTGCGCTGAGAATATGTGCAGGACAGGCAATGGAGCTTCGGGCATCTCCTTGGGATGATGTGGCGGACTGGCTCTCATCCGCTCTTCTCTGACGCTTGGGGGCCACGCAGCGATTCATCTTACGTAGTGTTTGCGCTGTCCTGTGTGCAACTCACACGTCTGGCCCGTGAGTCTTTCCATGTAGGAAATTGCAAAGGGGAACTTGTTTTTTTTGCGATACCCTCACACCTCCCGATAGGCCAATGAATTGCAAAAAGATATAAGATTACACTTCTCAGAGTTACACTTCACGAAAATTCTCTGTTCGCTGTAAATGTCGCATTTCCCCCTGTGCGCTGTCGCCTTGATGTCACGCGATTGGTGGTTTTACACTTTACACGTCATTATTTATTCCTACAGTAATTTGGCAGGTTAAAGGTTTTCTTTATTTATCCTTGTAATAACAGCCCCAGTATTTTACTTAATATAATTATAGCCATGAGGAATTTCTTAGCTTTACCAACACTGGCCAGCAGGGGACATAGTTCTTAAGGACTTGAAGTTTTGATGATTTTTTTTTTGATCTGATGAGGTCTGACCACTTTGGTGTCATGCTGGATTATTAACTGGGACTGTTTTATCAGAATAGCTGTGCAGGGTTGTGAAAGAGGCTTTCAGTGGAAAGTGTCTACTAAGCTTTTAAAGAGGAAAATGGGAGGGGCCAATAGAGGGCGCCATGGTGCAGACTGCGCTCAGAGTCGCAGCGCCCGCCGTAGCTCATGTACGGTCAAGGGAGGCGCTTCTTGGAAATCCTCCTCAGCTTTCCCCAAATGGCTCATTTTTCCAGTCCTCCTGGCCTCCAGGGGGCACTGCTTCGTGGCTGGTGCTATAGTTACCAAGGCGTTCCCAGGTCGTGTTTGCCAATTGGGTCGATCGGATCAATGATTACTGTGCCTATTGTATTGCACTGTATTTATGGTATTGTTCTCTACCTATTGTATTCAATAATACATTCCTTGCACTGCATGCCTGCACTTTTTATACACTTCTCATCCACACTTATCTGTTGTGTATATCAGACCGAATATGGCCACAGACATTTTCCGTGTGTGTGACCAGTGAACCTGATTGGGATTCTGATGCTCCAGGGAGAACAGCGGCCGTGAGCTTAAATGGAGGGCGGCCTGTTCGGATCGATCTCCCACGCATCTCCCAGCTTGGGTTTCGGGAAGTGGGTACATTAGCAGTGCCATTAAAGCACAATCGAATGTGCTTAGGCTGCCACCCCCAGTGCATTAGAGAAGCGAGGTGTGGCTGTCGACCCCTGTGCGAGGGGGGGGGGCTCAGGAGACACCACACAGCTGGTGTTTACACGCCAAACCAAACTTTTTGTTTTTACATCACAATATTCCGGAAGGCCCCCATAGTCACGGTGGCGGCACAGTGATGGGTTGCCATGGGCAACTTCTAAAAATAGCGGCCCGGGGCTCGGAGGCGGGAAAGAGAGCGGCGAACCCCAGCGTAGCCGTGAGGGGACGTGACGCGGTGCCGAGCCGCTCATCAGGCACGTGCGCGTGAACGGGCACGTCGGGGACACCCTTACTGCGGCTGCGTCATGCACGGTCACATCCCGTGAACTTTCTAGAAGGCCAAACACAAAATGACTGTCACCAGTTGCTTTAACCGCGCTACCTAACCGCCCCCCCCCCCGGTTCATGGAGGGGGGGGGGGTCGCTGGTTTAAAAATGATGTGGATGTGTTTTAAACGGCTATCCACAGTATATTTCGGTTCCATTTCTGGAAGTGCGTAAGGCAGATGACACCTTCTGTGCTGAGGGGGGGTGTATATCTGTGTGTGTATGTGTGTATATCTGTGTGTGTGTGTATGTGTGTATATCTGTGTGCTTGTGCATCTACATGTCTGTCTGCATTGTCCTGCTCGTGAAGCTTCCTGTCGTTCTCCCATAGCTTGATCTTCTGTAGTACAGACGGTTCTTTGCAGTTGCTTGTGGTTACCAGCAGGTGGCATAGTGCTTAAGGCACTCTCTCACACATAGAGGCTACCCAAGCCCCACTGGCACCCCCGCGGGTGAGTGCAGGTACTGCATGTCCAGGTATGTGCGTCCTTTGATGTTTATGCCTTTCTGCTCAAGGGATGCTCGGTGAATTATTACAGACCCCATGAACCTATACGGACCCCCGTAGCGTCCTCCTGCTGCTGCCTCCTCCCCCCATCTGCTCTCGCTCTCTTTCTACTCATTTATACTGTTCCTGATCTGATTGTGTCAAAGCGCCCCCTACAGCTGGTTGCGTGTCCCCCGGAGGCCATAGGCACAGCCCAGACAGCGGGCGTGGGAATGCTGGCAGCTGGGGGGGGGTCGCCCAGCCCATTCCTCCCCGCTGATCCCAGTCGGGGGGGGAATGAGGGGAATGAACAGCAGGTGTGGGATTCTGGAGTTTCACAGCTGTGTTTGTGTGCATGTGACTCATTATAAGTTAGAGTATCTGTGTGCAGCAGAGAACCTTAAACAGCCCTGTGCTTCACACGGCAGAGAGGAACCTGGAACAGGTCTCGTTTTTTTTTTTTTTAAGGAAGTGGGCGGACGAGAGGCCTAGAGCAGCCTGGGAACCGTGAGCGGGAGGGAGGGTGACAAGAGTGTGGAGAGCGTGTGGCGTACGCTGTCGTGGGGTGTCAGAACAGCTGAGAGAAGAACCACAATGCATTGCGGGGGCAAGGCAGGGCTCTGTGTGTGTGTGTGTGTGTGTGTGCGTGCGCGCTTGCATGAGTGGACTAGGTTTATATTACATTTTGGGGACCAGATGTACCCCACGATGTGATAAAACCTGTTATTTTGACATTGTGGGTGGATCTGTGAAAGAAGGTTAGGGCTGGGTAGGGGTTAAGGTCATGTTGGGATTAGAGTCTTCCTCATAGAAATGAATGGAGAGTCCCCACAAAGATATAATTACGAACCTGTGTGTGTGTGTGTGTGTTCGCGTGCGATTACAGGCCAACTCACATTCACATCTCACTCCCACATTCATTCTCGTGCTTTTCCCGATTTAACAACAAATAAATAAATAAATCAGAAGAGGGCCTTAGAACCAGCGAGTCCTAAACCATTGCGCCACTTGGTGACATCAAGGCTGTGAAGAGAATGCTGGCGTTTGACACTTGATCTGAATGTTAACAAAGCCTTAATATCTTGAATGGTAACAAAGCAATCAGTTGCTGGCATGAGGCGGTGGATACAGAGTGAAGATCTGCCCTGGGAGGGGAGAAGGGTGGGACCTGATCTCCCCCCGCAAACCCCTCTTGACCCAATTTCTTATTTTAATCCCGGGGGCAGGCAGAGATGCCTCGTGTCTGTGCAGCGGAGTTAAGTCGCTGAGCCATGCTGCCGTGCGGTGGTGCGTCAGCGAGAGCGAGAACGTGCTGTTACTCTGCAGGCTGCCGTCATGCATCCGTCTGTCCCTCTCTCTGCGTTTCTCTTTTAAACATTTCGCTTGAGCCCGAGTAAGACCAACGCAGCGACTCGTTAAAAAATGAAACCCTCAGTGCCGCTTCTTAAAATACAGCTTTTATAAATGTATGTGTAAACGCTTCGGATTCGGAGGCGGTGAGTGACGAGTCGCACTGTGACCGCTCGCCGCTCGCACGCCTGTGCACGCTCAGTGCATTCTGACTGGACAGCTCATACGTTCTATCTGTATCGCAAAGTGTCGATTTTTGAAATGAGAACAGATCGTGAGAATGAATATTTTTAAAACGGAAAGGATTTTTTAGGTAATAAATAAATGTCCAATCACAATCACGTGAGGCAGTCCAGCAGCGAATGAGCCGCGGTAACACTGGAGTACAAGAATCTGACGGGAAAAACCAGCAGCCGGAGTCGGAGCTGATAAGCCGCCTCTGACTTCTCTAAACCAGGGCATCCTTGCGGATTCCACTGATAATTTAAGTCATTTTACCTCTTGATGGTGTAATTGATTGTTACTGGCCCGTGTGTTTGCACCAGTCCGTTTGTGCCACGGCGCTATTGTGCCCGAAGCTGCGGGACGTGGCTCCCTCACTTTCCCTTAGTTTCTCTTTCGGCCATTATGACCATTGGCGCCGGACCAGACACTCTCACAGTGGTCACTGGACCGCCCGCCAGCAAGGTGTAGATGACTCACATGTTCAGTTAGTATACAGTGTTCTCTGATTGCCACAGAAACACGCAGCCACTTCCTGTTTGTTTCTGAGTCGGAATGTCTGTGTCTTGCTGTTGGTTAACACAGAAGCTTGCAGTTAATGGCCTCAGGAAGACGCCGGGACGATAGGCGAGACCCGCAGGGGTTCGTCTCACGAAGTGCTGGTCTTGCAGCTCTGCAAACCGTCATCAACGCCTTACAGTCTGACCCGCTGACCCCCCCATCTCCTGTCCTCCCCCCTTTCCAGTGAGTCCAGCATCTGCCAGGCTCGAGCCACTGTGATGATCTATGATGACGCAAACAAGAAGTGGGTTCCAGCGGGGATGGGCGCCCAGGCCTTTAGCCGGGTCCAGGTGTACCACAACCCCAGCAACAACACCTTCCGCATCGTGGGCCGGAAGATACAGGCGGACCAGCAGGTGAGGGGTGGGGCCAGCAGGTGAGGGGCGGGGACTGTATATAAGGAGAGGGGCCTGTACCTGATGGGGCAGGGCAAGACACCGCACAGCCCAGGGTCATGTGCAGGCCGTGACACCCTGCTGCCTGCATCTAACTCCAAAACGCTACCGTGCTACTGAGAGGAAGCTAAAGCAGGTCATGCGCGGCGCTGTGGGATCTCACAGCACCTCGGTTCTGGTCTGACTCCCCAGATATGGGGGAGGCACCGTTAGCTGACTCACTGAGTCCTGGCTCTGCCTGTCCGCCCTGTGCACCCCTGCTGTCTGCAGTCACCCCGTCTCGCTTCCATCCGCCGTGTGGCTTTGTCATCTCTGGCGCCCTCTGGTGCCTGCCGGCCTCCCTGCGCCACTGTAAAATCAGTCTCCCGCCGGGTTCTCTCGTTATGACTCTGCTTCGTTCCCACATTCAGCCATTCGCTCGCTTCCCCTTTCCACCCGTCCCGGCCTTGACTTCTCCATCTCTGCCGCTCACGTTTGTTTACCAGCAGGGACGCCTGCTTCAGCGTGCGCGTCAGCTTTTCGCACGCAGCCACCGCCTGCTTCCGGCTGATCGGATGTCCACTCTTCTCGGGTTTTCATTTTCGAAAATGTGAGGCTGGGAAACTAACAAAGCAATATGAGAGAGTTCGTGGACCCCGGTGTCACTGTGATCACAAGTGCTGCCTTTGTCGCCCCCTTGTGGCCGCAGATATATACATTTGCTGGTTTTTCAACAGTGTAAAATTTGATGTATCACTCCTTGAGAGACTGGCCAGACCACAGCAGATGCGTGTGAGCTGGTGAATATCCATCCATCCATCCATCCATCTATCTATCCATCCATCCATCCATCTATCATTCCGCCTTACCAGCAGGGGTTAGGTTTACACACAGCAGCAGACAGACTGGTCAGGACTTGCATGTTCAGATATATAGTCAGGCACTGCATTCGCAACAATGTCTATGATTGGATCCCTCCACAGGTGGTGATCAACTGCCCAATCACGAAGGGCCTGAAGTACAACCAGGCCACACCCAACTTCCACCAGTGGAGGGACGCCAGACAGGTGTGGGGTCTGAACTTTGGCAGCAAGGAAGACGCCACCCTCTTTGCCAATGGCATCTCTCACGCCTTGGAAGTGATCAACGCACTGGGCGATGCAGGTACCGCCATTGAGCTGGTTGGCCACTGTAGCCCTTTTCATTAGGAAGCTCCTATTTGGCTTCCTGTCATTACTAAGGTGACCAATCCGCTGCCTCTTCCAGCATCCTGGTTCAAGTAGCTCAGAGATTCCAGTCCCCCGTTCAAGGAGGCCAATACAGACAGTGATACCCACAGATTATTATTATCATCACTATTAAGTATTTTATAGGGTTAAAAAAATTATTGAAGGATGTTGCATTTCATCTTTTACCCGGTAGGCTTTCCCAGTGCCCCCCGACCTGTGCAGAATGGACCCTCCCAAGAAGAACTGGAGCAGCAGAGGAGGTACCAAATGTGGGGCAATGGAGGGGAGAGGGCACAGTCGCACTGTTTCAGAGACTTACATAATCTCTCTCTCTCTCTCTCTCACACACACACACACACACAGGTTTGTCATTATATCTTTGTGGGGACTCTCCATTCATTTCTATGAGAGAAACTCTAATCCCAACATGACGACCGTAACCACTACCCAGCCCTAACCTTAACCAAAAGTAACCAAGCAAAATACAAGATTTTTGATATTTTGTTATTTTATTTTTTGATTGCATTCACAGATCTTTGTGGGGATGTAAAAATGGTCCCCACAACATCAAAATATTTCATTATGTTTGTGGGGAACATTTGGTCCTCACAATGTAATATAAACATAATCCACACACACACACACACACACACGATAACCAAGTCCCCCTTACGTGTCACGTGTCATGCTGTAGTCCCCAGGCCGCCGGGCTTAATTAGCTGCCCCCGGGTCACTCTGAGGCCTTAATGAGACGTTTGACAGGGGCAGAGTGCGATGTGGCTGTCACATGGGCTGTCACATGGCATCTCTCTGCCTGGGGTTGAGGACTGAGAGGTCACCATGACGGCGGTTGCCATGCTGACGACCCACAGCCCGGCTGAGTTAATGAGTCACAAGCACATCACACTCCATCTGAGCCTTGTCCCGGAAAAGACAAACACACACAGGACACACACGGCACACACACAGCACATACAAGGCATACACATACAACATACATGGCGCACAGCAAACACATGACACACACACACAGTTCACACACACATGGCACACACACAAACACGGCGGACACACATATTATGTCCTGTAACCACAGCGATATCCATCCCAGGAGTTGGACTGGCCTCAACAGCCTACTGCTGTTCTATAGAGATGGCCCAACTCTCAATTCCACACTGGAGGATACTTATTTTTATATAGCGCCTTTCCCAACCCAGCTGTTTCTTAGGGATTAACCTTAAGTGTGTTCCTGCCTGTGAATATATTGTAGATTGTAAAATGTTCTGCTCTATCCACTGTACGTACAGTAACGTGCGTGTGCGTGCGTGTGTGACCTACCCAGGCAGGAGCAGGAGAGGGCGCGTCTGGAGAGGGAGAGGCAGGCCGCTGCAGCCGCACCCCCAGCTGCCGCGCCCCCAGGAGGCCCTCCACCCCCACCAGGGCCCCCTCCCCCACCAGGGCCCCCTCCCCCATCGGGTCCACCGGCTCCTTCCGGTCCACCTGCCCCACCCTCAGGTGGCCCCCCACCTCCTCCAGGACCCCCTCCTCCCTCTGGGCCACCGGCCCCCCCGCTGCCGCCATCCGGGGGTGGCGCAGGAGGAGGAGGCGGCGGTGGGGGCAGCGGAGAGGGGGGGCTGGCAGCAGCTCTTGCGGGGGCTAAGCTGCGCAAAGTGGCCAAGGTATGTTCCGGCAATTCTCATCACAAATACAAGCAGCTCTGATTGGCTGTTTAAACACTGGAAACTCCCAATTGGCTGTGTAGTTAAAGACAGGCGGCTTTGATTGGCTGTTCATTTAAATGAGATGCATGGTGCACAGCGGCCTGTGAGGGGACCGTTTGCTAACTGTCTGTCTGTCTCCTTTGGCCCCCAGGCAGATGACGGTGGCGCTGCACCCACAGCAGCCAAGGGAGACCGCAGTAGCACTCCTGCACCATCAGGGGGCGGCGGTGGCGGCGGCGGCGGCGGCGGGGGAGGAGGCCTGATGGGCGAGATGAGCGCCATCCTCGCTCGAAGGTCTGCTCCTCCCAAATATATGGAGTGCTGCCTCTCTGTGACTCTGCCTCTCTGTGACTCTGATTCTGCCCAAATGTAATGTAAATATAATTTTTCCAAAACAGGAGAAAGGCTACAGATAAGCCAGCGGCAGCGAAGAAGGAGGAGCTGAGTAGCGTGAGTGTGCTGGGGGGGGGGGGCATGGGTACCAGTGCGTGCGTGTAGTGAAAGGGAGCCTCCCCCAATTTCCGACTGTCTGTGGGCTTGCAGGACGACGTGGAATCTCCAGAGGCGAAGCCCCCCACCCCAGCCGGTGAGTTGGATGGCTGCGTGGGCCGTCTGGGCAGGCGGGGCACCTTCCTGACCCACCCACCTGCTGAGCAGAGAGACGTTTGACGGTGATGCAGGATGCTGTTTTGTCACCTGTGCTCTGCCTTGACCTTGAATCTCTGCGCTTCCTGTCTGTCACATTTAGAAACTACCAGAAGACCCTGGGAAAAAGCTTCTACGATGCCAAGGTAGGGGGGGCCGTCTCTGCCTGCCTGTCTGTCCTCCCCCTTCCCTCCATCTTTCCCTTCATCCTTTCCTCCATCCTTCCCTCTCTCTCCACACCCCCTCTGCCGTCCTTTATGAACAAGTGTGCATGTCTCAAACAGGACTAACTCCGCCCCCAAGGACATGGAAACCTCCCCCAGCACAGCTGCCCCTCCTTTCTCCTCAGGGTCCAGGTATTTTTAGCCAACCCCTCCTCCCCAACAAAAAAAGCAGCTCTCCCATGCATTGCCGCAGATTTGCCATGATAGGCGCGCCACCCAGTGGTCAGTGCAGACATAACACGTGAAGCCTTGCCAGTGGGACTTCGTTCAGGTTTGCCTGGAATATTTCTGCTAATGCTGTTGCTGCTGTACGCCATCGGCTGTGCCTTTCCCCTTATCGACATGGCCTTTTATCCGCTCCCTCCACCCGCACAGTTGCCCTCTGCTTTGGCGCCCCCTGCTGTGCGGCTCCTTAACCTGCCAGTCAGCCTGTACGAGCAGTCGGGCCACTTTGGCTTGAACACCCCTCTCTTCAGCGTTAGTGGCATGACTGACTCCCAGTGATGCTTGGAGCTTTTGTCACGGTTACAGCATCCAGAGGTATCTGGTCACCGTGGCGACAGAGACGCTTGGCTCAGTCTCCGAATTCTCGCTTGGCTGCTCCTCCCATCTCTTTGTGTGCCTCCCTCACTACCTCCCTCCCTTCCAGGGTGAAGCAGACGTCCAGCAGCAACGAAACGGGAGTCAGCCAGGAATCCGAGATGGAGAGGATAAAGCAGGTAACGGCAGCATTCCCCCGGGATTCACCTAGGAGATCTGGCAGTTTTCCACGTTTGACACAAATGTGAAAGTGGTTTTGTAGAGGGAGGGGCAATCATGAATGACCTTTGAACTTTGTGCGTGCGTGTCTGTGCGTGTAGGAGCTCCTGGAGGAAGTCCGCAAAGAATTGCAGAAGGTCAAAGAGGAAATTATCGGAGGTGAGGTCACAGACACCCCCCCCCTTACAGATAGCCGTTATGGGCATCCTCAGTGTGCAGGAGGCCCGTGGAGAGGAAGTGTCAGCTGTTTGCTGAGCATTATGGGAAGGGGCTCGGCAGAGCTGTCCCTGCAACCCCCGAGCAGAGAGGCCGTCTCTAGGAGTAACTCTCTCAGCTTTCAATTCAGCTTTTAATCAGAAGCAGATCTGAAGCGGTCCCCGTTTCAGTCTTTGCGGAGGCGCCGGTAACGTTTGTGCCCTCAGCAGTGGGTGTCCATTCCGTCACTTCTCCAAATCTTATTTGTTCCGTCCAGAGCTGAATGACGATTGGCTGTGAGCAGCAGTTTCCTCTTAGCGGACGTTTGTAATTGAGGAGAGGATGTTAACCTCTGACCTTCTCCTTCTGCTCCCACAGCCCTCATCCAGGAACTGCAGAAGCGAGGCTCCTTGTAGCCAGCAGGGGGCGCTGGAGTGTGGAAGGGGGTGGTGGTCCCACAGACGTTTTCTTTCTCTTGTCTTTTCTGCACAGCCACCCCCCCATGTGTCACACCATACCACACACACTGCCCCAGCCATCCTGCCCACTCTCCTTTATGCCCGCTGGTCTAACCCCACCCCCCACCCCTCGTGGAACACTCACCCTTCTCTTTCAGGCTGTCTGTCTCCACTCTAAAACAGACCTGTCTGGTCTGGCAACCTGTTTAGTGCCACAATCCAGAATCACGGACTCTCCCAGTGCAAAGCCGTCCACCCCAGCATCACCGGTCCTGGGTGGTTGTCACGGCGACGACCCGGTCGACTCAAACCTTGCCGATATCATATGGCTCTGTAGACTGTTCCCCCCCCCCCCCAGTGTGTGTATCTGGAATCTGGGGTCTGATGGGAAATGGCTATGTTGGGGGGGGGTGGGGGGTGGAGGTGGAGTTTAAACCTCAGGGACGAACAGCAGCCTGCAAACGGGTGGTGCCCCATGCCTTTGGGTCCAGGGTTCAAGTCTCTGCCATGGTCCCTGGTGTGTGCAGTTTGCATGTTCTTTC
>JAABNX020000112.1:287903-298131 GCA_015163995.2 Mormyrus lacerda | reverse complement strand
ACTAGTTTCAAAATAGCAGCTTAGTACATTGTCTTTGCAGCTAGTAGATGAAAACGCTGACATTCATCATTGAATATGGGCAGTATCATTATAAAATCTGAAACCGGGGGGAGCTGGTTGGTTGAATAGCTGGGTGTTTGCTGAGATGGGAAGTCCTTTCTTTGCAGAGGGGGGAGAATGTGCCCAAAGTGCTGGTGTTCTCCACGGACGGAGGCTTCCTGCAGGCTTGGAACACCAGCACGCTGGAGATGCCTCACGGGATCTTCTTGAGCAATGCGTCCAGTAATCCCAGCGTGTGGATCACGGACGTGGGGAACGGTGAGGGGCCGGCCTCAGGCATGGTCGATGTTTAACAGCTGTGCCATAAACACAAACGGGACCGTAATCATAACCCCGCTGTTGCAACAGATTGTGTGTCCAGTACATACTTTCTGAGTTATAGTCTACTATATGCATTGGGTATTAATTCCTAGTACATCATGATAACATAGATTACGTATGATAATGCCATGTCACCCCCCCCCCCCCACTGCAGGCCCCTTCGGGCATACCATCAAGCAGTATTCGCCCTCAGGGAAACTACTGCAGGTGTTGGGCACAGCTGGAGAGGCGGGGTCCAGTGTGTCCCCACTGCAGTTCGACCAGCCGGCTGAGATCTTTGTCCACAGCTCGGGGGACATCTACATCGTGGACGGGGATGGGGGCCTGAACAACAGGCTGATAAAGGTGTCCAAGGGTAGGCACCACCTGTTGGCCATTGCAAATAAGAAAAACCAATAGTAATAAAATAGCCTATGACTAACGGCTCACTCCACCACCATCCCATCCCCCACAGACCTACAGGTCCAGTGGATGCACGGCGAGAAGGGGGCTGATCTCGGTCAATTCTACATCCCCCACAGCGTCACTGTGGACTCCTACCAAAGGGTGTGTAATAAAAACCGATCAAATGGGGCGGGGGGGGGGTCATATTCACCCTCCCCGTCTTAATGAGTGTCTTGACCAGATGACTCGCAGTTTGTTCAGTCAGCCGTCTGTCCCTCCCAGGTGTGGGTGGCCGACCGTGGCAACAAGCGCATCCAGGTGTTCAACTCGCTGACAGGTGATTGGCTGGGCTCGTGGGGAAGCTGCTTCTCGGAGGACGCCCCCTACTCTGTCCGGTACGACCATGTGACGTCTCTCCTCATAAGCGGATGAAACTCAAACAAAATCATGTCCATATTTCACTGATCATACATAAGGCAAATGTTTATTTAAACTTACATAAAACACTCGAGCAAATAAACTCTTTGCAGGAGGTTAAATGGACTATAAAAATATAGTGATAGTTCTCGCTTTCCAAGTTCCCTATTTAGGAGTTTATATCTTTATGAGAATTTTAAAAATGCAAATTACATTTTTTACAATAAAAAAAATTGCATGTATCTCGGTGCGCGCTGCCCAAAAATGCTGTCCGTGGCCTGACAAAAAGCGTTCAGATAACTGATTTGTGCAATCTCTGACTTTTCATGGAACCAAATTCATTGTTTTTATAACATGTCTATGGGAAAATACAATAATTTGGAATGATTTAGTGACGTTTCTCGTGACGTTTTCGTGACAATTTCATCCGAGTTCCGAGTTGGAAAGAAATGATCGAACGCACCATCAGACCGTCATCTGCTGGATGATGTCATCTCGCCGTTTTCTGACTCCTCCCCACCGCAGGCTCACGCCAGATCAGAAGTACTTCGTGGTCGTGCAGCTGAACACCAATCAGATTTCGCTTCTGGAGGCTCCGCCGGTGGGCGTGATTGGTCAATGCCGGGTGGCCAGCGTCATCCAGCTGGCGGAGGACATCAAACCCCACCTAGTGGACCTGGATCTGAAGACGGGGGCCCTGTACGTGGCCGAGATCGGGGCCCAGCAGGCGCAGAAGTTTACCCCCTTCACCTTGGGGGGTGACTTCCTGTAGGGGGACAGGGTTTGTGGAGCTGCCACGATCCATTATCAGAGGAGAAGAAACTATTCATGTGACTTATCAGAGGAGATCACAGTCTGTGGGATCTCTTATCTGTAAAAATAAGGAAATGACACCTTATTACCCACACCAATTAAAACAGGAAGTTGGGGGGCGGGCTCTGTGGGCCTGCGGCAATCTGTAATTCGTCGGACTCGCTGTCATTCGCCTGGCTGCCATTATTTGCCCAGTTGCTTGGAAATGAGCCTCCATAACACTAAATGCGTGGCTAACCTCTAACATGAAGCCCCAATGTCAGTGTTACGGGTCCCGAAAGGGAAAAGAAGGTGGAAATACTGTTCATCTTGAAATGGGAATGATGTGGATTTTTGTGAAGAATCTTATTACGCTACTTGAAGATTAGAGTTCTGAGTATGAATTTTACATCCTTAATATATTTTGCCATCTGTATGAACAAATGAATGATCTCTGACTCTTTCAGTAAATGTGTGGCTTGTGATGCATCTGCCGTGGTCTTTTAATATGAATATTTTGTTTGAAATTGTGTACAAATTGCTGTTTCGATACTCAATTGTCTTTATTGATGTCCAGATTAACCTGCAGGTTCCCATTATGCATAAATCCTCGCCTGTACGACTTTAAACAGCTCCACATCGCTAAATAAAAAAAACACTGTAAAAAAAAAAAAAAGTTACGCAGACCCGCCACCAGTTGGCGTAAGAGATCTTCAGTTGCATTGAACTGGTTACCTCAGAAGTACGTTCATCGCTGTGGAAAATGCTGCAGTTCAAGACCCTTCCCTTTAACTTTATGTTACAGTACTCTGCAATTGTTATTAATTGCTGTTCAAAAATGCAGACAGTTCAACTCTGAGGTGCAATTTGCTGATTATTTACGTTATTTGCTGATCTCCCATTTATTTTATGTAATGTCTTAAGTCATCCCGTCCAGAGTCTAGTCCCTGTTCTCCAGGGCCCCTGCCTTCCAGACCACGGTTAGTAGGTGGATGGCTGCAATTTATAAGTGACAGGAGAATAAAGGTAATAGGTATGTTCATCTTTCAGAATACCGATTTGACATTTACATTAGTTTCTTTGGCATTTTAGTGGGGATGAATTTTGCAGTGGTTCACACTGTTGCCTCACACCTCTGGAACCTGCGTTTGAGTCTTTGCCGTGGCCCCCTGTGTGTGGGGTTTGCATGTTCTCCCCATGTCATTGTGGGATTTCTTCTCGGTATCCTGGTTTTCCCCCTATAGTCTAAAACACGCTGAAGCCAAATTAGCCATAGTTGTGTGTGTGTGAGTGAATGTGAAGTGAGTGTAAGTAATCGGTGTGTGACTGTACTCTGCGATGGGCTGGTGCCCCATCCTGGGTTGTTCCCTGCCTTGCGCCTGTAGCTTCCAGGACAGGCTCTGTGACCCTGAATAAGATAAGTAGTTACAGAAAAGTGATTGATTTTTCCTGAAATACAGGAGTGAGAGATGTACCCTCTGGGTTTACAACAGTCCGTCACGCACCCGAGTCATCACCACCCCCGAGTCCGTCTAAAGTTTACCAACAGCCTCGCTACCAAAATGCTCACACCTCGTGCCAGTACTCCTATTGCACCTGCAGGTGAATCCCGCCAGAAGCCTGAAGACCATTTATAAATACAAGCCTACATGAAATACACTAAAGAGTGCCTTACCGGCTGATGGGTAAGAGAAAGAAAATCTCGTCTTCGTTAAAAATCAGAACACTGCTCACAAATTCTCTGGTTTCAAATATAAACCCGTAGCACATACGTATTCTGCTATTATTCCACTCCTCCGTAAACAGGAAGAGCCGGATCCACATACAAAGGAATACGATTTTTTTCTAAAAATTAGGCTATTATTATTCTCCCTGCTGGAATTCCGTTTTTTCTTTTAACTTTCAAGTTTGTAAAGCTCACAAAAAAGCCGCGCTCTGCGCCTCGTGTCTCCCAGCAATGAACTCCGCCGTGAATCATATCGACTAACATCTAACGATTCAAAGAGCGCCGCGTCTCTCATGCAAATAAGGTGCGTCCAAAATAAAAAAAAATAAGTTTATATTACACACATATATAATTACATATTACATAACACGTCACGGGAGCAAAGTAACAGATCAGAGTGCGGCTACAATAGCGGTGAGGGGGACTTAAGGAGCATTAAGATTTAATGTGGTCATTAATGCGGCTAGGGAATAACAAACTCACTTTGTAAAGGGAAGCAGCCAGCCTCAGATAAATTAACAGCCGAGAAAAATCAAAGAACTCGTACACAATGAAATTAGCACTTAAAAGGCTGCCCTCTTTCTCCTGCGTATCTGTAACTCGAGTTACTATGGGATTGCAGTTGGAAAAATAAAGCCTCCAAATTAACACTACGGCCGATTTAGCGAGCCTCGTTTCTTTCTTGTGTTACTATGCAGCGCCAAGCATAAAAGGCTGGATTCGCTT
Source organism: Mormyrus lacerda (assembly GCA_015163995.2). Taxonomy (NCBI): domain Eukaryota; kingdom Metazoa; phylum Chordata; class Actinopteri; order Osteoglossiformes; family Mormyridae; genus Mormyrus; species Mormyrus lacerda. The sequence continues at coordinate 293,705 of JAABNX020000112.1, read as the reverse complement.
GCGCTGGCCAATTCCAAGTCGTTATTTGTCCGCAATACCAACTTTCTCCAACAGATGGCACTGGATGGAGCGTTCAGACTAATTCGATTCAACTCGGTTAATTTTTAATATAGCGTCCTTCACACCATAGTGCCCAACAAAGCTATAACTGTCTGAAATGTGGTGCCTTAATCCCTCCGAAGTCATGTGACATTTTCATCCAATGAAATGAAACGAAACGAACAATTCAGATCACATGATATGCGTTAGCTCAAGCTGGTCTCTATGAAAAACAATAACAAGGAAAAATGAGTCTCTCATCAAGTTTGACTGCTTCGTGCTTGTGCTGGTACACGTGCGCACATTTACACGCCCAATAGGCCTACAATAAATCCCCCTTGCAGTTAATTATGCATACAGACTGGAAAAACTGTCCCCAGAACTTCCTAAAATGCCACGATGTGTGCAGCGTCTCTCTCCAGTTCTGGATGGAAATAGGTGACACTGTTCTGCCCTTTTGATAACATATTCCTTTGAAGACAAAGGAGGCAGGTTGAGCTCGTAAACGTCTGTCAGGAGATGGATTAGAGATGCACATATATAAACGGCTTCCTGAACAGCATGACTGAAAACTGCGTTTGTGCAACAGAGACAGGATCTCTCCCCTCGCAGAGGCTTTGTTTGGCTGACAGGCACTAAGCGCTTTGCGTGTCTCTATTGGAGTCTTTCTTTAAAGGTGCGTGGAACTTTGCGGTCCGTAGGGCCTTCGACAGCGACGCATGTTTAAATCACAGTGTGGCTTTAGGAGGCTGTCCTGCCAGGCAGGATTGGCTCCTCCCAAAATAAATTCCACATGTGTGCAGCACTCGAGTCCCTGGAGCGTTTCAGTCCTGAGTGCACGCAGCCAGCAACATGCTGTATATAAATAACTTCTCAAAATCTGAACAGCCTGATCTTGTTCCCCGCTACTCTTTTATCTACAGATACGAAACCAAAAAGTGAAGCTGCACCTTGCAATACAGTCATGCTTTTCTGGATCTTTCCAAACTCAGAAGCCCAGGTCACTATATACCGAAAATAGGGGCTCTGTAGATCAGCACCCCGCCCCTGGGGAAGGAGCAGGGAGGGGCGAAGCTATATAAATACTTCTCAAAAAAAAAACCCACACGATAATTATGCTTGTGTAGAAAACACTCATTTATTTGGAAAACCTGGATCTTAAAAACACATGTGGCCTCCAGCACTGTGATGTGGATTTAAGCATAGAGCCAAATGGCCAGGCTGGCTGCCTCCCCCCTTATATAAACGGCGGCCTCACAAGTGTCGGGCAGCTCTGAGGTTCCTCTCTCACATCCCAGTCCTGAGGCACCCAGACACACCTGTCTGCTCCAGCAGTGAGCCGATAAACAGACCTCCGTCCCCAAGTAAAGCACCACCCCCAGGCATTAAATATGGGCGCAAGGCTCAATGCTGACTGGCCGGTGAAGGGGCAGGCGCATGGAGACATTTTCTAGGATAGGGGGACAACCTTGATCTCAGGCAGACAGTAACTCATCAGGTAGGATAGAAAACCGGCTGTATACCGGCACCCTAGGATCTGCTCTGCCGCCCCCAGGTCAAGCTAGTTCTCCGAGTGCCTTTACAAAGTTGCACTTCATGGGACAAAACATCCACCGGAGTTCTTGGTTTTCTCGTACTGTCCCATAACGCCACTCCTAGCGTAAAAAGGCATGAGGTGTTTCTCAATATCTGCATGTGACCATACTTGTGTTCTCGCGCACCCGTCATCTTTCCTTGCTGAAGCCCAGTTCTAATACTAAGGACACAAGTAGGCCTATAGGGGGCAGTAAAAATCACAAGGACACATTGGTTGCTTCCTCGCCAAAGGAGACCAATCCCATGATTCATTTAGAATTTAGAATTAGCGATCAGTGGTCGTTGTTGACACACCTCAGCACAGATTACAAGTACGACCTTTCTGTTCTTGGTATTGAGATTCAGCAATGGTTTCCCATCCTTGCTTAAAAATATATATATATATTGATGACATCAGGAAGATTTTACAAATATCTCACCTGTCATTCCCAAAACACAAGACCTCAGTTTTACAGGCATTAAAGAAATGAATGTGTATGTTATAATCAGAATACTTTTATTATCCAGGAGAAAACTGCTTAAACTCTTGGGCTGGTGCGTAAAATAGGCCTAGAATATTCTGAAGATGATTTTGCTTTTATTCGGCTTTACACTCAGCGATATTATCCATCTTCGATTTAGATAACGATCAACGTCAATGGAACCGATGAAAAACTAAAGCGCAAACGCATATTTAATCTTGTCTATGGTATTACTTCTGCCAACGCGTAGTTTCACCCGGCTATTCTCCCCGCCTTAATCGGGGCTTTGAATTTGAAATGGAGCCGGGATCGACCTACTTCTCGCCCGTATTCATGAGAGAGAAGGCTGCTTGATTTCAGACCGCGCGCCGCATGTGTCTGTGCCGTTAATTGAAGGCAGAGGCAGGAATGACATTCAAAGCGAGGGCTGGGGGGAAGCGGGCGCCGGGGGAGCTGCAAGCCGCGCTGCCAGTTTACCAGTCCCCAGAGTCCGGATGACGACTCAAGGGGATGATCGGGGTTATGGAAAAATCCATGTGATGCGCGGTCAGTGAAGTCTAGTTTGAAAACAACCCAGAAAATATGAGCCAAATGAATCTCCCCGGGAGAGTGTCCCCAAAATAAATTCAAAAGAGCAAGAAGGCGGGCAAAAACTTAAAATATGTGCATTTTATTCCGTTTCAGAGACACTGTTCATAGTTACGGGCAACTGTTCTAGGGCGCCCTCTCGTGGCTGGTTTGGAAATGCCCGCCTTTTGTGTATGATTATAAATTAAACACAGAAAGCAATGACCGATAACCAAAAGCGCAGCAAGAGGACAGGCAGGGCAGGCAATGGCCTGGGAGGGGGGCCCCGAGAGTGGCTGATGACAGGATACATTGCAAGGACAGATCATCTTTATTTGTGTATTCCGCTTTTCACAAGTGAAAATAAAGGAATTGTGATTATTAAATTCTCTTTGTTGATATTATTGATTTACACTTCACAGTAAAATGAAAGTCATTTCACTATTCATTATTCACTATTCACTATTCATAGTGCACTCCACCATACACGCGGAGGTAGCTCATTTTCCACTTAATTCACTTCGCGCCTTTCCCACAGAGACGCACAAAACGGCAAAAAAGTAAGACTAACAGTTATTAGTGTAACCGCAGGGGCGGCAAGTCGCAGGGGTAATTTACTGCATTTCAAATCTGTACACTCCAAAAGTCTCCTGGTAGAAGCCCGAAGCTGAATTGCAGGCATGGGACATTCGGATTTTAAATATGTGCCGCAGCTAAACCTAACGCAGTCGTATACGTCTATGTTATCGTACCCTGCCGGCAACCATATGCACTCTCCACCGTCACAATTTTATGTGCAAAAGGGGGCAGTTATACGAATGTTTACACAGTGAGGGCAAAGGGGGATTCCTAAATTATTCCGTTTAAACTGATACAAAGTTTATGTAATAATCCCTAACGTTCAATGTTCTCCTTAGGCAAAGAAAATATTGATTCACACGATTTAGGTAGACCTACTACAGCAAGTTAAGGACGCTATGTATTTACTAAAATAAAACCCATTGAAATTTCGCAGCTGAGGAAGTACGGAAAACTATCTTTTAGTGTTTTAATAAATGCGTTACTTTTGTCTTCCATTAAAAATCAACGGTTAAATGTGTTCAACTTTAAAAGTTCCACAAGATACCCAAACAGAACCAGCATTTAGACGGTTTTGGTGTGTGGTGTAATTTTTTTATTTCTATTATTTAGTGAACTGTGTTCGTCTAAACAATAGCATTTCTGGCTTTTAAAAAGGCACCCGGTGTGGGTCTAATATCAAACCAGGGCTCTGTGTAACGATATAACCAAAATGCCGTGGTGGACTACAGTATTAAAGGTGGGTCCCATGCATTAAAACGATCATTTTCTGCTGGCTCGTCCGATGTGCGATTAAAATTGTCACAGTTTGGGTACCTGATCTGGGGCAACAGCGCGTGGCTCCGACCCGGATTCGTCAGGCCGCCTTTGTCCCACTTTGCGTGGTGGGTAAAAAACACCAGGCAATGAGGTAAATCAATGAAGCATGTGAAAACTGTGCAAACTGGCAGGGAAAACCGGAGCATTTCCACTGGGGAGGAGACGTAAAGGAATCAGCTCCACGTGTTTTACTAATGAACTCCCCAGATTGCCGCTCGGAAAAGGGGTGAATCTGAATATAGACTATGCCGTGTAGGCTGCTTTGAACTTAGTAGGCCTAATGTGTAAAGAATGTGTAAGTCAATTTACTTGTTCTAACCCCAGGTGTCCCGGGTGCGAATTTTCGTTTTATAGGTTGGTTCGGGGGACCATTAATATTCACAAATATTCTGTTCACAGACCAAAAGGTACCGCTACTCTCATGAATATTACTTAGTGCCCCAACTAAGTAATCAACTCTTCATAATGAAAATCCGCGCCCTTCATGGAAAACTGAGAAACGGGATAGTAGAGGAAGCGTGTATGCCATTTCAGAAATATTTCGATTTATACACATCAAAAAACAGACAGTGAAATATACAGAGGCTTCGTATATGAAGATTGCTAAAACCCGGCGATAAGCTTCCTGCACAGATAGCGCATCTAGTCCTAATTCTTTCGAATACCACTAAAGTATACGTGCTTATGCAACTGATCCCAGATCATTATGGGGAGGAGTTTCCTTTTTATGTGGAGACGAGGATAAACCAAATATATCCCTGTAGTATTCAATCTAAAAATACGATGAAATGGAGATTAGACCATTTTTTCTTGTGATTTCCCCCCTTTTTTCAGTTTAGACACAATGGCAAACAGACGCACAAGCCTGTCATTATTTAACATATTTAAAGGTTGTTTGAATTGGAGGTCTGAACCTGTTGATGGAAACTGAATTACTTTTAAACATTTCAAATGTATCGTGTTTTTGAGTAAACAGTTTTTATTTATAAACATGATGAATAAACACTGGATTTTATTTGCTTATACAAAAGTGTATACTGATACCGTTGTACACAAACTGGTAAGTAAAACATACAATATACTCAATCTTATATTGATACGGACCTCTGTAACTGAAAAGGCTTATATAGCTATATATAGGAAATATATAGCAGTTATTGAACTGCCAAAAGTATTTAAAATGATTATGTCCCTCTAATACAGGATGGTGTGTTTAAGGCGATTACAGGACAGACAGAAGCAGGAGTAAATAAATTAAAACATCTCTCCACAACAATGTAAGTACTATTTATGGGACATGATACTCTACAACAGCCAAGAGTGACAAAAAGACACACAAAGTGTATATTGCTGGACAAATACAAAAGGATGATTGGTCCTTTTAGAGTAGGAAAGCGTAGTCCGTAACAGTAAAAACAGTATTCAGTTCCTGCAATGTCACAGTCGTCAAATTCACCGCGCCCAACAGGTGACTCCCTTCTAAAAAAAAAAGTCCTTGGTGAGGCATGCTGGGAAATGGAGTCCGATGGGCTCTCCAGCGCTCTGCCCTTAGCAGTCTCCGTGACTCTTCCCATTTTGGGCTCCCTTAGTAGGGGTACTGCTTCTGCTTTTTCCCAGCGAAGCAGGACATGAGGGTGCAGAGCAGCATAGCAGTGGCGGCTCCACCACCCGTGCAGTAGTAAGCCCAGCCGATCTCACAGGAGCCTGTGGACAGAGGAAGGGGGCGTAAGATGAGAGGGCG
>JAABNX020000112.1:254569-266554 GCA_015163995.2 Mormyrus lacerda | reverse complement strand
GGGGGGGGGGGGGGAGACAAGGGGCAGGGGCACCAGGCCCACAGGCGCACTGATGAAAATAATACCCTCCCCCCTCCTGGAGGCCAGCGTGCCAGACCGTGACGCTCTGCACTAGAATTCCGCTCGCGGTGCCGCGGTGAGTCTACAAGATTCCACTTTGATCCCGGAAAGATCCAGGCGGATCCCAGCAGCTTTAGGTGAGGGGGCTGGCCAGTGGGATATGGCTGGGATGCTTGGCTGGGCCAGAATTCCTGGCGTTCCTGGGAAAGCGTAGCTACACCCCACACACCAAAAAACACCCTGCCCCCACACTACTTACACTGCCAACAGTGAAATACACAACACCCCCCCACCCTCAAACCACCAGACATACCACCCCTTATACTGCATGTACGGCTGGGCAAGATCATTGCGATGGAAGCTGAACCCAACTGGTCTGAGAAAGACAGACAGGCAGGGACAGACTGAATGACAAAGATAGACAGAGACAGAGGCAGACAGACAGAGACAGACTGACAGACAGACAGTATGACCAGAGACAGAATCCAAGAGCCACACATGACTAACGGACCTAAACAAAGCCTGACCCAAGAGCGACCCAGAGGAGAAATGACAACAAACACATGAGTCAGTGGAGTGGGAACGTGGTGCGGCATGGTGCAGCTGACCGGGGCGTGAGCCGAGACACACCCAGCAGTCGGGTGCGTCAGACATGGCAACGGGCTGTTTACTCAGCCTGCTGGAGGCTCACAGCGGCATCCCGAAGGGGGCAATGGCCGCCCCAATCCGTGGTCTGAACCGGCAGCCTCACCGTCCCCAGTCAACCCTGCGTCCTATGTCGCTGGACCTGGCAGGGTGCCGGCTAGCTGTCAGCCCCGGCTAACCCGTGTCGCTCTCACGCCACTCTACTTGCTCTCTAGCACCCCCTGCAGGGGCTTCGAATTGGTCCTGAGGCTCAGGAAATGTTTGTTTGGGACCGAGAGGGGGGGGGGGCACCCGCATATCGCTTGTCCCCAGAAGGCAGGAGGAGGATTGATCAGGGACTTCAAAGCCACCCCCACTCCCCCGCCATCAGGTGACAGAGTTCATGGGGAGGAATCAAAGCTGATCTTTAAATATTTACCACAGACATGGGACATACACAGAGGACAGACACGTATCCAGTGCATCCAGACCTTTTACCAGATCCAGGCTCTTCTCCGGGCTCTGTGGTGAACACCCACCCTGTCGAAGCACTGTACCCAAAAGCCCTCACCCACCCCCCCCTGCAAGGAAGGGAACCCCCTGCCTTGGTTACAGTCATGGTTCCTGGGGTCATTATCTTCCAGTCAATTAGCCAGCAGGTTCAACCCAGCGGGGAAAACAGGCAGCACTGCCAGGGACTCAGAGATCAGGGGCAAAGGGCAGGAGCGGCACAGTGATTACTGCTAAGGCACAACTGAACACAGAATACACACACCACACACACCATACGCACACCATAAACACGCAGACACACACCATACGCACACCATAAACACGCAGACACACACTATACGCACATACATAGCCAGGAAGAAGGAGGGCACCAGGACCCCCTTAAGCCCTTAAGCGAAGTCGTCCTTTACCTTTAAGACATCCCTGACACACGCACACATACAAACCCTGCCCCCTCCAAGGCCAAGAAAAGAGGCAGTATGTCACCCAGGACGGGCACTGTGCCAATGAGGTCACCCTGGAACCAGTGGGAGGAGTGTGGGGGGGGGGGTGGCGGCACTAGCAACTAACGTAGCCGCCTCCCCCCCCCTCCCACCACGCGTGCTGGCCAGTCCCAGACCTGCTTAGCAAGTTGTAAGACGGCAATCCAACGCGGGATCACATTTCATTACGGGTCACGAGACGGCGTCATGACGTCAGCGCATGCAGGGAACGCAGAGACTGCCTCTCACCTCCTGCCAAGGGTCAGGACAGGGAGGGAGGGAAACCACCCGGAGCATCCCTAAGCTGGGCATCGTGGGAAGCCTGGACACAGAGTACAGGGGGACTGAAGGAAAGGGGCATTTTACACCCAGCGCATGATCTGGGGTCAAGGGTCAAAGGCAGGCAGACTCTTTCCTGTTGTCCTCAGTAACCATGGATACTTTGGAAACCCCCCCCCAGACATCCCTGGGAAGCCTCCGGCACCTGTAAATTTTGCCGGCCCGATTCCCCCCCCCCCACACATTCCCGGTGTCAAGGACGCTGGCACCTTGTTACCCACAGTGACAGACAGGGGAATCCCACCACACCCACCAGGGACCCAGACACTACCGGGACGGCGGAGCATCCCACAACCGCCAGGAATGCGGCCCCCGTGACGTCTCACCGCGTGTGCAGACCGTGACACAGCGCCTTGCTAATTACCCATAATCCCACAACTATTTTCAGATGCGGCTTGCTGTCACGCTCCGCCATCATGAGGAATAGCATCACAGGGGAAGTCGGGAGGGTCGAAAAGAACATTGATGGAGGGAGACTTACCTATGGAGGCAGCCAGTGGCCCCAGGCCCTGTAATTGCCCTCTAAGTCACCCAGACACCAAAGGGGCCAACAGGGACATTAAATCCCAAAACGAGTGGTCATATGATTACAGGTGGCTGCGAATAAACCCCTGGCCACGAACTCCTACCTGCCAATTAAAGCTCACCATGGAACACTCCGGGCAGCGCAGCGCCTTCATCTGGACTGCCCTTCCGAAGATGTCCCCGCACTGCTAAGCAGCTGCAGCTTCGGCAATTTTCGGGCCGGAAGGTGGCGCGCGTCGTGTTTAAACGGCGCCCCGCGTCCTCGTGACGGGCTCGTGACTCAAAGCGCGCTTTCGAAAAATGAGTGCGCCGTGGGACGGCGAGCGGCACGCGACGCCCTGCGCGTGGGAGGGGAGTCGCCCCCTATCCGCCACTGGGGGCGCGCGGCTCCCACGGAACCAGCCGGCACCCGGCGCGCTAATCGAGCTTAATTAGTTTCATAATGGATTCCTGCCCACGTTTAAGTGTTTTCACTTCCACCCTTGACGCGTTTTTATCTCTATGCAAGCTGGCTGCAGTTCCTGTTCCATCAGAGATTTCAGCTACATATATTGTAATTGTTGCATCAATTCGGCAATAACCCACCTGCCCAGCGGAGACCCCGGCGGGGCGTGCTAGGGCGCCGCAGACAGGGTGCAGGCCGGGGACAGTCGTACTTCATCGCTAGCCCCGCCGATTTTTCGCCGGCTGGTTGCGGAAAATCCCTTCTTCTAAAAACGCCAGGCAGCCGTCCCTCCCCAAATAATAATCTGATTTTGGGCGGGGGGTGTCAGTATTTTCGGTTCTGAGGCACTTCTACCAGATGCCAGTTTAATGATTCAACACATCCTCCGTGCAAAGCCCGGCAAATCAAACCGGTTTAGCAGTTTTTTTTAGTAAACCACACACCGACATGAACACCCCAGTAACGCGTCTAACCCCAACCCCGCTCACTTCTGACACATCCGTGTTTCCGCTGAGATTCAAGTGCATGTACCTCCTTTATGCTCCTATCTTATAATTACTACGTTACACGTTTAACAGCGCCGGTGTCTTTAACAGTTCGCACGGCTGGGAGCCGGCCGTCCACACGGGACATTAGGCGGGAACACAACGCACTAAATCCCCCCCTCCCTGCCTTCAGCTCCGGCGTTTAATGTTTAACCGTGTAAATAATACGGCAAATATAAACCCGCCGGTTCAGCGCCGAACTATGGCTCATTTAGTTCCGAGGTCGGCGCAAAACCTTTTTAGGCTACCTAAACCTACAACCTGAAATACTGAAGCTTTTACTGTGTATCTTATAAAAATATTTTGAAGTTATGTCTAAATCCCATATTCATTTTCACTCGTGGACATTATTTGCAAAAAGTAGATAATTTTTCTTATTGCCATTACTTTCCAGACATAAAGACGAGGCACTGAGCAGCGTGCAAGGTACCCTTGAAGTCCTGTTATACACACGCTTCAGTTGGGTTTGTTGTCCCTTAAGTCTCCGGTGCCCAGCATGTGCCCACCGAACCGCACAGGGGAGCGAACCCCTCTACAGAAAGCAGAGAGAAATAGAGATAGAGACTGTCGGCTCAACGGACGGAGTAAATTACATTTTCGAGTGCTTACAGATAATGAGTAAACCGTAATCGATAGATCGGAGCGCAATTACGCGGTATCTGTGCACAGCTGCCCGTAGCACATGGTCACCCTCCCATCTGTGTCCCAGTCCCAGATCACCCCCTCATCCAAGCCCAAAGCCACTTATTTCAGCTGCAATAAGCTCAAGTTCAATCGTGTACGTATCTGTTGAGTTTGGATATAAACACGCGCATGTTTCCAATTCTATGCTTGCACATGCATACGGCGTTTTAATGCAAGAGCAAAAAAAAAATAGATCATCACTTTTGCACACATACAGAAAAAATAATAGGATGCGACCTGTTATCTGTGCTGTTTTGCAAATAAACAGAAAAACCACAAATCTGATCCCCAAAGAGCAGCGTTTTCTAAAATAACTTGTTAACCAGGTGTCTGGCAGTGTTCGCTTACGGCTGACACTAGTATGTTTTTTTAGTCGTCCACATCTAAATATTGGTGGTTAAAAAAACACATAATAACGGGGGGAGGGGAGACTGGATGCAAATACTGAAGCTGTGAAGCGCACCGGCGGCCGTTAGGTGAGCGGCTCTCACCTTCCAGCCGGCCGAGCTGTTGCTGTCCCCCTTGTCCTTAAAGTAAGGGACACTCTTCACCATCCAGTCGTAGATTTGCGATAGCGTGAGTCGCTTCTCCGGAGAGCTCTCGATGGCCTTGGTGATCAGGTCGGCGTATGACATATTTCCCCAGGCATTGCGGCGGGACGAGCTGCTCTTCCTCTGCGCGGCGGTAGCCACAGAGGAAGCCGAGCCGACTGGGGAGGACAGTACCGGCACCTGTTGCTGGTGCGGCACCTGGGGACCCTGGTGCTGCTGCTGTTGATGCTGATGGGTGTGCTGGTGAATGCAGTTTTGCTCCTGGCACTGGTAATCATTGCACAAGGAGAGAGGCTTCTGCTCCGGGTAATCTTCGGTCTCTTCCAGCAAGCTGAGGTTGTTGATGTAATCGACGGTGCCCCCCGGCTCCTGCTTGACGGACGGGGCCGGTGAGGATGTGTTCGAGCCGCCGGCCGGGTCAATGAACTCTGGCCGAGGAAGCGGCCAGGTGCAGGAACGGGGCCGCGAAAGTGGCTCGAAATCCGGGTCGATCTCGACCAGCTGCCGCTGCGGCGGGGCTTCTGCCATCTTAATAGCAAATGCGACGGAAAGCCAGAAGTCGCATAGATCTCCGAAGTCGCAACCAAAAAAAATCAGGCAATAAAGTAATAATTAAAAAAAAGACCAGGGAAGGGAATAGAAAAGTTCGTCACTTCATAAACTTCTACATGGAGCTTTTAGTCACGGTACAAAATGAAACAACGCGCCGGTAAACTTCAGGACGCCTGAGCGGATCCCCCCTGCGTCTTCCCCCCACACTGGCGCTTGCCGGTCCCGGGTTCAGCAGTGCGCAGTCCGGATTGTTCGCGTCCCCCGCAGTGGCAGCGTGCCGAATGTCAGCCGGAGGCTCGGCACCGCGGGGTGACTGGGATCACCGCGAGCCGCACGGCCCGCCCCCGCCCCTGACGGACAGGCGCGCCGGCCAATAGTGTGCGAGCATCTACAAGGTAAACACCGATGTTCCACTTTTCCACCCCCCCTTTTTTTCTTTCTTTCATTACTACTCTGACTGTCCCACATTTCTCAGATATTTTCTTTTGCCGCTAATAACTAACTTGTGTCGAGGCCGTAAGTGACTCTTTGAACGTCCGCGGGGGTTGTTTTGTCGGAAAGAGATGGAGCGGATGATTTAAAAGTTACAAAACTGGGAGGTGGGGGCTTTTCTAAACGAGAAGAAAAAAAAACCTGAAGCGTGCTAATACTGGTTGTGTAATATGTTAACCGTGTTAGTAAACACTTGCTAAAAAGTCTTTAAATGTTGACTCTAGGAAATTCCAGAATAATTTGGATAATAAACGTAATTTTAAAAAGCCTCAGTGCATACTTTGTCTTCCAACAATCCTCCCCAGTGGAACATGCATTATGCGTATTTTGATGTGGCACAGCTATCGGAGGGGCTGCGATTCAGTTTGTTCCCGTTCTCCAATAATGCTGATCGCCTGTAATGTCAGTTTAAGTCTGAATGTCTGCTTTAAAACGGAGGATACGGGAAGAAATAATTCCTTATTCCTTCTATTCCTGTAATTGCCTAATAAATTTTAGGTATAAACGAAAGCTAATGGTGTTTGAAATGACTGACACAGAGTATCAAACAGCTGAGAGGAAATCTGGTGTTTTAAGTCAGTGGTCTAAACGATTATGAACAGAAAAGTGTCGACACGATTCCTGCAGTCTGTGTAATGTTTAATAGTTTCCATATTGTACCTGAGTTGTTAAGAAACGAAGGTTTTTAACTCTCCGCACACAGCAAAAGTAGTCGAAGGGTTTGTTTATACATGAGTTGAAATGACGGGATAGTACTGAGTAAGTGACACTTGGAAATAAATTTGATCAAAACCAAAATGCAAATAGTTTTAGTTTGGGTGTCTGCCCGCAAGTATTTTATAGACAGTCTGCTTTCTGTGCCAAAAGATGGTTGTTGATTTGGAAGGGTAATTTCTGACCATCCCACAGGCGTGTCTAGGTGTGGCGCTCCGAGTGACCCATTGTAGTTGTGTGGACCGCAGTGTTTACTACTTGTGGACATTATGATTTTGGTGTGTACCTACGATATCTTTATAAGCGCTTATACGGTAACCCTTAAATGCCCCCCCTCCGGGAGTCTGGAGCAGGGACATCCATTGGAGAGGGATTTAAAAATGCGTCGCTTGTGGACAATTTTAGGAATTGTCTATAAAACTCACTGCCGAGCCAGACAGTCGTTGCATTATAGTCAAATTACTGCCACGGGAAAACAACTTTGCTTTCAGTTTTGTGCGGTCAGCCAGTACAGTGTATACTATTCTAATCCGCATTAGGCCGTTTTACTGGTTTGTTTGTAGACTACGACTGTATGGAAATTGTAGACCTATTTTTACCTTCACGTTCACCGGCATGAGTGACAGACCTTTCATGTAAAGCAAACTGTTCCGTGTAAAGCAAAGATAATCCGACTATGTAGTATTCAAAAAATCCTGCGTAACTTTTGTAAATGACAGGGCTGATTTAACGCGTCTAGGGTGCCTTTTACGCTGCCAGGTTTTGTGTTAAATTTTTCAAAGCAGCTAAAGTCTTACTTCACCCTTTCGAAACTACACCGAACACGTGACCAACAGATCATACGCCAAGCATGAACCCATTAAAAAACTACAAAACAGGTAACTGCCTTGTTTTTTGCTTAATTGTGTTTAATCGTGCGCTCTTGGCAGCATTTTTTCAGTCTAATAAAAGACAGATGTATTTACCCCGCAGAACAAAGCTATCCGAATCCAGCTAAGGAAGAAAACCAAATAGGCCTAAATCAACCTTTCATTTATTCCAAGTGCAACCAGCATATTTTAACTGATCCAAAATGAGGGGAAAGACGCTACTTGTAACATTTCTAATATTATTTTACCCGTCTTAAAAACCTTTACTCGCTGTACGCTCTTGTTCCAATAAAAATCATCATCCGACTCAGATTATACATAAACGCTTAGTCTGAAAGGCCCCATACAAGCCAGCGCGGGTGGGGTGGATGCGTGCTGTCAATGAATACCCCACCAAGCGCTGTTCTCAAGGTATCGCCTCCTCCATCAGTACTGCTAGCTGCTGGATTTGATGGACATCCTATGGCTTTAATAGATAAATATTTCTTAAAACAATGGCACACCCAGCAACGAATACGAGTTCGTCGGATGAACTGCACGCCGCGCAGCACCTGAGTCGTCACCGGCGCCCCCTGGCTCGTCAGCGCCCCCTGGCTCTAAAAACATCACACTGCATACTCCGCGCTTCATCTCCATCACGTTCACCGGCATGAGTGACAGTCGTTTTGATATTTACGCTTAACGGGCCAACAGCGTTATTCGTATATTACGCGCGTTTATATTCGTGAAGGAATTTGCTCCGAGACTTCTTTAGGTCTTCTCCTTTTATGCTCGGCGTCACAAAGCACCATAGAAAAAGCGAAAGAATAAAAAAGGAAGACGTTGGCCAGGCGACATTACAAATGACCCGGCATGTTCCACAACTTACTACTATTACAAACTGTCTGCGACGTTATTACGAGCAGATAAGAACACACGTCTAGACTGTCTAGAGAGCACTGTCTATGCTGTCATTGCGCATCAGCTCTGCAATTACTCCAGATCTCTTAATAAAAGCCTTCATGCGTAACAATTTCTGTCTATAGCGGCTCCCAAAGTCACCTTCATATTTTAGCAGTCGTCTGTGCGCTCCAGACAACTTTTACCGTGCCAGAGACTCGTTTGGTAACGTTGCCAAAAATACAATGTCAAAAACACGTGTTAACTGGGTCGGTGCGGAAGTGCTGATTATACCATCAATTCTTGGACACCACTGCCACCTTCTGGCTAATTTGTGAAACAATTACCTCGGGGGAAAATCGTATTCAAATATTTAATCACGTTTCACAGACCCCGATTAATGACTTGTTTTCTGCGGGTATCTTTGCCTGTAGGGGAAAGGAGATCACAAATACCATGTGCGATAATATAACAACTGATAACTTTACATTAGAGTAGGAAGACTTGGCGGACACACAAACAACTTTTCTCGCTGTCAACAAAAAGCACTTACCCAATGCACCCTTTGAATGTGCAGGTATTTAACTTACCATTTAAATACTCAGATTTGATGTTCTTTTCAGTTAAGTTGTTTTCGGAAAAAAAGAGTCATCGGTATGTAAATGGACAGAGAGGCCCTCTTACAGGTAAAAAGCGCATTAGGGGTAAGTAATGACACACGCGAGCATACTCGCTTCACGCTCTGGGGCAATTTGCCGGCCAAAGCACGGGACCCGCTGTCATTGTATCCTCCCCAACCACCGGCAGAAAACATCCATCAACTGGCTAACGGTGCTGAGGAAAAAAATCCCAACCGCTTCGCGCAAGAACTTAAGTTACTGTGTCTGATTTTTTCAAGACTGATGACCGCCTCCCATTTTACATATAGGCCTATTGTTCCGGTAATGGAAAAGTCATACGATGTATGACACTCTAAAATGAAGTATTGGTAACACAAATGCATGTGTGCATTCAGTCACAACACTTACCTATTATCTGATGACAGAATTGTATCCGACATATCCGACATTTAAACCTCATAAAGAATACCCACAACCTTTTGAGCCATGTTGTATAGACCTACCACAGAGAACAAGCCCGCGAACACCACAATAACATCTAAAAATCAGGTACTACTTTCAAGGTACTTCGTATGTTTCGCATTTATTTGTTCTTTCTCCTCTTTATAGGATTACAAGGTGGTGAAGGACTATGAGTTACTTAAATACCTTAATCTGGGAATAACACTCATCTGTTCATGAACGTTCATATGATATTCGGTCAGTAGAGCCAATACGCTAGTTTTGAATATTTTTGTGTTTTAAGTCAACACGTTGCCACACAGAACGAATTGAGGCAGTATATTTCCGTCACCGTCAAGTTTTAGACAACGCCACGAATATAAAGCAGACGATAATGCCTCCTAATCAAACTAAAGTGTCAGTAATACATTGCAGAAATGTTCTTGAACTTCTTGCCTCGTTAATTTTCCCATGATTCAGTCTTGCGATATTTTATTTCTCCGTGTCTTCGCGGTTACATACAGCGGCCTCGAAACCTAATCCGCTTCTCAGGATGAAGTGACATGGCCAGCCCGCTAGGGGGCAGTATAATGCATCACACGCATTTTATTTACTTTGGGGGGGGTGTTAAACCAGGCAGTGATTGGCAGCACATTATCATTTATCTCTGTCTCTCTCTCTCTCTCTCTGGGTTTCCAAGCCTAATTCTGCCCATCTGTAGTTAAAGGTTACTGAGCAGATTTTTTTGTTTTTTTGAGGGTGGGACCACAAATGAAACCAGAAGGAGGGTCTTCTGAGTGCTGGATGGTCTGTTTACTCTGGTTAATGAGCTCATTACTTGCGTCTGGGTCAGGCTCTGAAGATTTAAGGCACCCATTCCTGTGCCGCCATGTACATCCTGTAGATCTCTGGCATGGACCTGGGGCCCTCCGTCCTGGCGGGCCAATCAGCGGACTGGCACTCAGTTCTGCAAGGCCCCAGCCTCGCTCAGGATGTCCTCTTTGGCCCGGAAGTAATCGCGGAACCAGGCGATGTGTTGCACCTTCTGGTTTACCGTAAGGTAGGGGTTTTTGGCCAGGCCCAACACCACCAGCTCCATGAAGTGGCGCACGGGACCCCGCTTAGGGAAGCCGTCCTCAAGGTGCCGCTCCAGGAAGACGTGCTCATGGAAGGGCACGTGTGCCTCCTCCTCCAAGCCTGAAGGGGGCAGCAGATAACATACTGGTTACAGAACTACACTAGAAGGCAAGTTGCTTCTGAGAAAACGACCAAGATACTTAAAATGAACATTGCCGTTTCTCACTATGCATACTTGCATTCTTTTGTTCTCAGGTACCTGTTTTACATCATCATCCATTAGTGAAGATCAGTTCCAATACGAAAACAGAAGCACAGATGGTGTAAAAAATAAATAAATAAATAAAATCCCCAAATATGAACCACCCCATGATTCACTGCATCTAAAGTTTATTCTTGGGAGGCAAATTAGCAAGACCGCTCTTACCAAGACCACAAGTACGGTCTTTGTGGTCTTGGTATTGAAAAACACGTCAAGTTTGACTCATTATAAGAATTATGTGTGATGAATGTAATAATTAAAAATGCTGAGGATTATGGGTAAGGATGTTGGGTGGTGTTAGGGTAATGGCACACATAGCAACCTTTTGACCAATGTTGTTTGGGCACTTCCCCATTGATACTGGGTATCTGAAATTTCTATCTGAAAACCTTTGATTGGCAGCGGGCAACTTTTCGCGATCATTTACATGAGTTACCATTTGTCCCACCAGGGGTGCATTTCCCAAAATCATTGTTGCTAACTATGGTGGTTTGAACTATGCAAGTACTACACAGGTATTTCCCAAAAGCATAAATCGAACTACAGAGATAACGATACTGCGGACTTACGAAGTACGATGCATCGTTAAACAACGCAGGTGTTTCCCAAAACCACAGTTTGAACGAACGTTCGCAAACGTTGTCGTTAAGTTGTGCATTTCAAACTACAGTTCTCAAGCTGGAAAATGCAGTCCAATAAGCGTATAGTCACCGTGTAATAAAGAAATGTAATAATCTTTAATAGCTAATAAGGAATAATTTAGCTATACGATCACATATAATGTGAAGTTGTCTGAAAATGTAGTTTGAAACTTAATTGAGCAATAGGGATCATTCTCGGATTGCAAAGTATTGATTAGCACAGGGGTGACTAATTTTATCCAGAATGGGTCGTTAGACATGCAGCTTTTCGCTTAGAGTAGAATGTAGTGGACCGATTCACTGAAGAGTTCGCACAACTGCGTCTGAGCAACTGATCGAACGGTTATCCCAAAAATAACCTGCAAACACACCGGCCCTTTCTGGATAAGATTGCCCACCCCTGTAGTGTCGTATGCAGTCAGTGTGTATTGCTTGGTAAAGGATTTTGTGTGACCTGTGGTCATTGTGTCATATGGTACACTTCGCCATATATAGTAAAACAGATAGAGAGAAAAAACATTAATAAAATAAAAAGAAAATAAAACCCAAAAATAACAATAATAAATCATTATCCCTTGTATGTGTACATATGGGTATTTGTAGCCCTATGCAGACCATCGGGTGTTGTGCAGTTTCTTCATTACACACATAACTTCAGAGGGACAACAGT
>JAABNX020000112.1:244059-254469 GCA_015163995.2 Mormyrus lacerda | reverse complement strand
ACACAGGAGAAGACTTCTGTGATGTTTGGATATTACACGCACCTGTCTATTCCAGTCAGCCACTAACATTCTGTAAGCAACAACGTCGGACCAGGACTTTATAAGTGTTCGTAGTGTGATTGAAACACAATGAACTGCAATCAACCTAATTACAAATGGAGCGTCTTTCACAAAATGTATATATACATACATACATATGTGTGTGTGTGATTATTATATATTTTACACAGTTCATGAGTTTTTGTACGCGATCAGCTATGAAAGTAGTTGTTAGTTGTTGTGCACGACTTGCCGTGAGTGACCAATCAACACTGGAACCATTGTAGTTGAAGTCCCAACTATCTAATGTGGTTCGAACTACTGTGCTACGACGGTTTTGGGAAACAGTCGTACTTCGGACATTTTTTAGTTTGAACTACCATAGAACTACCATAGGCAACACTACTCAAAAAGTAGCCCTGTGTACCATCAGAGTTGGGTAATTCAGGTCCCCAGAGAGTAAAAGTCCAGACCAAGATTTTTTTTCAATTAACCAATTGAGCATAAAGAATCACAGTCACTGACTGGTTAAAACAAAATCCCCGTCTGGACTTGTGCTCTCTGGACCTGAATTACCCAACTCTGTGTATTATTGCCGTTTAGCCAGATCAAACTGGACATAAACTCACCCGCCTCGTTGTCAATGGGGTACCTCCACAGCCTGCCCTCCTTCGTCCACTGGATCATCTCCTCGAACCCATTCCGGGGCACCGCCTTCACGGCCGCGGCGATCGCATTAGCGAGCTCCAGGTCCCACAGGGTGAGGGTGGGGGCTGTGGGGGCGAGGAGGGGAGAAACACAGGGAATCACAGGGCGCCCCGAGACAGGGGTGGAGGGGCAAAGCACGACAGCCCACGAGGCGGCCTCCATTACCGGCCACGGCGTCCTGCTCCACCATCTTACTGAAGATGTTCAGCCTCTTCCCTGTGAGCTGGCTCCTCCTATAGGAGAGAAGGACAAAACGAACATGAATAATATCACTCATCCACGTTCCGCATGGTCGGCACCAGTTTGCTTGAATTCTCTTTTTACGGTTCCAGTGGCTGATCAATACTGCTGATGTAACTTTGACGTCACACCACAATGTGACATCACACCACACAGTCAAAGATACATCTGCAATCAACTAAATCCTGGTCTGGACTCTTACCCTTTGGACCTGAATTACCCAAAATCTGTACTTGGAGATATTAAGACCACCCCCACCCCCCACTCAAACAGGGGCCCTACTTCTTACCTTTTCCTCTCTCCATCCGGCCCACCCCCCAAACCCTTTGCCTGGGCGTGTCTCTCTGCCGCACCGTCATCCTCGTCATCATCAAGAGCGCGTCGTGCCCCCTGTTGGTTGGGATGACCACGTCGTCCCACCTTCATGTTACTAATGATATTTCTGGAGGACAAAAGGGGACAGATTGAGCCTCACTGGACTAATTCAGCCCTTTCCAACGTTGCTGAGGGTGTAATTTGAGAGGAGCTGTCCGTCTCAGCTATGCCAGTTATGCAGAACCAGTCAAAAGCCTGAACACATCTACCGCAAACTGTTTATTTTTCAACAAAAAAATTACCCTGAGCACAGCTTGAGTTTACACAAATACTGTACTATTTTGTGAACGAGGAAAAAGATTGAGTGCTGTGACAGATGACTATTTTGAAAGCTATTTTGAAGAGTTTAAAATTTAAGGAAATTTTGATATGCTGAACATTTCTCTTGGTTGTTGTAATATTTGACATATATTACTTCATTGCTATAAGATGAATAACAGCAACACATGCAATAAAAGCAAGTGTGTCCAAACTATTGACTACAACTCTATATCAGGAACTAATTAAGGTAACTTAAGGTCATTCACACCATTATAGCAAACACTGGTCACTCCTTAGCCACCACGCCACCTGCTGGCCGCACTCACCCAAGCGTGCGTCCGTCGGCCCTCTGCCCAGCCTGGGCCTGGACTATGGCCTCATGCTTCCTCAGCTGCTGCAGGAGCTCCGACTCCACTCGGCCGCCGTCGGGCAAGAAGGCGGCTGCCGCTGACGCCGCCGCGACCAGCGCTGGGTTCAGGGTGTCCCTGGAATGAGAATCAAGGTCAGCTGGGGCCACAGCCCTGCACCAGAATGCCAGCAGGTCTCAGAATTTACATTTACATTCACTTATCTGCGTTTTTATCCAAAGCGCCCTCCTCAATTATTGGGACCCCTTGTAAAGATTAGTAAAAAAGGGTTAGAAAAAAATCCACACTGAAAAAATAAAAAGAAAAAGCCAACCCTTGGCCTCAGTGTCACATCATATTTGTACCCCAGTTAATCTGAAAGTCATGAATTACAGCTTCAAGGTTCCTACACATTCCAATCAACTCGAGGATGCACAATTTACATGGGAAACATGCATCAGTTAAGTTGCGTTCACTATAATTTCCAGGGATGCCAAAAATTGTGGCTCGTGTTTTTTGTTGAAAATGTTTTTTTCTTGATGAAGCATTTGTTTTTCTCTGAATAAAATTAATCTCAATGATGGGTTGGATTTTTATCATTTTTTCAATGTGAGATGAAGCTACTGAAGGTGGGCTTTTTTTCTAACCCTTCTTTACAAATCTTTACAAGGGGTGCCAATAATTGTGGAGGGTGCTGTATGTTCACTCCCAGGGATCTGAACCCACAACCTTTGAGTCGTTATAGCAATGCTCTGGTTGTTGAGCTACAGGACCTTTATAAAAGTCCAATTCATTTTTGTTCAGCATCCTCTTCATGCCAAGCATGCAGGCATAAATATAAATCTGCAGTATGTGTTCATGCCACAGGAGGACGCGTAGAGCCCCCTTCGCAGTCACCTCTTGCCCCCCGCTGCTGTGGCCTCCTGGAACATGCTGATGGTGCTCTCCATCTCCCCAGGCCTCGGCTCCGGCCGCTTCTGCACTGGGCCTGGTGCCGCCGCCATCGGCCTAGCTCTCCTCTTGGTGGTCACCTGCACCTTCATATCCCCGAGAAGAGCCAGCAGCTTCTCCTTCCCCGACCTCCCTGACTCAGGTGACATCTCCCCAGCTCTCTCCTCCTGCACCTTCTCCTTTGTCTTGGGGGTAGGGGGCTCATCTTTGATTTCACTGCACAGGACAGGGCCAGTGCTCAGGCCCCGGTACCCACAAGGGGCAGCAGCTCTGAAAGGAGACAAAACACATCCGTAAAGGATTCGCAATCAGACAGCGCAGGAGTGACGCAGCTTTCAAACACGGTTCATAGTTTATTTTAATTCAGCGGTTCAAATGTTAAACATATTGCCACACCAAACCGAAAGGATCGTGTACTACTTAACATACGCAAAGATAACTGAATGCAATTTAGTTTATACCAGTTTTACAACCTTCTGATTTTATAGAGACAATCTAATCCAGGTGCCCACTAGCAGATCGGCTAATGACAATAATTATTTCTTGAAAGTTATATAGGAATAGCTTTACTTATAGTCAAAACGGAATATTTTACCATGCTGCAGAATTGTGGTTTCATCGTTAACAGTGGAGATATGCTATCGGAATGGAAACAACGCGACACCGCAATAACAATCTCCATGTGCTTTATTAGTAGACCATAGAGCCCAGGAACCTGCGAAATCAGATTCTAGACTTTCGTTATTGCTTCTCATATTTATATTGCTCAAACACCATAAAACATAGTAGCTGCAGGTTGTTAAATAAAGCGAAGGTGAATGTGCAAACCTTCTCCAGAGACACAATCTCATTCGTTTACCTGAAAATGCGAAGCGTCGCTACTGAATTACACTTTAGGGAATATATACACGCATCCTGAGAAAAAACAACAGGGTGTTGACCGTGGGATAAAGACAAAATTACCCTCCTGTACATCGCGAACGCATAAAGTAATCCACAATGTCGTGCGGACACGCAAGTTACACATCCGTTGCAACACATAAGTACGTCCGACCAGAAGAACGTCTCTCCGCACTTGTGTTCCGTGTTTTCATTAACAGTTTGATATTTGATATTAAAGAGTTTCGAGGTTTGAAAATACGTTAATCCACACGAATCAGTTATTAAGTATTCTGAAAATGTCTGTGACGTCTACTTCTCAAATTACAGAAGGCGTGGGACATTAATCTGAAATCCTTTAGGTTATTGGGTGAGTTTTATATACTGCGTATGTTTTGCGTTTTCTTGAGTTATTCTTAGACATGCGAGTGAATTTATAAATCATAACTAAAAGACAGACCTCTTGACACCATAGGATCGCGAACACATAGCGAAGACTGCTCATGTCACTGAACGACGGTAAATTAGATTTTTAATTGCTGATTATCTTTGTTTGTTTGTTTGTTTTGCTTGTTTATTTATTTTTGGATAATCCTGTGTAGTATTTGAGTGCTTACGGGATTCAGCGATTAATCAGCAATGTAACACGTTTATAGGTGTCACCATATTTACTACTAATTATGTAAAAAAGTTTAGCAGGTGAGCAGTATATTGCCATAAACTGATATAACAATAATGTAAAATTATTGTAAAATGAGAGGATGAATATACTGCCGTTTCTGTAATAAAACATTCAGATGGCAGGTAATAACGTCGGTATCCAGATACCGGATTTGTCATGAAAATAGCCTACGTACCCTATAACTATTTATAAAATTATCAACCTAGATTTATGCTACATCAATGATATACATCAACGTATTTTGACCATTTCAATCATCTTTCCATAATTTGATGACGTCACGGGGTTGTTTTCACTGTCCTCTGATACACGTGGAGTAGACTCACCAGTAGTTTTCCAGTAAGTTTAACAGTACTTGTTCTGCGACAAAGAAACTAGATTATAACTCCCTCTAGCTGACGGGGTTATAGCAACTGCAAGTATCCTGCCTTACTCCAGATGATGCGGGTTCATCCCGGTAATCAATAACCTGAAACTCCATCTTAAACTCTTTACGATGCTTTCATGAAGGTTTAGGATTTGAGGTAAGATGACTGAATAATGTGGAATTCTGAGGCCGCGCGTTATTTTTCTATCTGTGTAATTTAATCGGCATCCACCTAGCCATATTTTTTACTGATACACGCGATGTAATCCATTGTACTGAACTTTAAATAAATTATGATTGTGGGCATACAACTGAAGTATAAAACGTAGGCCTATATATTTAACTTGGTTACAAAATATGCATTCGATCACAATAATGAACATTGATAAATTAGTTCAAGACAAGAGGGATGAATGGCTGGAAAGGGTTTGCTCTTGTTGTGAGTGTTGTCAGCCTGCGTGCCCGACTCACGTGGCGCCGACTAGGAGTGCTGGTTTAAATGGAAAGTGTCTCTTTTCTCTCCGGATAAGACACCAAGTCACAAAAAGCTCCAGACTAACATTATAATCGTGTAAAATGTCAATATTGATATCTCATTAGCATGAGTAGAGATGTGGGGACATCTTATGCAAACTGTCTGGAAGAGTCCTAGAAAATGGAGTGGTGTAATTACGCTACTTAACTATGCATCAACATTGACTCGGAAAACATTAGTGAAATACTGATTGCTGAAGCAGTGGAAATAAAGCATCTTATGTGTCTAAAGATACAAAATAACCACAATGAATTAAACAAGGCATTGTCATGGAGAAGACATTAAGCCGGTCAGCGTGACTCACCGACACCGGAGAACCGGTTCGGCCAGCGCGGACGCTCTTTGCAGTGATGTGAAACGTTTTTACGTTCTCATTAACTCCGCCCCCAAATACTTCTTTGTACCAAGTCTTTGTTATAGTCATTGATACGTTGTTGCTCCATATAAACACAATTTATAAACGATACAAATTCATTGTTGAAATATATATAGGATAAGGAACGTGTAACACCCTAATTCCTCCGCAGACATTTCATAGCCACTGAGAAGCACTATGGCAGGTGTGCTCAACTCCAGTCCTGGGGGGCCGGAGCCCTGTGTAGCTTAGTTCTTCCCCTGTTCCACCATAAAAGATTCAGCTCAAGAGCTGTGTGGTAATTAGCACAAGGAGTTGAATCAGGTGTGTTAAATGAGGGGAACCCCAAACATTTGCAGGACTCTGGCCCCCCAGGACTGGAGTTGGGCTCCCCAGCACTAGGGGGAAATGAACGTTAATTGGTGAAAACCTGATTCTGGTTCATTACCTGTTAATGCTTTTGCATATTTTCATAATATGAGACAAGACCTGTGTGCAGCCAATAAGAAGGTGCACAGGACCCTGTTTCCTGACCTCTGACCTACCGTATTTTATCTAGTAGACAAGGACACGTAGACCCTTGGGAAGGAACCTGCTAGTCCCCGTTACCATGGCGCCACACCCAGCCATCCAGGCGGCTATCGACCTCTCCGCCGGAGCCATAGGTAACGTGACTCGAGTCACATCTTCACCTGGGAGTCTGTATCAGGACATCCGGCCAGTCAGAACCGCGGCAAACTCTGCTCTGGCATAGGTCGGACCCGCAGTCCTGTTCACAGCGTTCTCCCCACGCCACAGGCGGTGCAGCCTGCGTGTTCAGCGGCCAGCCTCTGGACACGGCCAAGGTGAAGATGCAGACCTTCCCTTCGCTGTACCGTGGCTTCCTGCACTGCTTCCTGTCCACCTACAAGCAGGAGGGGCTGCGGGGGCTGTACCAGGGCACTGCGCCCGCGCTCTTGGCCAACGTCGGCGAGAACGCAGTGCTCTTCATGGGCTACGGCGTCTGCCAGGAGGTGGTGCGGCTGGTGTGGGGGGGTGGGGCTGAGGGCGGGGCCAGCTCAGAGCTCAGGTGAGAGCCCCTCACCCTGGAAAGTGGCAACAGGAATCAGCTAATTAGCAGTTTGAATTTCAGTGCTTAATGCTCCCTTTTTGGCTTTTTAGGTTCCTGGTATACCTAGCGTGCTGGAAAGCTCAGTAAAATCTCTCTCGCTTCTTGTCCCTGTCGGTTTCTCTGTCTTTCTTTTCCTTGTCTGTTCTTCTCTCTCTCTCTCTGCCTATTTCACTTTCCTCTTCCGTCTTTCTCCGTTTTGCTCTCTCTTACTCTCTCTGTATCTCTCTCTCTCTCTCTCCTGTCTTTCTCTGTTTCTGTCTTTGTCTCTCTCTCTCTCTCTCTCTCTCTCTCTCTCTCCTCCACCAGCGATACCCAGAAGGCCTGTGCCGGCTCGGTTGCCTCCATCTTCTCCTCGCTGGTTCTGTGCCCCACGGAACTGCTCAAATGCCGCCTACAGGCCATGCACGAGATGGCAGCCCTGGGCAAGGTCCCCACCAGGCAGAGGTGCGTTGAGGACAGTGTGGCTGCCGTTCTCGACACCCACCTTCCCAGGCTCATAGTTCGCAGCAGTTTGAAACGTTCCCGCTTCTTTGTTGTTACCAGTACGCTGTGGTCCGTGGTGCGGGACGTGATGCAGAAAGACGGGCCCCTGGGCTTTTTCCAGGGCCTGACCAGTACCATCGCCAGGGAGGTGCCAGGATACTTTTGCTTCTTCGGGGCCTATGAGCTGAGCCGGACCTCATTTGCCCGTTACCTGGGCACGGGCAAGGATGACATTGGTACTTGTCTGACACACATGTACACACACACACACACACACACACACACACACTACTCTAGCCTCTGGATTCCACTTCACACATAACTAAGTCTATCCAGAAGTAAGTATTATGGGAAGGCTGCGCTGAGATTATCGGTATTAATGGCATGTTTCTTGTTCTTCGTTTCTGGCAAGGTGTGGTTCCCATAATTCTCAGTGGCGGATGCGGGGGTGCCTGTCTCTGGCTGGTGGTGTATCCCATGGACTGCGTCAAATCCCGCATCCAGGTGCTGTCCATGACGGGCCTGCAGGCAGGTTTCCTCAAGACCCTGGTGGACGTTGCCCGGGTCGAAGGTAAGGATCTGGATTGTGTGCATCAGCACCCCCTAGTGGTTACTGACTCTCCCCCCCCCCCATCCATCCATCCAGGCGTCCGCAGGCTCTACTCCGGCCTCACACCCACCCTGCTCCGCACCATCCCGGCCAACGGCGCTCTCTTCCTGGTCTACGAAGCCTGCCGCAGTCTGATGATGAGCCACCTCGGCAATTGAGCGCCCCATACCTGCTGCTTCCTGATTGGCTGCCTGCTTGTCCTTCATGCTCCGCCCCCTGGACCTGGGTTCGACCCGGCAGCCATCCTGCTGATCCCCCACCCGCCCGCCCACATCTGTGTGTCTGTCCCCTCCACCCTGAACATTATTTAAGCCCCCCCACCACCCTGTCTCAGAACATGCGGCCCTGTGGATCAAGGGGTCTTCTGCAGACGTTAGAATTTCTGGAAACATGGTTTGCAACCCAGACAATTTTCCTTTAAACAGCAGGGTCAGCCCAGAGCGGAACTGAGCCAAATCCCTGTTTCAACATCATTTCATGAGCTTACTCCGCTGGTATTATTTATTTAGAGATATGTTGTATGGATGTGCATTAGTCAGTTTGAACTCACTCCAACAATCCCCTACTTGAACGCTTTCATTTGGAAGAGTTGATCTCTAATGGCTTATGAATTAACTATAATTCTCACTGCAACAAGGTCAGGACAGCTGTTTACGTCTGAGCTAAGCAGCCCATATCTCATCATCACACAGCAGGTTCATCCATCTTCTGACCATTCGTCCAGTACTGGGTGGTGGGGAGTCGATCCCAGGAAGTGCCGTCCATCACAGGGACACCTGCACCCAGCACAGGCCGTGTAGAGATGCCAAGCCGGCTGTCTGGGTATCTTTAGGGTGTGGAAGCATGCTGGAGAACCTGGAAGGAACTCACAGAATACAGGGAGTAGAACGCTCACGCCGCACAACCTGGGAGGAATATGCAAGGTCAACGCGAGGAGAACACAGAGACTCCACACAGCACTAAGAAACGTACAATCTTCACACAACATGGGGAGAACGTGCAGACTCCTCTTAACACCAGAACACACGAAGTGCGATACTTTTGGTACTTTCGCTTTTCCATTGACTTCCGGTCGAGATTCAGTACTGAAAGTGTCAAAGCGCCATCTTTTGGAACACACAGCGAACAGCGAGAAATGAAATGAAAAGCAGTAGAAACAAGAACATTAAAAAAGTAAAATGGAAGGATGGACAAACGAGGAAACACAGGCTTTAATCGCCATGTGGTCGGATGAACAGGTCCAGCGGGATTTGGATGACACGACTCGAAATAAAAAAGAATTTGGCGTAATAGCAAGTCGCTCGGAAGAAACACCGAACAATCGCAAAAAGCTGGTTGACCGAGCTTCTAATTATAAGAATCGACAACACGACTCAGCACGTCTTCTTTGTTTGAATTCAGTGAATGAAATACCGCAGCGCGCTTTGTGATGATGTCAGTAAGGGGCGGTCACTGATGATGTCATTTGGCACCGGTACCAGTTTTTACGCCAGTGGAAAACCAACACGAAAGAAGTACCATACTTTCGGTACTTTATGGAAGTACTGAAAGCGTGGTGCCTGGTGCTGTGGAAAAGCACTCTAACTCTACACAACACAAGGACAACTTGCAAGTCCCACACATGAGGAGAACATGCAAAGCCCACTGAACATGAAGAGAACGCCCAAACTCAGCACAACACAGGGAGGTGAGAAGGTTACCCACAGCTGCCGCCTCTGTCCACTTCAGATTCGATGTCAAAATGAGCTCCTAAGGACGAAAGAGGATGTCCCTCCTCCACATTCAAATAAGCAGCCCCTCACTTGCCAGGGTGACTGCTGTGAAAGACGCCTTTTGCTGACAACCAATATTTATCAACTCATACCCTAGCATCGTGTCATGGCCTTCCAGAATCCAAAAATGCAAGGAGAATGAGTGTGGAAGCGTGTGCAATTTAATGTAGGATGGTGGTGTCCGCTTTTTGCTGTGAACACACGACGTCTTTTCCATGGTGTTTGTTTCAGTGTAAAATGGATGGTCATGAAGGTGATTTACCCCCGATTCCTCCTCATTCTGCCACGGGGATTTGATTGTTTACCCTTTTCTCTCAGAATAAAGGTTACAGATTTTACAGGTGCTTTTCCCTCTTAATTTGTCACGTATAACATCCTTCAGATGTTAAATGTGTTTTAAAATGGCTCCATCGGAGGGGTGAAGGCAGAACATCTGTAAAAGAGGGTTTCGAAATGACGAGCCGAGAGCAAGCCAACAATAAATCATGGTTTTATTCTGTAAACAAAAACAATGACACACGATGAGGTCACACCACGCTGAGAGTGAGGCAGAGGAATGGTGATGGATGGATGGATGGATGGATGGATGGATGGATGGATGGATGGATGGATGGATGGCGTCGTTTCTGCTGCTGCGGGGGGGGGGGGGTGAGTTAGTTATAATGAGAGAGCCTGACATAAATGCGAAGAAAGCT
>JAABNX020000112.1:206554-224291 GCA_015163995.2 Mormyrus lacerda | reverse complement strand
CCCCCCCCCCCCCCCCCCCCCCCCCCCCCCCCCCCCCCCCCCCCCCCCCCCCCCCCAAATTATCCAATTGAGGAAAGCAGGACCGGTCCAGATTCAGTCTAGTCTAAGTTGCCAATCTGATTAAAACTGCTATACATCGATGAGGTGATGAGGGGTATGGGACGCCCCCCCCCGCAATAAAGAGACAGGTCAGGCAAGAGCATAGTCCATCAGCATTTAAGAGCACAGTTTATATATGGAGTTGGGGGGGGGAGGGGGTAGGGGACTGGAGGACCTTAGATGAGGTCAGCGACGTTCATGGGCATCTCCTCCACGGTGGTGTTGTAGAACGTCTCGATGTCCCGCAGGGTTCGCTTGTCTTCCTCTGTTACCATGTTGATGGCGACTCCTTTCCTGCCAAAACGCCCGCCGCGCCCAATCCTGGGGAGGACGAGATGGACCATGACCACGCGTCTCCCGAAAGCCACCACTTTCCAAAAACCCTCCAATTCAGTGCATGAGCCCCAGGGCCCGTGTGCTGCTTTAGGCTTGTCTGAAGGCCTCAGGAACCTGAACTCCACCCACCCTAAGCCCTTTGGAATCCACCCACCTGTGGATGTAGTTCTCACGGTTGGTCGGCAGGTCGTAGTTGATCACCAGAGACACCTGCTGTACGTCAATACCTCTCGCCTGTAGAGGGCGCCAGAGTCACTATAGACCTACAACATCTCTACGGTCACCAGCATCACACAGTTCCAGTAGATGTTGGCTGTTATGAAGTAGTCAGTTGGGACTGTAACCCCAGCCACTGTGGAGAACAGCTTCATTCATCTGCCAAAGGTCATATCTCCTACCACAGCACTGGGATGAAGCTGTGAGATCAGGGAACTTTGGCCCAAACGTACATCCTGAGCTCATGAGGCTAAAAGCTACTGCAACATCTTGAGGCTGAGGAGCACCTCAGGAGACCCTCACAAGCCAAGCTGAGCACAAACTCACCAGCAAGTCAGTGGTGATGAGGACCCTGCTGGACCCTGAGCGAAACTCCCTCATGATCAGATCGCGCTCCTTCTGGTCCATGTCTCCATGCTGACGACGGAATAACGACACGCAGTGATTACATGCCTGCACGTCACAAGCGAGAATCCCGACAAGGAAACCACAGGCAGCCCCTGTAAGGCCAGTCTGTGATGTAAATAATCCAGGAACAGTCAGTTGACATCAGAAATTCCACAAAAGCTGACTGGAACTACAAGCCTAAACTCACAACCCACCAATAATGCACACAGCAGAGACCTGTCAATACAGCAATCAGGGTTCCCCCAAATCTGGCATAATAAATTTCCATGACTTTGCAAGGGGGGAAAAAAAAAAAAAAAAAAAAAAAAACCACACACAACACACACAACCACAAGTTTGCTATTGCTTTGATGATCATGCAGTTTCAGATACATACGAGTTTCGGTATGATAATAGGCAATCTGCATAACAAATAAACAGACGGTGGACACCTTTCTGCAATGGGCAAATAGCGTTCAATTAAGAAAATTAATCCCAATTTTAAAATTATACATACCTTATGATTGCTAGAGGCAAACGAAGTCAAAAACAGGAGACCGTGACCAATAAAACAAATACGTGCCAATAAAACAAAAACTGGAATAGCGAGCAAAGAAAGCAATATGTTTAATCTGCACAGAAACGGATGTTTTTACCAAGGGAGTTAAACGATTGACTTCTGCTCGTACATTTCCGAGAAACAAAAATGAACAAGGATAGTTTCCAAAACATTTTCTTGCATCCAAGAACTCCAAAACTTATCTAGGTCTTCCATGACCGCGGGAACCCCGAGTGATTAAACCAACCATAAAGCCCACAATCACCATAGATACCAGCGTGGCGACTCTCACCAGGGCAGAGACGGTGAAATCCCTGGCGTGCATCTTCTCGGTGAGCCAGTCCACCTTGCGGCGCGTGTTGATGAAGATGACGGCCTGGGTGATGGTCAGGGTCTCGTACAGATCGCACAGGGTGTCCAGCTTCCACTCCTGAAACAGGCGGAGGGAGAAACCTCACATCTACTAGAAGAAATACTCCAAGAGGCATTCCTGTCACCAACCCCCCCCCCCCACAGTAAATTTAAGACCCATTTAAACTTGAAGGGCTCACACACCAAGTGGCCTTCTACAGGCAGCAGCTGCAGGTTTTAGAGGAGGTCTGTCGGCTGTTAAATAGTAGTGATCAAGGATGGAGCCCAGCCACTGTGGAAAACAGCACCCTCATGTGCCAAAGCCTATATTTCCTACCGCAGCACCAGGGTTAAGCTGCAAGGTCAGGGAGCTTTGGCCCAAACATCTCATATTCCCTCATCAGGAGAGAACCATCACAGCAGACTGAATAAGACGCCCACAAGCACAGGCATTGGGGGGGGGGGGGGCAATCAGCCCCTACCTCTTTCTCCACATTGATGTAGAACTGCCGGATGCCCTCCAGGGTCAGCTCCTCCTTCTTGACCAGGATGCGAATGGGGTCCCTCATGAACTTCTTTGTGACCTCCAGCACATCCTGGGGCATCGTGGCAGACAACAGCACCACCTGGTGGAGCAGGGGTAGAACAGCTTTACACAGATTCAAGCAGAAAACATCCGGAACAGAGAGATGACAGCTAGACATACTCTGGTGCGTTTAAAGCATATCCCGAGAGCAGCTGTCCAAGTCCAACAGCCTGGCCAGTAGGTACGGCTCACTTGAAGAGTACCCATCCATTGAGACACGGCATTTTTTTGGAAACGAACGGAAATGACATTTGCTTCTGGAACACAGAAGGGATTGACCTCAACTCCTGAGGTACGGATGCACCTCGGCTTACGATGGGGTTACCTCCCAATGAACCGTCGTAGGTAGAAAATATTGATTCAGATGTGAATGAAGTACAGTCACTGAATAAGTAAATTGCGACTAAACATACTCACATACATAGATATTGAGAGGGCAACGCATGCATATGCATAGGGAAAGAAATGCAGCAAATGTGTGTTTCCCCTGAGCAACATTCAGAAAGGGACGGATGAAGCCGTACCAGCACGCATGCGGATGCACGTTGTTAATGGGAGCACTGGTACAACACGCTATTGGAATATTATAAGGCTGCTAATATGAATACAGTACAGATCAGGTGCAGTTCATTTTCTAAATGTGCACCTTAATGGCTATTTATTTTATTTACGTGAAAGAATACTCATCCTAAATTTAGTGAAGTAAATTTTTGTTTATTAGCAGGTTGCAGCAGTATAGACAGAATTTTTAAATTTTTTTTAAGACAGTCATACTCTGCTCAGTAATACCACGTTTAATAAATGAAAACAATTCACGTTTCGTTCACCCCCGCTGTACAGAAAATGCAACAAACCGCTGCACGTACTCAACCACGAGTTTTGTATACCGCTACTAGATAAGTGCTTAACCAAAATGATCACGCGCACGCACACACACACACGAAGCCTGGCTGGGTGGATGCTAGCTTCACCCAGCATCAGAAGCAACTATTTTAAGTAAATAACTAGCATGGCGACAAATCATAATTCAAAGCCGACTACTGAATGTGCATCGCAGTCGCACCACTTAAAATCCAAAATACCCCAAGTAAAATCATCATAAACCTAGCAGCACCTGTAGCACAGAGGCTACAAGACCAGTAATATTACTCCAAGGAAACCAGACTGGTCCCGACCTGTGTGTTGGTACCGAGCTTCTGGAAGATCTCGTAGATTTGGTCCTTGAAGCCTCTGCTCAACATCTCATCCGCTTCATCCAGGACAAACAGCTTGATGTACTTTGCAGCTACAGAGAGTGAGAGAGCAGCTCATCCAAGGCCGTTGCCTTCCTCGTGCTTTCCGAGTCGGTCAACGTAGGGTCTCGGTGAACCTCCAGGCATCTACAGCTGAAAGGCGGCTCTACTCACAGAGGAACTTGCGATTGAGCATGTCGAAGACGCGGCCCGGAGTCCCCACCACTATATGTGGCGCTTCGGCCTGGAGCTTCTGCACCTCGTTCCGCACGTTGGTGCCGCCGATGCAGGCGTGGCACGAGGCGCCCATGTAGTCGCCGAGGGCCAGGATCACCTTCTGGATCTGACACAGGATGGAAGGACAAGTCAGGAGGTTGGATTCCAGGTGACCACAACGAAAGTTGGTCCGAACACTAGCATGAGCAATTCACCTTATCCAGTAACTGAACCTGGTCCACGGGGACCTTCAGACAGTCCATGCTTATCCTCCCATCCATGTTTCTGCAAGCTCAACCAAGCCGGGCAAGGGTCTTGAGGAACCCACCAAAAGGCTTCAGAATCATGCTCAGGATTTGGGGTGGGCCTGAAACCACATACTTGTTTGCTACGTCGTAGGCGAAATATAGTACGCCACGTCAGCAGTATGTCCCAATCTTCAGTATGGACGAGGCAATCAGGTGACACACTGCATTCTGGGAAATTCTGAAGTGCGCAACCGATAATGTAGCATCTATCTCACAAGGGCACTGGAGCAACGAAGCACATCGCTCGCTCAAAAACCGCGCAAGAAGGCAGCCAAAGTGCAGTGTCTGTACAAATGTCAGTATAAAAAATTACCCAATTGGGATGTCAACACCCCCCCCCCCCCCCCCGTTAAAACATCCGAGTCAGGCAAGATACGAGACGGCGAGCGCAGTGTTTGAACGCTTGCACCCTGCGTAAGTATGCAGTTTCAGATGCATCCCTACTTCTCAGTCCATGGGATTTCTTAACAAAATTACCGGGTGAGGAGATTTAAAATTTACCAAGGTGTAACTCCTAGGTAGGGGGAAAGGTCATGTCCGGACCACGTGTCATGTGACTGGCATCCCTAGCAATCTACCTGCTGGGCCAGCTCTCTGGTTGGGGCCAGAACCAGGGCCTGGGTGCCCCGGAGCTCGATGTCGAGCTGCTGCAGGATGGAGATGGCAAAGGTGGCGGTCTTTCCCGTGCCTGACTGGGCCTGCGCGATCACATCATAACCTGGAAACAAAAGGTTTCAGGAAACATGCTAATTATGTATGCATCTATATCACGGGCGAAGACGCACAACTGAACGGATTCAAAACATCCAGCTTTTCCACAAAGAATCCCACGAATAACAGCATGTCCACGTCAAAAATCCATGGGTGGGACCTCGACATGCCATCAGCTATTGTTAACTGCCCACTTCCTGCTTGGTGGTCACATGGGCACTGCCACTTCCTGTCCTCACCAGCAAACAGACGTACCCTTGATGCAAGGGAGAATGGCCCGCTGCTGGATGGCAGAGGGCTTCTCAAAACCGTAGGCGTAGATTCCCCGAAGCAGAGTCTCCCGCAGGTTCATGTCATCAAAGCTGTCCACAATCTCATTCCAGTTGCTCTGAGGGGACGAGTTATAGATTCAATCAGACCTGGAACACGACACCTTCAAAACCTGTCTCAAAGTGCAACATTTCCCCACCCTGCATTTCCTTAAGTTGAATAAGAAACTTTGCCCCAGGAAATCAACAGATAAAATACCTGTTTCAGGGCAACCTGACAGATCACAGCAAAGCTTGAGACAGAATACCACATTACACTGGACAAACATTACCGTCCAAACCACCACACCACAGTGCACAACCACACCACTTCAACATGACACATTAATTCTGGGGTCTCACCTCAATGACACCATCTGGCTCCATGCCTGCCGGGCCATCGTCCCCAGATCTGAAAAGGCACATTCACTCAATAACCAATGTACCAGAAATACTACACAGAAGCATCAAATCTCATTCGCAAGACTAATCTTGAAATATGCTTTTAAAAAAAAAAAAAAAAAAAAAAAAAAAAAAACCTGGCGCCCACCGTTTGGCTCAGCCTCGTGCCGAATCAGCACACATTTTAAGGATCTTTTTAAAAAGGCTGTCGTTTAATTGCGGGACATCCGTGTCCCTCCTCACGGGGGACACGTTCCTGTCGCGAGATGGAGGGGTGTGGGACGGACTTATGGAAAAGGGGAAGCAGGCGGGCAGCCATTCCTCCCTCCCGGCATGAAATGGGCGACTTATGGGGAAGCGCTACTTTAAAAATATTGCGAAAACAAAAAATCCAGTCAGCGGTACGGAACACGGGGGGTTAAAGACCGGCGTGCTGTGGTATCCTCACCGGCCTTGTATTATCGCTCTTAATATGAGGATATTTAGCAGGCAGGCACCAACCCAACATCCCAGCCTTTTGTTGCGCTTCAGCAGCGTCGGCACTACCGACGGAACAGGATCTAGCCGGACCTTCAGCCAGCACCGCCCGGCTAAAACAGACCGTTATGCCGTATAGGTTAGACGCCGGAGCCTGGTGGGCGATCGGCGCCGTTTTCCGCGCGTTTTCCCCCCCTCACTCCCGGGTACAGCCGGGCCATGTGCTCATCGCATGATAATGAAAGAAAGAAAAAGGCGGCCCGTCTCCCTCCAGTTTTTAACACCTCCCATACGCATAAGCGCTCCAGGTTTTATCAACAGGACTAGTCTACAGTATGAAGATAATCAGTTACAGAAGGACAGGCCATCAAATAGACACGATTAGCCCCGATTACAGCAAATCCACAAAATAAGCGGACAGATGGGATAACAGCAGTCCCCCACGAGCCTCTCCATTGCTATAATAGCGACTTTCGACGGATATCATGTCACGTACTGATTAAGTCGTACAGCGGTTTAAGCGACCATTTCCATTCCATACCAGCTCGTAATGATTTCGCAATGGCACCGACTAGAACACGGAGCCGAGGCTCGCTTTCACGGCCATTTAGTTACTTTCCGTAGCTCCCCGGATGGTCTCTTAAGGTGATATACTGAAGAACGTCCATCGAGATCGAGCGAAATAAAACACTACGGAGCCGCATCGCTTACCTCTCTTCATAATAAGCCGACATTATCACAAAGGGCTTAGTCTGCCGCGAAAACGTTTTAGACGGCTCAACGTGGTCAATCGAGCAGCCTTTTGATTGTAACGGCGAGCCGTCATTCCGCCTCGAGGGCAGCCGTTTTGACATTTCATTGGTTAGTGAATGCGTCACTTAGCCGTGAGGTTTCCGCCCATTTTGCCTGATAAGGGCATTAAAGGTGGAGCGTCGCACTTAAATCCCGCCCAAAGCAGCGTCTTAACCGCAACAATAGGATAAATAAGGATTTCACTGGACGTCTCGCCAATGATGTAAGGCGACGAAAAAAAAGCGGAAATAGTAATAGAGACCACCCAATCGTGACGTCAAACATTCCGGTAAAGCGGCTAAACGTCAGCTTCCGACGAATGTCCACGTTCTTTTTCTTGGCAGTTTTTTAAATAACATAACAAAATCGAATTAATGCAAAGAGTTACG
This sequence comes from Mormyrus lacerda, assembly GCA_015163995.2. Lineage (NCBI taxonomy): Eukaryota > Metazoa > Chordata > Actinopteri > Osteoglossiformes > Mormyridae > Mormyrus > Mormyrus lacerda. The sequence continues at coordinate 216,922 of JAABNX020000112.1, read as the reverse complement.
GCCATAAAATACCCGGATAATACAGTTAAAACTTCTGAGGTACAATGACTGTTCAAAATCCATATTAACACACATTTGTAAAAAAAAATCTGCTTACCACTGACCACCAGGTTCTAATGAAATGTGCCTCAAAAATGTTAATGTTAAAAAATAAACAAGAATAGCTGGATGTATATAAGAAATTTACAAATGAGAGGAGGCCATTCAGCCCATCGAGCTAATTTGGGGAGAACTTAATAGCTCAGAATTGTTAAAATCTTATCTAGCTCTGATTTAAAGAAACCCAGGGTTTTATCTTCCACTGCACTAGCAGGAAGACTATTATTCTATAACGACAAGAAGTTCTTCCTCAAATTTGTTTCAAAATGTTCTCCTGCTAATTTCCACTTACGGCCACTACGAGTGGTAGTATTTAAACTAATATTGAAGTAGCCATTTGGCTGAACAGCATCCAGACATGTTAGAATCTTATATAGCTGGATCCCGTCCCTCCTTAATCCTCTTTTGCTCAAGGCTAAACAGATTCAGCTCAGCTAATCTCTCATCAGTTGGTAAATTTCTTTCCTGTTGATTTTATTGTCCATGAATCTGCTAGGTGATTTTTTTTAATGCAAGGCGATCATGTTGCAAAGGATTAACTGCACAGACCTGATGGCAAGCCAAGAGAGAAAACATAAGGCAATTCCATTGAAAGAAACCAGAATGATTTTCAAATTGGGAGTCAAAGTAGAAAATACTTGAACAAGTTTATTGCTTTTTTAATTCAATCATTTATTTGTAATCTTATAGTACAACATATAAGATATAAAACAACAGATTATACTCCATTTTTAATATTTTCTCGTATATAACAATGTATAACTTACAGATACTTCAGCCATTAAAGAACACACAGAAGTAACACAGTATATGACTGCTCAAGAGTAAATTCTTGCTTAATGAAAACAGACTTCTCCCGCCGCACACAGCTCGTCAGCAAACGGTACCGACATGAAACATGGGCGGCTGCGTGTCCATGAGCGACACGGACAGCTCAGGGGTCTGTGCTGTCTGGAACGGCTCATCCCTTGGATGCAGCTGGCCTCAGTCAATGAGGAACCGTCAAGGTAAATTTAACGAGGGGAGGAAATCTGCAGAATGGGAGAGTCTCTGGCTGTGGATGGCGAAGGAGCACCAGGCCTGGTGGAGGTCTTCTCCTCCCATTGTCTTCCGGCCCCTCCCCTCACCTCCTCCCCCTTTCCGACTCACAGCAGCAGCTTACAGTGACACAGTTCTTTGTACATGAGCCTCCTCAACCTGGGCATGTCCTGCTGCCCGAAACTGAACAACTGCCCCAGGGCCAGGCACTTGCAGTACTGCAGGGGGCGACAATGAGCCAGATGACAGGAGGGACAGGGTCAGTCACAGGAGGGGATTTTTAGTCTCTTTTCATTTACCAGACATATCTAAACAAGCAGCACATTTCTCTAAAAATGAAGGACTATAGCTAGTGTGAACTTACAAATAGATACCAAGCTAGTACCAGGGAGGACCCACTTTATTAGGGACACCCAGATAGTACCAGGGAGGACCCAATTTTGCCTCCAGAACAACTCCCAATGTAGTCAGTTGCAAGCTATGTGTTCAGAGAAGCTTTTCTGCACACCACTGTTGCACCGAGCTATTATTTTTGCACTTCCTGTTAGCTTTAAGGAATCTGGCCTGACGTCTTTTCAGCCACAGAACCGCGCCTGACTTGGCGCTTTTTGTTCATCGCACCCTCTCTGCAAGCATGAGACCCTGTAGAGAGGAGAAACCCCAGGAGGAAGACAACCACGAGAACCACCACATTCAGCACCGACAATCACGCCATGATAAACAGCTTGACCTCTTGACCTCGTCTGCATGCCACACGTATTCAGTCTTAGCCACATAAATCCTTATAAGGAGACTGTTTACATCTGTAAGCAGGTAATACCTAATAAATCTCAGAATGCGTGTATGTGTTTCAACAATATGCATTAAGCAGTGCGCTCTTATTTTGTCATTTTTAACACTTGTTATTAATAGATGCCATTGAAGAGTCTTTACTGGGAATGGTTGCATGGGCGCTCACCTGGAGAACGAAGGCCCCGCAGTCGCTGTCGTTGTTCTGCCGGGAAACATTCTGGAAGAGCAGAGACAGCCGCCAGCTTCAAACCACGATCCAGGCACCAGGATATCCAGGCACCAGGATATCCAGGCACCTACACCGAGTGGCACCACCGAGCCTCTGGTCAGGCTCTCGATCGGGTTTACGCAGCTTTATGTGTCAGACCACGAGTCCAATGCCTGACCCTGGGATCTGAACCGGCGGCCTTCTGATCACAGGTACAGCATCCCAACCCAACGAGCTACATTACTGTGCAAAAGTTTTAAGCAGTCAAAGGAAATGTTTAAGAATTTATCTGGGTAGTAAGGGTTTGCTCAGAACAAAAAAACATTAGAATTAAGAGTAACACAAGAAAAATGAACAAAAATTTCCTCTGCGCTACAAAACGGCACTGATATCTTGCTGGACAGCTAGATGAACACCGCTTCAGTTCCCAAACATCTCCTCAGGGGCACCTCAGCCATTACATGTAATTGTTACATTTCACTTCCAGTTCAATTAATGAACTAATAGAATTAGTTTTAAAAAGTAAACGAGTTATTGATTAAATACAAAGTTATTGTTGAAAAATACACGGGTGTGTTGTACGTTTACTGGAAATACTGGGGGACTTTAGGAGAGGTTTTCAAATAGATAATCTAACACTCTTCGGCAGACCTGATATTACACTTTTCTAATATCATCGGAACATCATTTTCATTAAACTTTCACACAGTTCTGCACATAGCGCTCCTATGTTAATGGAGCAGCAGTTTAAACAGCATTCTGTCACTCGCTCCCCTACGCAGCTGTCCGTAGCTGCACCTACCATTTTGAAAAAGCCCTTCCAGCCATGGACGAAGTCCCACCTCCCCTTCCTGATGGCCTCAGCCTGCAGGTACTTGGCGACGTGCTGAGAATTGAGGGGATAGAGTCAGATGGCGACAGAAGGCAAGAGCAAACGATCACAGCATGATGGAGAGGAGCGTGATGGAGAGACGGCTTAACGGGGCCTCACTTTGGGACAGCGTCGGTTCAGGGTGCGCTGGGAGTCGAAGTAGCTGATGGTGCGGTGAGGGACGTCCACGCAGACCAGCGACCAGTGCACCTCCAGGTGGATGGGCATCAGCAGCAGATCCTTCCGGAAGATGTCCACCTGTCAGGGTGGGAAACGGAGTTTCAAAGCGGGTGTCTGCAGCTATGGGGGTTGGGGGGGCTACTAGAGCGAGGGGGTGCACTTACGTTTTTTGTCCACCGCTTAACCCCATCGTAGCCGTTTGTTCTCAGCTTGTCGTAAAAGAAACTGTTGAAGAAATGAACCTGCAAGGAGTGGGGGGCAGGGTTTAAAGAGGCGTGAGAGATTGTGTCACCAAGGACGCATATACAGGGGCGGGGCCAGCTGAAAACTGATTGGCCCCCGGAGTGGCCCCTCTCCTGTCACTCACCGATTTCAAAGATATCATTGGCTAATGACAAGGTTAGCCTCTCTGTATGAATTATAGCCATCACCCTAAAAATGGGGGGGGGGGGGAGTTTGCACAAAAAAAAAAAAAAAGAGGAACCCCATTCTAGGACTGAAACTCACTACCATGCGGCCACTAGCGCAGGTGTTTAACCTCAGCCTCTCTCGATGCACTGTCATAGCCCGCAAACATCAGCATTAACACGGAATTAAGGCAGGCAGCTCGTGCACATATGTGGGTCGCACCTTTTCGGGCATCGAGTCCATCACCAGGTCGCCGTACATGTTCATGACCTGAGGACGACAGTCGGCAGATTAACAGCACAAACCTAGCTGGTTCAACTCCCTAATATATAGAGCACCCCCTGCTAGCCTAAGACTGAAGGTTGCCAAACTTAACTCACACAAGTTACTTAATCTACACTACTCAGTAAAAAAAAAAAAAAAAAAACAGCTGCGGCCGACTGCTATGTCCACAGCTGGTGAAATCGTTCAAACTGGGACTCAGGATGACTGGAAGCATAGCTGAGGCAGGACAGGTTCCAGTCCCCATGCCCACCTGATCGTTCAGCCAGTTCTGACCATACAGCGTGCTGAGGTCATCCATGGTGAGCACGTGGCGTTTGTAGGCGACCCGGAACCCTCTGACCATGGCCGTACCGGACAGGCGCTGGTAGGATTGAATCACATGCTGCACTGCCACCTTCCTTTGGGTGAGAGAGGAACACAACACGTGACCCGACCGTGATCTTAATCACACTGTCAAGAAGCCGGTTCAAGCTGGCAAGAGGAATCCAGACCTCTGTAATGACGATGCCATAAATCATTTCTCACCACATATTTTAAGATTTAATTTTGAGCCATGTTCAATGATCCACTTATCAAAATATCTGCAAATCTAGAACCTTTATTCTGGAATGCTACTGGAAAGCAGTGATGGCCAAATGAAGCTTCATGAACCACTTGCTGTATTTTTCTCACCCCATTAGATGGCGCTCTTGCTCTGCTTTGGGGGTGTGTGTTGAGCCCTTTTTTGTAGCGAGAGCACCATCTAGTGGGGTCAAGAAATACAGCAAGTGGTTTTTAGGTTCATTTGGTCACCACTACTGGAAAGTCTGTACGATGCCCAGGCAGCAGGCGATTAATGTCGCGGGCACTTTACCCTTTAATGTGTTACCCTGGCACACATGACAAAATCACATTAGAAAAACGCAGCTGCAGAGGTCCACCTCAAGGGGGCGTGAATACTGACCGGTAGGGCTGCGAGAAGCTCTCGCTGAATGTGTCCTGCAGCTTCTCCACCACCTCGTCCACGTGGATGGGGATCAGGCTCCCGTACTGCTGCAGGAACTCGTTCAGGAGGCCTGATGCCGGGTGGGGAAGGGATCCATGAGCACTCAGGGTGCTGTCAAACTACCAAACCCTGACATTATTTATGGAAATACATCTATCCCTGATTCTAATATGGCTACAAGTGTCGATCTGCATGCAAATCAACGTCCACATGCTGTCTGGGACAGCGGAACATGCCAACAGGTGGCGTCTCCATGGTTACCTTGGACACAGGCAACGTATTTGTCCGTCAGCTGATTTTGGGGGAAGTCCCTGTCCCGCGGGGGCCTCTGAAAATCAGCGTGTGACACGTGCCCCTGGGAGCCCTCTGGGGAGTCTGCACACCATGGCAGGTTAGCAAAGCCGTTGACATCAGAGGGCCATTTATCTGGGGGGGCGGTAGGTCACCTAGTGATTAAGAAACTGGACTGAACTAGTTCTATTAACAATAATTAATCCAACAACTACTGAGCTAAATTAGCAGGAACACATTTCATTATAATTACAGAAACAGCAATTAAAGAGGAAAAACAGGCATAAGGTCACCAACTGACTGACCGCATAACTGACTGTCCCCGTTCAGCAGCGCCTTCTCTGGTTCCCCCAGTCTGGCTCTCTGGCGCCCCCTGGCCCGGCGCCGAGCTGCTGTCCTCGCCCTCTGGGCTCGCCGGCGCCACATCCTCCACTGCAGGGCAAGACGCGAGCGCAGGGCTGCGTACCTGAGCAACCGCTGCCTGCCCTGAAAATGATGCAGGGGCACCTGCCAGCCCTCCTCCTCCTCAACAGTGAGGTTAACACCTTCATCTTCCGCACCATATCCATCCTGCTCTTCCTCACCCTCCGCCTCCTCCGTGCTGGCGGCTGTCCAGACCACCTGCTCTAGCCGACCTAGTTTGAGTTGCAAGGAACTGGGGACAGCGCAGGTGGGGCTAAGGGCCAAGAGGTGCCCCCCTTTGACGTCCTCCTGTTCTTGGCTCAGGGTCAGCTCACTCCGCCAGCGGTCCTGCACTAAGCTGCCGCCACTGTCCCTCATCGTCCAGGCGGAGCCCGGAGCCCGTTCAGTCTTCCACTCTAAAACGAAGATGTGCACATTAATCCGGCCACTTCCACACAATTTACGGCTCACAACAAACACAGCATTAGACGCGATCTTGCGCCTAAACATGCTTTGCTTACATCAGAATGGTTACGAATGTATTATACATCAAACAGCAAGATGCGGTCAGACGGTATCTGGCATATCAGACCACCTGTATCGTTGGCTGACTCGCCGCAAAGCACTTTCCGCCCAACAGACTAAAACTCCATACACATGCACAACAGAGTTATGCAATAAAAGCGCGATTCCGCTGTCACCGGCTGCGAGGGGAGCACTTCTGCAGTCGGACCCGTACCCGATCACCCCGATGGGGAATAAATGAAAACGGCGGCACGGTGAGAGCAGGCGCACTGATCATCACAGTGTACAGCGTGGAAATGAGCCGAGTGATTAACAGGCACACAGCACCACTGGGGATCCCCCAAGGAGTACATGAGTGTGTGCATAGCTATTCGTGTGTGTGTGTGTGTGTGTGTGTGAAGGGGGGCATTTACATCGCAGACTCACCGTTAAACTGCAAGATATATTTTCCTTTCACGCTGCTTTATTTCCGGCGTCTAGTCATCGGTGCCTGGACATATATGAAGTGGAAAAGTGCTTTTAAATCCGCTTTTTCAATGAACGGTCGGCGCTTCCTAATTACGAAGGCGGCCACGCCGCTGACGTCAACCGGGGTGAGGGGGGTAAACCTACATTGGGACCGACATTGTGGTCTTGAAAAAAACACGAATATACACTCATTTAAATAATACCATAAAACAACAGGGGAATGTAAAGATCCGGCAAAATGAGGTGAATCCCGTTGCTGAATCATTTCCTCTGATTACCAGCTAGAGTACCGCAAAAATCGAACTGTGTGAACGACATACAATATATATGTGGTATGTGGGCACACGTGATAGTTTGGTGTTTTTTCCTTTGAGTGAATCAGGTCGCTAAATTACCTTTGTAACTCTCACCGATTTTGTTTCATTTATAAAATAAGTAAAATATATTCCCATGTATCTATTCACGTTTATCCGGATACTTAAAACACAGTACACAGGTATTTTTGGTAAATGGAAAATATATTGTATGCCTTAACTTGAAATTCAATATAAAAATACAAAGCATCGTGTACTACATTTACATGCAATATAATTACTATACATATTGAAGTGTATCTTGGAATAGCCTGTATTTGCAATAGTTCTCTCGTGCGGACCCCGCCCTGATTCAGAACTCAAAGCCCAAGTGCTGCCGGTCCGTAGTAGACAAATAGCAAGTTGGAATCATGGATTTAAATCCGATGCAATTGAGACATCGCGTGCGTTACAACTATTCCTGCTTCATCCATTTTCATCGGTTCCGAAGGATCCAGCCCAATTCACTGTGAAATATGACAAGCTGTCCTACAGCCAGAAACAGATATCGTGGTGGGTACCGCGTCCCTCATGTATTTTGCAGACCGGACCGCAGCGGTAGATTTTGCATGCGACCGGGAGCCTGAAGAAAATTTCGGGGGAAGGGATGGACACCTTGTTAAAAATTAGTCGTTAAAAAGGAAATGGAGGAAAAAATAAATGTGATATAAAACATGTATGAAATTGCTATATAAATTTCTACTAAATATGTTAGGTTATATGTGTAACACTGCTATAATATAAGGGGTAATATTTAATAATTTTAGTAGGCATACTTGATAAGCAGTTATGTATAATCAATGGATGGACGGGTGGACCCTTGGTAATGGTTAATGGCATACCACGGTATCCTGCCATACTGACCTGCACTCGGATTGAAGGTAAGGAATACAGCGTTTTAAATGAATCAGTAGTGGAAGCACAACATGCGGACGCTACACCAAGTTGTCTACCACAACAATGCCGATCTGCACTTCCGGTTAGTGCGCGGCTAGAATCCTCCAGCAGCTGGCGCTCAAGAGAAGAGACACGAGCACACGTTGTCTCCGTCTCCAGCTGTCTCGAAGTACATGAAATCCTGGAGAGGGATGACAAAGAGACCTGCAGAATCTCTCACAGAACTGCGTGATCGATCGATGTGGAGCAAGAAGGAAAGAAAAACAACATTTTTAAAAAGCAAAACAATCGTAGAACAACAGAACTGCAGTATTTAATGCTGGACTGAGGATGATGAAGGTGATGAGGATGACGACTCGGCTAAGGTGACTCACGATGAGGAAACAGGCCCCCAGCAGCACGGCCTTCATCCTGACGTCGAGGTCCATCGGGAACCGCATGCCAAAATTGTCGGCGTCTGTGAGGACCTCTTTCAGCAGGCCGCCCCACTGCTTGGTGATTCCCCCGACCACCTCTTGGCCGTCTTTCCCCTTTAGCTGTGGGGGAAGTGGACCGGCGTGAGTGGAATCTGATGCAAACGCCCAACAACGGTGGATAAGGGAACCAAGACTATCTGCCTCGCCATTCGTCACCTCAGACAAAAGCTAAAGGCTGAACAAACAAACATATGAGGGCAGATCTGGAAATGCAGCTGGATTTGACTAACAGGTACTGGGGACGATGGTTGAGAGTTCCCCTGCATCCTGCCGTTTGCATGCAGATGTCTGTCTCTCTCACCTCAAATTTGACATCGCCGCAGCAGTTAAAGAGCAGGCATGGACCGTCCAGCTTGAGAACGGTCTCCTTGGATGGCCCCAGGATGGAGAATTTGGGCAGAATGGGGTGCCAGTCCTGGACCACATAGCCCACCACTGTGCCGGGGGGTGCCTGTACCTCCAGCTGGCAGACAGACACGGGTGTGAATCAGCACGTCACCATGTCACGCAAGATAAATACAAAGCCTCTCCAATCCCATTAGCCAGTAAGGTTAGAGAACCCCCCCCCCCACCCCAAATCTGCTGAGAAATGACAGTGATCATCCCGGAAGGAAAACCTAAGAAGATATTTGAGATCCTTATATCTTAAACAGGATGAGTTCTGAGTGCTGCCAGAAAAAAAAAAATGACTGGAACAGATATGCAGAAAATCGGCTCAGATATGCAGTGGATTGCCTAGAGATGCAAACATGTGTGCATGTACACACACTCTCTTCCTGGATTTCTGTGAATAGTGCCTGTTTCCATTAGACCCTACTTTGAATTTCCTCTTTTGGTCATTACTGGAGACTATCTGACTTCCTAAATCCCAGCCTCAGAGCCTCATGTCAACAATAAAAACACAGGCATTTCCTGTGACGCCAGTCCCTACATACGATTCACATAAAGTGAAGCCTGCTGTTCCTTGCTGGTACTCATTTCACACTCCAGAGGACCCATTTTGGGAACACATGGTAGAGTGGGACATCCCAGCATATTCTTTTCAACATTCACGGCATGCGATGTGGTCGGACGCCCCGTGCAGGGTCCTCGCACCTCCTGCAGGCAGCAGGGGAAGCAGCAGCTGCCGCAGCGCCAGGGCCGCACCAGGTGCATGACCTCCCGGTCCATGTTGTCCTTGATCATCAGATCGAAGCGGCGCAGCGAGCCGCACATGTTGCGGACGCAGCAGTTGGTGTTCTCCAGCGCTTTGTAGATGGTCTGGCCCATGGTGTTCTTGATCTCATATTGGTTGTTGGTCTCAAAGCTGCAGAGGACTGGACCACAGTGGGGGAAGGGGCGACGTGGAAATGAATGGAGGAATGGAAAGGGGGAGGAGCAAATGGCAACACGAAGAAAGGATGGAGGAGAGAGGCAGGGTTGAGAAGATACTGCTCTTTAAGCTCCGCAGGGCTTTAGAATCTGTTCCATACCTTCTATTAGCTCCTTTTTCTGGTGAATCAAGATCTGGTCAATCTGCAAGTACAGAGAACACAGTCGACACAAAAGCGCAGCAGGGTTGATGGGCAGGCAAACCTAATACCCCGCGGGCCACTAAAGATGACATATCACTCAGTTTTATTTCTGCCTGGATTAAGCATAAAGTCACCACGGTAACCAATATGAAACACCAGGAATTAAGTGCCTCGCGTAATGCTGGCCATGGGATTTGAACCCACAGTCTTCTGACAAGGGACCAGATTCTGAATCTGCTGAGCTGCATGCACCACCCCACATATGTAGTGCAGTTTGCCCACATCTCAGGTCGCAGGTAGCACCCACGCTTATGAACCCAACTGTACAGTAAACACTAACTGCTGTTCTGTGACCTTGTTTACAGCTCTTTGTAGCATTAGCTTGCTTGCAACGAACCCACACGGAACTGGTTTTCCTGACTATGTACTACGGCTGCAACTAACGATTATTTTGATAATCGATTCATCTGTCGATTATTTTTTTATTATTATTATTTAAAAATAATAATAATAAAAATCGATTATTAATTGGGGGGGGGGGGCAATTCGATTTCCAGCAATTTTTAATTACCCAAA
>JAABNX020000112.1:195160-206454 GCA_015163995.2 Mormyrus lacerda | reverse complement strand
CCCCCCCCCCACCCCCCCCCCCCCCCCCCCCCCCCCCCCCCCCCCCCCCCCCCCCCCCCCCCCCCCCCCCCCCCCCAATGCGAGTTCCAGCATTTTTTAATTACCCAAACTGTTTCCAGCAAGTCACATAAAAAAATGTATGCTACATTAAGAGTACAAAAAATAATTTTGTACCAGCTGAATCGGTGTAATGAAAAATACAAAAAAAATTGTATAAAGTGCAACCTGCGCGGTGCTTTAGATAATGTATTCAGTACTCCAGTTTATTAATGTAAAGGCACAGACTTCCGCTGTTGTAGTAAGAATATTATTAAATAATTATCTAATGTTATTTAATGTTTGTCCGCATTAATTACGGACAAACAAAGTAAACACTTATTGCGGAAGAAAAGCCTTTTCCTTATGCTAAAAATGCGCCAGCTTGCACTCTGGTGAAACGCCATAGACTTTAGTGACTGAACGGCGCAATAAGACGATCGGTGAGGAAAAACCCGTGAACGCCAGGCGGCAAATTTCGTTTTAAAACGTGTCCGGTTGTGTGCGCATACTACAGTGATGAACTGCAAATAAGATAAATAACATAAGGCTAATTAGTTTGTTTAGTAAAAGGACAAGATATAGACCTCAACTATAGGAAAGATAGCCTTAAATGACTTCTGTTGTGATCTGGCGCCATACAGAAAATAAAATTAACTTGGGGCGCCCCCCTAATTGAATGGTAGGGTAAACACTTTGTGGTATATGTAGCCACATCTGATAATAGCCGATTGTGTTGACATCTTTCCCAGACAACCACGATTTCACCTGTGTTCATGTGCACACATGTGTGGGTGTGAAGGGGCGGGGTGGGTAAGGCTGTCGGCAGTAACGACATTCTTTGCACTTGAAGTGAGAAGTTATCCAATCCGACAGTATACGGCTCATTAATACGAATACGAATATTCTCAGAGTTGTGGTCTCGGCTGGTCTCGAAATAAAACCCCGAGTCCATGACAAGAACGAGTACAAATACGGCTTCCTCACCCTCCGCCGATAAGATCAAGACCTTCAAAATCTGGTCTTGAGTACTACAACATTTGATATTACTATATATTTCTATCATGAAGAAATGAAGCAGTGGTGTAGTGGTAACAAGAAATTTAAGGTGGGTAAACTATATGCACAGCAGTAAAATCGGTGGGTAACTATTCATACCCTTAACATTATACTGATCTCAAAAAAGATGAGTAAACGCTGTTTTGTAAATTCAAAAGGTGCGTAAACTGCGTTTATGTGCATATAACCTCCACCATACCACTAAATGAAGGATTTGCTTTAATTAATCTGAATAATTGCATAAAATAACCCAAAACTCCACAACGTCACATAATACATCAGTGTCTCTCCGACTTACTTTCAGCTAATTACCGTCAAATAGGCTACTACCGTTTCTGGCAGAATTAAAACAAGGCTCTACTGTGTCCGCCTCCGATATTTTTTCAAACGTTTTTTTTTCTCAATTCATCCAGAATTCATCAGGAAATCTACTCAAGGCACGGCACTGGTTCTCATCTCCTTTTTCTTTTATGGCGGTCGGCATCCAGCTTAATGGTCCTTCACTGCCACCACGGCTTTGGTTAGTTTACTGTTAGTGGGTAGCCACTGTACCTATGTGTATAATAACGTAGACCCAACTAATCGATTATTAAATTAGTTGTCAACGATTAGTTGTTGCAGCCCTACTATGTACAGCAGGAGAATTTGGTCTCTTTGTGTTTGTCTCCGGCATAGAGGCGGAAGGGAAGAACATAGTTCGAACACACCTGAGTCAGGTACTCCAGTCCAGGGGGAACTCCTGTGAGAGGGCCGGTCTGCTCCATGACAGGCTGGGTACAATTAATCGGTCTAAAGATGGAGAACGACGTGTCAAAGAGAAACAGAAAGTGCCAAAAACTCATAGTGATAATGACATTTATGTGATACACAACATTCATTAAAGCTCATAAGTCTGTATCACTGACCTTAAAAATTATAAACATTGTTAATTACTAAAAATCTAGAAACTGATACTGAAAAAACCCCAACAGATGGATGAACAGGCGGTTGTTCGGCCCAGTGTTAAGTTGGGTCAGCACCTAGAATAGACCTACATTAGGTATTACCTCAGAATTACACGAGTCGTGTCCAGTTTACCAGTAATATGCATCACATTGTTAGTACTGCTCCCCCTATTGGTCCAAATATCACCATGACCATGCTGTGACAATAATAGACCTACTGGACTTCTAGAGAATGCAATAATGATATGTAAATGCGTGCCATATTATAACGTCTCTCTGGGCCATGATGGCTATGGTGACCAGACAATTCATGTCGGGGGGGGGGGTACTCTGAGCTAGGACAGGATTTGTAAATTACCATTTCAATTAAAATGACTTGGATTTCACTTGAGCACTGAGTTCCTGCTATATGCTGAATACCGGGCCGAACAAGCGCCCCCTATAGTCATGCATGTGCCACTAATGCTAATGTGAAACAGCTGGACGAGTTTTTCAGTCAAGGAAACAAACAAATCAAAGCACAAGAAGAGCTGTACTATTTAACCGAGCTCAGGAGCAATTCAGCTTGAAAGTAGTTTGTAAAACCCGAAGTAGCTCAAAGTGGCCTCCCTGACATGGATTATCTGCTCACCCTACTAATGGCATACGTTGAAAAGACAGTGAAAGGACACTAAAGAGGATGGGAATTTATAGTTTAGGGTTTATTGTTAAATGTCTCTTTTCGTAGGAAGAGAGTAATTTCGGAGAGTCTCCGTCACAACATAGCAAGAATTAAACAAAACACGCCTGAAAATGCAGAAATTCGGCGCAAGTGCAGCGTGAAGTTGGCAAACAATCACTTTCGCACGTTAAACGACTGAAACAGTGAACCCACCGAACGCAAAATGTAGTTTTTACTGAAAGTGACCGCACACTAGATAGCGGAGCGCGTAAGCTGGCATTATTTACAGTGAGAGCGGAAGACACGAGAGTCCTGGTCGTCGCCTCCGCCTACTTTCCTGAAAAGCTCCTTTTTGTACCTATTATCAGACTATTTCCCAAAAATGCGACAGGTTAAACAAACGCCGCCATATGAAAATCATACAAATACATCTATATATCCACACTATAGATAGTATGGAAAGGCATATTAAGTTTATTGTAAATTGTGGAAATTTATTTCCACTCCCTGTTCCGCTGCTGCTGTGTTGAGACTTACCTATAAAACTTTTGTGTAAAATGCGAAAACGGTAACCCACCTTAGCAAAAGAATGGTGGAATGTGACAGTACCTCCTTCGTCTGGATTGTACCAGCGTTCAAAGTGCGTAGCGTCCTTTCGTACGAATTTACGGTAAACCCCACCTCCTCCCTCGTTAAGTCTGAGTACGAGGTTTCTGATTCGGATTCCTAAAATTCCTAAAGCCAAACGCCCCCTTCTGGACAAAAAGGCCAACTAATAAGAAGTATAATTGACCTGAATTAAACAGTTCATACTTCAATAGATGAGGCGTGTATCAAACAAAGAAAACGCAAACTCCTCGAAAAGAAAGCAAAGTCTTTATTTCTCAAGCTACAGTTACTAAAGAAACAATATATGATGCCAAAAATATAGCATTTACTTGGCTTTCTTACGCTCTTTTACATTTGACATATTTACAGATATTGGAAGGACTTAAAGTAAATGTACCAAAACGAGGGATGTTCAGTGTGGCGGGCTAGGGCATGACTTTCCCCAAAACTCCCATAGCGACATAACCCAAACGAAAAAGAAGGTATAACCAGCAGCGTCAACTTTTCTATACACAAAATAATTTAAAAGAAAAAAAGGCTTTCAAAAGTGTTAGATACGTAAACTAATAATAATGGTGATTCTAAACTGTTTCCGGAGCAGTCAACTCTTTTTACAGGACAAAGAGAAAAGCAAAAACTGAGAACCATTAAATTACAATTGCAACGCCTCCCTTCCCTGCGGTCGGGTATCCTCAACACGTTTCAAAGACACAACCAGCCTTGACCACAAAGCACCCATAACTGCGAAAGGCTGAAACAATCTTAAAATGTTTCACAATGCATCAAAAAAGTGTTTAAGCCTGTATTTGAAATCATAAAAATCCTCACGCTCTCCCAGTTTCGTATGTTTATATAAGTATAGGCATATTTATGAAAATGTGAAGAGGCGAATTTTTTGAGGAAGCCGGGGAGAATCGCGTTTAGTTTACCTGTAGTATGCATCACCTGGTCAATGCTGCTCCATCTAGTGGACGAAAGCGGCAGTTGTTTCCAGACGCTCCACTGACGACATGCACAAGCCACTTTGTGCTTACGTGCCGCTTTTCCGAGAGCAGGCAATCGGACCACAGGGGGGAGGGGGGGACCCTCGAACTTCTACGGCCAGGACTGACCCACGAGCTCATTCAATGCACACCAACACATTTCAGCCGATTCTCTTTCACAACAGCAAACTCCTAATTATGGTTAATACCAGCAAGCTCAACTAAACATCAAATCTGCACTTACGGAGACATGGAGACTAACTTAAGTTTGTAGGGGGAAGGAAAATGGCATCTCATGATACCAACGAATATAACAGCGATTATGAAAGAGGGTCTCTTTTCGGAGTGCCAGTACACTCAGCCCCACATTAACACTAAAGAAGTATGACATGAATTCCAATCATGGGATTTACGGGTGAAGCTCAGTTACTGTCCTCCACCGTTGGGATACGATACCTGAGACCAGGCTGTCTGACACAAAAGCAGATTCCTTTTTCTTTAATTAAAAACGTACAATACAAAACCCAATAGCAGGGCAGTTTGGCTGTCTGCAGCTTTGTAGAAACCCACCGAATGCATTTTTGTACAATCAAAAAATATTGATGGTTTCTGCTTGCCCAGGGACAGAGACTGAGAGTGATGCGATGAGTTTCGGTACTGCACTGCTGCCCGGGACACCAGACAAGAACATCGTCCTGGCGTGGAACCAGGGTCACATCCCACCAGCTTACAGCTGCAAATTACTCTTTTATTCGCTTCCAACAGGTCCGATTCACCCCATACGGAACCTAGAGAATAACTAATTTTCTAAGTGGGACGAGGCGTGAGGTCAGAAACTGCAAACTGAGCCGAGCCTGTTGCATCATGGGAACTGTAGTCAGACATCCATGCAACCTCAGTAACAGACAAAGATCAGTAGGATAGTTGAGGATATGGCTTTTGGTTACTGCTTTACATGTGTCTCCATAAGAGTATGTGGCGTCTGTTCATCGCGTCAGTGTAACAGCTGAGAGTCGATGAGAACACTATCATTAGTGCCTAGTCCAAACTCCCTGCCGGACCACCCGGATGGGCATTGATCACAGTCTTTCGATACTTCAGGTAACACTGACCACACAGGGCAGATTATCATCATCATCATCATCCTGGGGTATCCCAGCAGTGCTCCAGAGCTCCCCCTGCAGGGGAGTCACCTTGTATTCCCACAGAGAGGACAGGGCTTCAGGAAAGTACCACGTACAGATGACCTAGGGATAGTTTCTCAGAAACGGGGTCGGGGTGGCCAGGTGCCGTGGATGCGTGACCCATCTCAGAGCGCGGAGGAAGGGAAGGCAGGGGGCCCCCGACCCGCTCAGGGGTCCTTCTTGTGAGCCGGGCGCCGGTCCTGGCGGCAGTCCCTGCACTTGTGGCAGTAGAAGACGTCCGGCACGTTGGACTTGCGGATCTTGGCGCAGGAGAGGTGCACCCAGACGGCGCACTGGTTACACTCGATCATGGGCCTGCCGGCGAAGGGCTTCCCGCAGTAACAGGTAATCAGGTCCCACGAGTCGTCGCCTGGGGACCGGAGGAGCACTGTCAGCATCGCAGTCAAGAATCCCTCCCCACACCACTAAACCACCTTGAAATCACACGTAAGGAAGCAGCGCACCCTGCTGGCTCAACTAAGAGGTTTAATGTCCGTCTAGCACTGAAAAGCTGGTGCCTGGCCAAATGTTGCGGCTGTCATCTGAAGCCCTGGTGATTATCGCGCATGCGCGATACAATATCGATATGATATCGCCCAGCCCTACGTTTTCCATTTTATTTATTTATATGACACTTAAAGCGACATACTTCTTTTATGACAAAGCAGGGTCTTCCAGTTCCTGGAACAATTGAGGCTTAAGAGTTTTGCTCAGGGGGCCAACAGTGAGATCCCTCCACCAGCCCTAGGATTCGAACCAACATCCTTTTCGATTACAATATACTGAAGCACAAATGCCCAGTTTGCACTAATTCTCTGATAACAATCTGAATGAATGAAATCCTGACACTCGGGCAAAAACTAATGTCCGCCTGGCATCTCCTGACCCTCCCAGCCAACCCATCCCAGCGACACTCACCAGACTCCACCATAATGTCCTCGTCCGCGATCCACGTCTCTCCCTCGCTCGAGCTCATCTCCGCCTCCCGGGTCGACTCCTCCTCCAGCATCTCCTTGAGATCCGGCCGCGGCAGCTGCACGCCCTGATCTGACACGTCTCCCCCAGTGTCCAGCTCCTCCCTGTGAGTGGGGCCTGTCTCGGAGTCAGTCTCGCTCTTCACAGAGCTCTTCAGCTTTTTCAGGCCCTTGGGCAGCTTGGGGCTCTTGCTGCGCTTGATACGCGCCCTCTTCTCGCCGCCCAGGGACAGCTTCTTCAGCTTCCTGTCCTTCTTGTGCTCCGCCTTGCTGCCCGTTCGGCCCTCGAACAGGGTGTCCTTCAACCGCATCTTGTCTAGTGCAGTGCCCTCCGGGTGTGGCCGGTGGTGGGGGGCCTTGCCCTTGTTGGCACGGGCCTTCCGCACGAACGTGTGGATGGTGCGCAGGTCCGAGCCTGCGCCCCCTCCCCCAACTGCCCCGACACCCCCCTCGCCCGAGGCTCCGGAGCTGTGTGGTGAGCTGGAGGATGCTGGCGACCACGGCCTTTCCTGGAGAGGGGGGGGGGATTTGACATGGTCAAACAGAGCTTCAGCCACACCTGTCCCTGAGACACAGTCGAAACAGGAAACGCACCTCTTTCGTGGAGGGAATGTAGCCAGCGTAGGCCAAGACGAAGCTGCAGAAGTTGTTGAAATCCTCTACAGTCCTTTTCCTCCTCTCCTGAGGCTGGGGAGACATCCAAATGTTACATTCATACACATCCATCTATGAAGGAGGCCGGCACCACTCTGTCTAATGCAGCGATCAGCTAATCTCATACATTATTCATGAGCTAAGCGGCGGAGATGACGTCATTCGGCACCTCGTCACCGTGGACCAATTTATGTGTACAGTTAAGATCGGCTGTGTGTGCAGTGGCTCACCAGTTACAGATTAACTCGGCCGATAACCGGCCCGTATTTTGCAACGAGGTTCAGCTACACGAATCGTGCATATTTAGCAGGGACAACTAGTGGAAAAGTTATTTTTGTTCAGGATTATATGGCAGCAAATTCAAGCGGCGTTACACACAGCACGGACATAGCATAGCTATTAACAGAACTTCCGAATATCACTCGGGCCTGAAATAATATGCGGTTTAAGTCTTTACGACGGTTAAAATCATGCATTTGTCAGCGGGATCACCGATGACTAAAGCTATTAACCACAAGATTACGCTTCATGCGCAGTGGAAAAAAACGCATGCAAATTGGGATTGACGGGGCCGGCCGAGAATCCCGGCCCGGCTCGGCGGCTCACTCACCGGGGACTCCGCCTTGCACTTCCGTATCGTGTCTGTGAAAATCAGAGAGAGACAGTGAGTTCCGAGGCACCCACCGCGTCGCGGCCAGCACACTGCCCCCCACCAGGCAAACTCAGGAAATCAAAGCGCCGGCTCGGATACGTTTCGACAACGTGTGGCCCAAACGCCAAATAGCTCGACTACGGTCAGGCTGCAGCGAGATTAGCTGATGCAGCTAACTAGCTGGTTAATTAAGGTTACTTCAAAACACCCCCCACGACTGTTCTTCAACCACACAGAGATCACTGCCCAGTCAGCCTGATAAAATGATAAAAACGCTGCCTTTGCTCGGCTTTCTGCAGACGGACGAGTCGTAACGGTGCCATCTGGATAAATGGCTGCGCTAGAGCCGCCTGTAAAAGCAGCAAATCAGCCCGGCCATACGTCCATCCAGGGTGACATTAGCTACACGGGAACAGAGGCAGGCTGCGAGGGGAAGCCCCCTACACAGCCACCCATGACCGATAAAGTTTCTTTTTAAATAGAACAAGCACTTATTACTGCCTCTCTTCCCTCCCCCCAAGTCGGCTGGCCGCTCCATCTCCTGCCGGCTCCCCCACCCAACCTCGCCGCCGGCACCACCGACGTTTGCAACCGCGCCCGGTGGACGCGGTCGGCGGGGTCTCCTGACGGCTTAGCCGGCCGAGTCGAGGCGGCTTTCGCTGACGAGCTACCCTTTAAAACGCGCCTATTCGCCCCCTGCTCTGACACTATCCTGGCTATCATGTGATTCCGACGACGGGAGGAGAGCAAAGTGGCGGCACCTTGATGCTCGGCCATAATCCCAAGCATTGTCACCCGGGGGGCCTCTCAGTCGGCAGCGGTCTGCGTCGTGTTCTTCTCCCCGGCACTACGGAGCCGTAGCTCCGGCCAGGGAAGCAGGCGGCCGCTCTAAGGCGACACAGCGGTCCTTTGTCCTCAACCAGTCCGAAAAGCACAGTTCGGGGGCACCACCGCCACCCCCCGCCGCCGTCGCTCTCGCTCCGAAATAACTGTCAGACAGTCGGTCCCGGTAAGTCCTCGGAGACAGTTAGCCAGCTAGCTTAGCGCGGTCTCCCCGCTTCGAGCGTCGTCGTCTGGCCGGTTGCTGAAAACTCCTTAAGGCGGTCCTAAGACGTTTTTTTCCCCTGCAGCGGTGTTGCTGAAAGACTCTGAAGCAAATATGTTTAAACAAACATAAATTTTCCCTTTTCTTCTTCAGCACACAGAGAAAGTTCTCAAATTCGCCTCCCCTCAGAGCCCTGCGTGCGCACGTCTCTACAGCGTCACCATGACCAGTGTCTATGGGCACCGGCTCCACGAGCGCCCCCTACGTTTTCCACAGGAACGTCGCTATGAGTGCTGGGTCCTATGGGTAATGCAGTCCTCCTGGGTTTCGCTTATCAAGCGTCGGCTAGCTGAAAATCCTGAAAAAAAAGCTTTTTGTTTGTTTTCTTTGTTTACTTTAGTGGTTCCTCCTCCAAATCATGATCAACTGATCTCAGATAACCTCTATCAATAAACTGTGATGTAATATTAAAAATCCGGAAAAAGAATTCGTCACTTTACTCTTAGTAACGATTTTTTAATTGATAGAATATGTCGCTTTATCATTGTTAACAAAATTATTGAATTATATTAGGCAACTGATACTGTACTACTGAATAAATCCTTTACACCCAAACTTCAAATTTCCATATCTGTATAATTTCAAATTGTCTTTAAGTCAATCAGTGTCACATCTACACGTTGGCACATAATCTGTGTTTTTCTGTTTAAATGCAATTGGTTTGATATAGATCTACACATAGCATAAGTAGCTATTCAGTTAACAGCATGATTATTCAAGTCAGACCTGATCCAGAGATCGCGGTAAGTGTCTATCACGTAATACCAGGAGGAATGCACAATATATACAAATGATGGTGGGTTAAATCATGCACTTATAACTATATATAAAACTTGTTCAACTGATAAAACTGTTCAAACGATTTAGAATGAGTTATATTTACTATTAACGCTATATTTTGACATCAACAACTGGTGAAAGTTATTGCCCACCAGACTATATCTATCTGACTGAGCTCTAAATAACGTAAGTTGTTGCAGAAAAATAATTAGCTAAAGCTTAAAAATATTAATACAAAATCACTAATAGCAGAAAAGCATGTCTCAATCCTTAATGTGACCGCAAATAAAAATATACAGCATTCGCTACATTTTGGTCTACATAAGATTACTTTATTTAAAGATAAATGAAAAAGGCAAAAGCAGTGAAGTTGAACAGAGTACGGTGGTCGCATTGAGAATAGGTCCAGCGACCGAGGTGAAAAATTCCAGTTTTTTCCCTTCGCGGAAGTGACGTAAGAACGGCAATGGCGACTCGCAGTAAGGTTCTGGATTCACTGATAACTGAAAAGCACTCTCGGTGTCGTTGTACTTTTTGGTAGCGTTTGTCATTTGTATGCGGTAGCGTGCAAAAATGAGATGTATCTGAGGTTAAAATAAGCCGGTCTTAAGGAGTACTAGAGTCTAGACCACGTAGGGTCAGCAACCTAGAAATACCGGTCTGCAACTTGGTTGACTGCCTGCTTTTTTGCACATTGCATTTTTAATGTAGAATTTGTAATCTGCTGTTTTTTTCGTATTTTATATTTTAATTTTAATAGGTGAATGCGACATCGAAGAACTGATCTCACACCAGCAAGCCAGTTAACAAGTCAGAGCAGTTTGCTTGCTTGGCTCTCATTCGGACAGGCTAATTGCATACGACTCTGGTACTTTGTGGTGGTCCTGGGAGGGTGGTCCCCTTTGGGGACTGGCTTCACGCCTGTGTGGAATATACCTTCTCTGCCCGCTTCTCCGATCCCTTCCGTTGTCCCTTTTCTACGTCGTCGACATGCTGAAGACCCGGCAGTGTTTACTCTGGATCCGCACTTTCCTCGGAGTCACGTCCAGAATATGGGGCTTCATACTGTGCATTCTCAGAAAACACCTCCGCACGGTGAGCAAACAAGTCGATACAAGAAAAAAAAAATCCTGTTTTTAAAATTTTATTAAAGGATAGCAACATACGTAATAGGCGCATGTACAAAGTAACAGCATGCTTAGAGTAACTGGTGACGTGTGCCCTAAGAAGGTCTCCACAGAAATCTTGATATAAATTAGTCTTAACAATATAAGGAGATCGACCACAGCTGGCTAATTACTTCTGTTGTTTAAGTGTGCACGGATGTGGTGTTCTTGATTGTTTGGTTGAGGTGTGCTGCGAGCTGGGGAAAAAAAAAAACCAAAAATGTGGAATTGTCTGGGGTGCACGAGGACCGGGCTGAGAAACACTGCTCTCAACTGACTGTGCATTTAAGTGAGACGCCCACTTGACAGTAGGTTGACAGCTTGCTTAGCAACAAACGAATGTTTGTTTGGAAAGGAAAAGGCTGTTTGGACACACTGTAACAGACATATCTGATGTCATTGCATCTGACGGCAGGTCTTATTGGTCAAACACATTGTCCCCATGATGCATATAGAGTTAGATATGTATTTATTCTAAGAAATATAT
>JAABNX020000112.1:179807-192156 GCA_015163995.2 Mormyrus lacerda | reverse complement strand
ATTAGTTAAGTTCTCCCCAAGTGAGCTTGATGGGCCGAATGGCCTCCTCTCGTTTGTATAGTTCTTATGTTCTTATGACATGCCAGTATGTTTTTTTTTTTGACAAAAACTCAGTACAACCCCTCCTTCTCATTCTCTCAGGTTCACTGCAGACGTCCGCTCCGTCCTCAGCAGAAACCTCCACCAGCATCGACTCTGGTGATTGGCGTCTTATGGCCCAATCATGTTAAATGTTTTATTTTCTTCCCTCCCCATTGACTGCCGATGGATTCTCACACACTCCCCACCCACACCGCTGAAAAGTGTAGTGTCTTTGCCCCCCCAACCCCACCCTCATCACTGCCCCGGTGGGGCGCAGGACCAGAGAGACGAGGCCCCGGGGGATGAACGCTGCCGCCGGCATTTTTGGGGGATTCTGGGAGCATCGGCAGCAGACACTGGGACAGACGGAGCACCTGGTTTCATACGTTCCTGTAGCAGAGTCTTGGCTGTGAAGCCGTTGTTGCTGTCTTGGGATGCCGGCGTGTCGGTGTGTGTGAGGGTACGCTGGTTGTTTCCGCTCAGAAGATGCTGTCAGCGCACAGAACTCCTGCCAAGCCAGGCCGTGAGGCCGTCTCCTTCCCCCCCGCAAACCCCCACCTCAGTCGTTACTTCTTGATCATTTGCCCCCGATTTCTGCATCTTGTTCTTTAGAAATCAGATAAAGCACAGCATAGGTCTCTCTCTCTCTCTCTCTCCCTCTTTCTTTCTTTCTTTCTTCCTCTTCCACCCCCTCACCCCTCCATTCTCCAGCTTCCACTCCCCCCAAATGTCTCACTCGTGTCGGCGAGCTCGGCCAGATTGCGGGGAGGTCCCCAGCTTACTACGGCGAGGCCATGCCTGTCGCTACCCAGGCTGGATGCTTTTGGGGAGATCTCCCAATTTTTTTTTTAAAACTGCAGTCCAAGTCTCTGGACTGTAATCTGTAGTTACTTAAAAACTCATATTAAGTTCCGGACGGCATTTAAAAAAAAAATACCTTTCTGAGAATATCAGTTTCTTGCTATTTTTAAGGGACTGCTCTGACAATACACCAAGGCTGAATGAGCAGGAAGAAGACCTGCCAAGATAACATGAGTGTGAATAGTGGGGGTGCAGTACTTCGTACACGGAATGACACACAATTGAATAATGTGATCAGCTTTGTGTTTCCGTTTCACCAGTTAAGAAAGAAGAAGGCATGCACGTTTTCTTACCAAGAACATGACTTGTTTTAAAACGTGCCCCCTTCCTGCCTGTACGCACTCTTCAGGCGATCGAGAGCTTAACAACCAAGAAGCTTCTGTCAGTCACGCTCTGGGTCTGTCTGTGTTAAAAATAAATCACCGGAGACAGTTACTGTCTTACCTGCTGCTTTTATTGTCTTTTGGTTTCCTGATGGGGGGGGTTTCTAGCTGCCTGCCAGGGACCAACCTCAAGACATTTATGACATGTCACCCCCCTCCCAGTCAAAAGTGTGTTTTGTTGTTTATTGAGATCTTATTTCCATTTAGGTTTAATGTGATGGACCAGCGGTGTATCGAGCTCAATGCCCGTCTGTTCAGGCAGCCCACAGAAATGTGGTTTCCTGTCCTGCGTGTGTTCAGTCGGTACTTCAGGGAGGATGCAGCACAATAATGAGAGTCTGTTCCTAAACGGGGAATGTCCTGAAGTGGTGTCAAATGCCGGTTGGAAATATAATTGGCTCTTTGACGACACATTGTGAAATCCGTAGTCCGATGTGGTATCTGGCTGACAGACCCTGATCTCCCTGACAGCACCTAAGCATGTCTGGTGAAGGTCAATTCGTATTTCGCTTTTCAGAGTGGGCTTTCGCTTGAGGGGACTTGATGTAATTTTCGTCATGAGGTTGGCTGCAGATGGGCTACATGCGCACCGGCCACAGATCCTGGGTGTTTTTCCAGATTAAGAACACAAAGATCGTATTTGTGGTCTTGGCAAGAGCCGCCTTGCTAACTTGCCCTCCCAAGAATGAACTTGAGATGCCGTGAATCATGGGATTGTTCTCGTTTTGTGAGGATGCAACTGATGTATCCTGGATATTTCTAGAGGAGCAACACAAGCATCCGGGGATTTTCACCATCCGCTGTACTTCTGTTCTTGAGTATTTGGACTGGGTTTCAGCAATGGAAGATGACATAAAAGCATTTTGAAATGCTGCTGTCAGCGATAAAATCCCCTGGGAGGTGGGAGGTCCCAGCTAATTTTGTTGTAAGGGTTTGAAAATACCCTTTATTACTGTGATACCCCTGAGGAGAGGTTTGGGAACAGAAGTAGTGTTCGTCTAGCCGACCAACTAGATATCAGTAACCTTTTGGAGAACAGAAGTTTTTATTGTGTGACTCTTAAATTTGCACGTTCTAATGTAAAACTGTTTCTGTTCTGAACAAATGTGCACTTACTACCCAGATACATAGCATTTCTTTTGACTGCCTGACACTTTTGCACCGTACTGTATATTTTTGAGTTTATGTGTTTGACATACCCATATTCTGATTATTACACCAAACAAATCAAACCTTCCTGGTGTCTAAGTTTCAGGATCCAGAATTCTTGGTGCTATAACAGATATTCATCCAAGCGGTTTTGAATGTTTACTTAGAATTCTCTTCATTTTTTTGAGCCAAACGTCAGTAAATTAATGCTTGAAAACGAGTATTTCGAACTGATTGCTGATACGATATATTTCAGGCACACAGGAAGAATTTAAAAGGTCACATTGTATGGGATTCCCTTTGATATGCCTATATATGTAGCACTTATTGTTAAAAGTCCCATAATGTACACCGGTTGGTGTCTATTTTGAAGATTATTCCTCTTTAAAGGACTCACGTCTAATTCATTAATATCGTCCTTTAATAACTCTGACGTTCTCTCTCTTCCACAACTAATCCTGAGATGTTAATATCTGGACGGAGGATCCGAGATTTCCGTGAATCGTGTGCCAATTGCTGAGCAATCTGAACTTTCCGGGCCATATTTTTGTTCTATCACTGTCACACACTAAAGCCGCTCGGTTGTTGGCGGGGAAGCTTTAAAACTGGGTTAATTAATGTGTTAAGAAGAAAATGCCTGCAGTGGTCTCCCGGGATTGGTTATCAAGCTCAGTTTGGGGCATGGCTTAATGTAGGTCTAGGTGACGACGGTTTCTTTTTCATCGTGTGGCTCACTTGCATGTCTAGTCCATATTGTAATAGCTGGTCTGATCATTCGGATTCCAAGTGTGTGTGTGTGTGTGTGTGTGTGTGTGTGTGTGTGTGTGTATGTATATAAAGCCCGATGCCAATCTTCCTTCAAGAAAAAAAAGTCAAGCCCCCGGGAACGTCACTTAGCCCCTGATCTTTTCGATAGCTAAAAATAAACCTGGTTATGTTAATGTTTTATTATTATTATTATTATTATTATTATTATTATTTCACTGTTTATCTACATCAAATATACATCAAAGAGCTGTGGAAGCTCGTGTATAACTTTTAAAATTACATCGAATTACGGTTTCCCCTTGCCACCGAACAGGATAAACATTTGCACGATGGGTGGACGATATATTGCTATTTCTTACTGCGTTAGAATTATGAACTTTATGTTGATGATTTGCACTGTCCATGGTGCTGATTTCGAATGTCTCAAAAGTTTCTCCTAGAACTTCGGCTACCACTAACATACTGTGTGCATATATATTGTTTGTTGTCTCGGCTTTTTACGATTTTAATTTCCATGACAGCGCATTTTATTTGTCACTGTCACCCTGTCGTCAGGCAGATTTACACGGCGATACCTTCGCATTAGGCTGGGCTAAAGATCCAGAAATCGCTTGTAAGATCATGGAGGAGATACTTTAATACTGATGTAATTGCGATCGCCCCTTGCCGCATCCCCCGATTCGCCCTCACGCTGCGTGCAGGCATCACGCAAGCCGGCCGGTCCAGCGACCATCTCCTAACTCCTTCCGCGGGGACGGCCGACAGTGGCGGTAGCCGGAGCGCTTACGCCAAATCCGTTAGCGACTGGGAGGCGTCCGCCTGCTTTTGCGTATACGGTTTCGTGGATACAGAGCATCGCCGTGGCGTGCGATCTTGTATCCCTCCGCCGCAGCAGGAGCACCGCTGCCGTAGGACTTCAGCCGGACTGACTGCTGCCCCCGGAGCCCGACGTCAGGCTCGCCTAGAACCAGGGACCCCTTCCCTCCTAGCACCCCCACACAAAACATGAAGTTTCTGTACAAAGAAGAGCATCCGTTTGAGAAGAGACGGTCGGAAGGGGAGAAAATAAGGAAGAAATACCCGGACAGGGTGCCAGTGAGTAGCTAACGGACGCTAACCGTCCACCTGCAACTGCAGCTGCCCGGGCGTTCTTGCGGTAAAACAGCAGTACTGACAACAACACCAGAGGATGTGGGGGTTTATTCTAGTTAGTTATATGCCGGGGTTAACGATGTACGGAGGGTCTGCCGCTGATAGGCTCGGTAAACAAGCCGGTTAGCGCGCCTGGCAGTTCAGCTGGGCGCAGCTTTGACCCACCATTAGCGCGGGGTTAAAACAAAACAAACAAAGGCAAGGTGTTAAATAATGATGCAGTAAAGAGGTGAAGTAGAGCAGGGGTTTATAGTGACACATCAGGATTGACACAGCCGTGCTAAACGCCCAACCCCCGTCTTCGTGGTAATGGCCATCCTGTCAGATGGTTTTTCGGTCCCGTCCGGCTGCATCAAAAATGTCCGACGGGCTGCATATTTAACGCATCGGTTATTCGGAAAGGAGGACTGCACGGCCACGCCGGCGTCCAGCACAACTGGGGGTCCCTTAGGTGGGCGACCTTGGCTCTAATTTCATGTTTTTTTTTTGTTTTTCCTGTGGGTCCGTTAAAAGTCACCGCCAGTCATGCTGGATTACTGCGTGATCTGATCTGAATTTGCATAAGTGATCAGAGATAAAAGGCCAGGGGTGCTGGTGTGAGTCGGATCTTTTGACGTTAGGGACACTGTTCAGTAGGTCTGACCCATCAGATTGTCACCTCTCTAATTCCAGGTGATCGTGGAGAAAGCGCCGAAAGCCAGAATAGGGGATCTCGACAAAAAGAAGTACCTCGTCCCCTCTGACCTCACAGGTGACCAGTGGTTCCTCGGGCAATGAATCAACACGGAGGTGTTTCAGCAACACTGATTATTACTACAGCGGTTCTTCCGTAAAGCACGTATTTCTTTGTAATTTTTGTGTAATGCCGCATACAAACAGTGGAATTTCCATTCTGCTTTAGAAAAAACAGAAAAAAACATCAGAATATCTAGTATTTGACGCAATGTTACATCAAAGAATAAACCAAACGTCTGGTTTAATCTCAAAAGTTACAATTTATTTGAGAAGCGTGCATTGCTTAGCATTGGCTAAGCCCCATGTCTGTGCAGTGGATTTAAGTATAGCCTAAACACTGTGCCCCTGTTCCCTGTCTTTGTGGAGAAAGTGGGTCAGTTCTACTTTCTGATTCGGAAGCGGATCCACCTGCGTGCCGAGGACGCACTCTTCTTCTTCGTCAACAACGTGATTCCCCCCACCTCAGCCACCATGGGGCTGCTGTACCAGGTGTGTGCTCAGTCTACCTGAAGCGGAGGCAGTCGCCTTTAGGGGAAACCTTGCCGCTCCTTCTCTAAAGACCCCATCTCTCTCTTTCTCCTACAGGAACATCACGAAGAGGACTTTTTCCTGTACATAGCATACAGCGATGAAAGTGTTTATGGAGGCACGCTGAGGGAAATGTAATGGGGCCATTAACACAAACATTCTGGTGCAGTTCTCCATCTCTCTCCCTCCCTCCCTTCAGCGCCGGCTCCCGCCTCATTTCCGAATCTCTAATTTAGGCTTTTATTGTCTTTTTCATTCATATTGTTTTCCTTCTGCTCTCTGAACGGGGAAGAATAGCGGGGGGATCCGCCTGTCAGTTTCTCAGTCTCTTCGGTGGCCGAGATCAGCGTTGACTGTCTTGATTGTTTGCGTGCAATTAAACTGAGCTTTGAGAAGCCTCACTGGGAATTCTTAGCTGCTCTTCATTCTAGGTGACCGCAGCATGTGAAAATGAACTTAATATATAGCTGTTTTGTGTTCGAGTATAAATTAATTGCAGGAAATTTCAGTCTGAACATATTTTCACGTGTCCGCTTTCAGTGTTGTGTAAATTATTAGTTACAGCTTTTGATTGTTTAATTGCTGAGATCATTGGACTCATGCAGCTGTTTCCCTTTGTTTGGTTTTATTTTCTCTTGGGTTTATTTGTAATCTGAATGCTGTATACAGCAACATTACCTACAAGCATAAAAGCTGATAAATGACCACATCTTTGTTGCCTTTTTTTTTGCCTTGTGATGGCGTGTGATATCAGGGACACACAAATGATCACGGTGAGAGTTGGGTATGAGGTGTAATTTAGGCTGTCTGTCAGATTCAAGCACATTCGGTGATTCACAAGCAGTTATGTATTCTGTCAATATAGACACAATGGCAAAAGCGTTTTGACGGATTTTTATGTTCATGGGAGTTTTACTTACACAAAAATGTTCTGAGAGCATTACGAACAATGATTGGTTCATAGAGATCAGATTGTAGAGGAGATGGGTTCATGCAACTAGATTGGCAGGACCAACCAATCAGATGTCTCGACCCCGCCCCCTCTAGTTGGCTGTAAGTAGAACTCATGAGTTTTTTTTATACATGCGTCACTGTGGTTTTTTGACAAATATGAAGTAGACAAAGCTGCCATGTGTTTTGAACAGACTGAGTCAGAGTTAGATGTTTGGTAACTTTGTAGCCAAGGACACGTACTTGCAAGCAGAAGGTAAGAGGTTCAGTTCTTTGGAGGAGCTTTTCTGCTCTTGATGATGCAGAAAATGAGCCCTGAATACAAAGTTTTTGCACCCTGAGTATGATGTATATTTGTGGAATTCTCTATAGTCTTAAATGCTTCGTCCTTCCGTACGGATGAGTCCTGATATCAATGCACCAATCTTCTGGAACATATACGTGTGACAGACATCACACTGAAACTGCACTCTGTCAGTCTTAGTATGCTTCAAGGGGTATTGGCAAAAAAATGTCATTTTGTACCGCTTTGCGTTTTCAGTCTTCAGAAGGTGTCGCTCAGGCTCACTGCTACATGCGGTGGCATTTTTCAGAGTTGTTAAGGAACCGTGTGCATGATTCGGACATGGTGAGAGGAGAATGCAGCGATACATGATGTTGACATGTCACCTCACGCTGCGAGCCTCACAAGCTTCACGCTAAGGTCGCGCACAGACGCCGCTTCTGCTCTTTCGCGCTCACGGCCCTCCCGCCTTTCCCTGCTGTTTCCATGTCTTGAGTTCGGAGCTGGTCTGAATTGCAGTGTGGGGTTTCCACATGAGATCATTCACTGAGCAGCACTTCTGTACGCTACAGGGTCTCCTGGGGATGCGCTGTTTCTTGACAAGACGGAAGTAAATCAGAATTCTAGTCAGTGGGTTGTGACGTGGTTCCCACAGCGCTTCCTCTTTTTTTTTGTTTTCTCCAGGCCTGGCCACTACTCCACTAGCACCAGAATGAATACTGTCCTATTTGTGCTTCACAGTAGTCTTTCTTTGTTGGCTTGTGTGGAAGGCTGAAGGCCCACTTTGACATGTTAGGCCAGCCCAAGATGCTTTGCAATGCTCACATAAATTCATGATCCCCTACAAGTCGGTACAGACGCTCTCTGGGTTACGGAGGTACATGTTACCATATTTCGACTTGGCAGGTATCATTATTCATGACAGGTATGATTATTAAGTAAAATACGAGATATCCAACACTATTTATTATTATGAATTTTTATTTATTATAAAATAGGTTTTGTGTTAATAATTTTGCCAAACTGTAAGTTAATGTAAGTGTTTAAAACATGTTTAGGCTAGGCTAGGCTAGGCTATGATGTTTGTTAGGTAGGTATACTGTTTTAAAATGCATTTTCGCTTATCGTCGGATAAGTTGTTATGGAAACTGGATGGATTTTAGGAAATGTGTCTCCTGCTTCAGTTGCCTTTGAGCTTTCTAAACACTCTAGATTTTCATCCTTTGCTTCCATTTCTGTCATAGTTCTTTCCGTCTTTGTCAGTCCGGACGGCATTTCTGTTCTGTGTTATGGGATTCTGCCGAGTGTGCAGAATTCAGCTGTGACACCGGGCAAATACATGTTTATCGCCTGGCCTGAAGCCCTTTGCGCTGTCGCCTTCTCTGGGTTACTAGCGTGGCCGACTGACTTAAATTGCACCACGGTGTTTTATTGTGAATCTTTACTGCTCAACTCTGCCTCGCATCTTAGCATGTTAATTACCCGTCTGTGTCTGTGTCGTCCTCCGAAGTGCCTGGCTGCCGCAAGAAAGCACTGATTTCCAAAATGTGGAAGTAAATCTCCCCCTTTTTGTGCCTCTCGCTGCTCAAAGTTTCCCCCATGAGATTCTCTCGTTTGCGTACAATACGCAGAGCATAATGGGTATGACATTACTTTCCCGCAGACTGGAAAGTCCAGGGAAAAGATACAAATTTATATCTGCACAGTATCTGCCTTTACTTGATCTGTCAGTGTGTTAACCACTTCCTGTGAAATATAGGCCAACACATCCAGGTCCCACCTCTACTAAACATCCAGTCCCACAAACTAATCTTGGTTACAGATCTCTATCTCCTACCCTCAAGATAAATATAAAATATAATTGTCGTGTGTCATATTTTCCCAGACCTTTGTTCTATTTAATTTTCTATCTAGTACTATATTTTCTCATTGGTCTAAATGACTTTTGCAAAATTCACACCACCGAATTCTCTCAAAACAGAAAGCAGGGCCACCCGTGGTACACTTGAATTTCCTGTTTTTTTTTTAAAGCAGTTTAACAGACATTTTCCCTCGCAGCTGGGATAGATGATAGAATGATCATCCCCAAATTATCTTTTCATAAATAACTACAGGAGGTTGATAAAAACAAACGGCAAATGATACATTATTACCAGGAGACTGATATGGGGTATGACCCTCCTGTACCTTCAAAACAGCGTCAGTTACTCTTGGAAAACTAATGTCCAGAACAGTGTGTGCTGAGATATTATGGAAAAAAGACTCCATTTCTGTAAGGGGTGAAGGAATTGTGCATCAAACTACAATCCTGAAATTCACACATAGATTTTTTTTTTGTCTGATGCACTTGCAATTTATACACAGGCTGTTTGGCTTCTTGCTAACTATCAGACCTCTAACGTAGTTAATTGCCGCTCCACTTAATGCATCTTGTTAGCTTAGGCTATAGTGTTTGTATTAGTGATTTTGTTTGCTCAAAATGCTTCACTAACTAAAAATGATCATAGTTGATAAAAAAGAGCCACAAAATATGGATGGGTAATTAACATTGTTTACATCTTACCGAGAGGTATCTGAACGTGAATCGCCCTATTCAAGGTAACAATGCTATATTACTTACGATCTTTTTAATCACTGAGATCTTACAACAATTATCACACATTCGTTGTAACTATTGTGATAGGTGATGCATGCCATCTAATCAGATATTTAAAAAAGCTTGACTGCTCCAACTGTTATAACCACCTTCCACGCGGCATTACAGCCGTGACGCACTTCCAATTCCTTAACCGGAAATGAGACCCGCCCCCTGTGCGACACCAAAACACTTCCGCACAGTTTTCAGGCAAGTACGTTTCTCTTGTCCTTATCACCATTGCATTCAGTACTTTAGTGTAATAAGATTTCACCCGATCGACATCAAAGAAACACAGGAAACTATATTAGCTCGGGCACAGAGTGTCGTACATTAGAGAATTTTCTAGCGCTATTATTGTAAGTAGGAGAGCGTTGACTTTGTCAACTAGCTGCATAGTTTATACTGCGCATACAGAAGCTGCATTTTAAATCGCTGTTTTAATGTGTACATCGAGTTTAAAATATTAACCTATCAATTCACGTATTATATAGACTATGTTTTCTCCAATCCCGTGTACAGTAGCGGTTAATATTAACGATGACGGTATATTGTAAACTTGTGAAAAGTACTTTTCGAAGTTGCACTCTTGAAGTCGACATCTTGTTTACTGCGCTTGTTCCGGGTTTGGCGCGGCGACAGGTTCACTCGGCGCCCGCAACATGCCCGCTCTGCTGGAGAGACCGAAGCTGTCCAACGCCATGGCCCGGGCGCTGCACAAGCATATTATGAGAGAGAGGGAACGCAAGAGGCAGGGTGAGGCAGCCGTGAAAATGAAGCAAAGTTAAGCAGTAAAATGTTAAACAATGCCAGCGGTCCATATATATAGTTCCTGTCCTTTAAAAATATTTTTCGTTTTATGCAAAAGAAAGCCTTTGCCGGTTATAACTATCCATCGCTTCACTCTGCATCCTGCCGGCAGTAGCGATTCATTGAGCCCCCTCACCTTCATGTTTTCATGCACTGCCACAGAGGAGGAAGAAGTGGATAAGATGATGGAACAGAAACTGAAGGAAGAGGAAGAGAGGAAGAGGAAAAAAGAAATGGAGGAGAGGATGTCCCTGGAGGAGACTAAGGAGCAGGTGTGACGTGTGCCACGTTCGAGTTTAAAAAGCAGGAGTTTGATTGGTATACAACCTCCTTCCCCGGAGCCGCATTCTGTACCATCCTCTGCTGTTCATTAACCCTCGCTCTACCACCCACCTGCCCTCACCTCCCAGATCATGAAGATGGAGGAGAAGCTACAGGGCCTGCAGGAGGAGAAGCACCAGCTGTTCCTGCAGCTCAAGAAGGTGCTCCATGAGGAGGAGAAGCGGCGTAGGAAGGAGCAGAGGTGAGGAGGGGGCCGTGACGCAGAGACACGCCTTGGTTTAGCAAGGCTGCTCAGATACACGCACACACAAACACTGGCGAGTCAGGGCTCATGGCACATTTTTGTTCTGAAATGGGAGTAAAATGTAATTATTCTACTTGAAATAATTTACATCTGGCATCACGTTTTTTTTTTTGTAGTTTTGTAATTGCTGTGAAAAAAAGAGATGAGATTGAGCAGCTTTTTCTGAAAGAAGTACAACAGGAAATGGAGGGTAAAGTTGGAGTGTATTATCGCTTTCCCGTCACACCTTTTAAATGTGACAGTGCAGCATCTGGAAGGGAGTACCAGGACTCAGACAGCCATTGGGGGGGGGGCATATCGCCTGCAAAATCAACTGCAGGACTCTCATCAGTCACTGCCGAAAGTTCCAGAAGGATGTTCAGAAGGATCTACAGTCGGGTCAACCACCCTGTTTCTATCAGTGTGCCCCTCACACTCCCAAAATGTGCCCCCCCTCATGTTCATTTGTAAAGATCCCGTCCCCCTCTTGCCCCCACAGCGACATGACGACGCTGACCCCAGCCACCTACCAGCCCAGCATGACTATGCACTCGGGGCAGCACCTTCTCAGCATCCAAGGCGAGCTGGATGCCCCGCCCTCTCCCGTACTTTTCTCAGACCGTCACCATGGTTACACTCAGCTTCTCAGACCCGGATATGTATTTGTATCGCAGCTGCGTGTCTCTGTCTGCCGACTTTGCTATGATGTCATGATTTTATTCCATACCCTTAACCATTTTCCCGTCCTCCTATTATTTCCTTCCAATCACCTTCTCCGTTTTAGGCAGCTCGGCCAATCACGGCCGCTCGGCCGCTCTGCTTGGGGACCGCAGTAAGCAGCTGTTCCAGTCGCCGGTTCTTCCTGTGAGTAGGGGAGGGGCGAGGCGTACGTGTTCGCTGTGAGCGTTCGTCACTGGGCCCCATTAGCTGACAGAGGTGTCCCTTCCAGGCCCAGGGCGGATTCGGTGCCAGCAGCGCAGAGCATGGCCAGTACTCGTCGGCACAGGCGGCACACGGGCCGTACGGGGTGAGCCAGCCCCAGCACGTGCCTCCCTACGCCCCTGGGCAGTCTGTTCCCGCCAGCTACACTGGAGGCTCCCAGCTCAGAGGTGCGCGCATGTCTCGCCTCGTGTTCCAGTGCTTCCTCCAGTGTCTTCGGGGTGGCAGTGTGTTGCCCTCTGACGCTCTCTCCCCTCACCTGGGCAGGTGCGGCGGCCTTCCAGGCTATGCAGTATCTCCCTCACCAGCCGCAGGCCTACGCAGTGCATGGCCACTTCCCCTCACAGCCGGGTACGTGTCTGTCTGTGTCTGTGTGTGTCTGTGTCTGTGTGTGTCTGTGTGTGTGTCTGTGTGTGTGTGTCTGTGTGTGCATGTCACAAGTGAAGAATAGATAGAAGAGATTGAGTGTAGAGCATGTACTAGTTATATGTATGTAAAGGTAACTGATT
>JAABNX020000112.1:146831-173033 GCA_015163995.2 Mormyrus lacerda | reverse complement strand
ACACACACACACACAATTACATACATTACAACTAGAACTATTACAAGTATTAAAGGTAAAGCTGTTACAACTGACAAAAGAGAATAACTGAACATTATGCAAAACGCCGGCTGATCTTAGTGCCCGCGGCGTTAGTTACAATTAACCGGTTATTCGCCTTACGTGTTTTAACTACCTTAACCCTTGTAAACCCCACTAATATACGGCTGATCGTGTGCCAGAAACACCGGACACATTAAGTCAGCTTCACCATGGCAATTTAAGGGCATCTAACGGGAGAAAATCATTCTGATCCATGGCCGGTCCCAGGCCACCTCCGGAATCTATGAGAGAAAACGCGCAGGATGCCACCTCCCCCCCCCCGCACCTCCCCTAAACCGGACCTGGACCAAGGCCCGCCGGCGTGGCCGGATAGCGCTGATGCGGGATAATTACCACATTTTACACGGAACATGCATTAAAGTGTGCGTGCAACGTAGAACATGCACTTCCATTACATGCATACGTATGCAATGATTCTACAGCAGTTAATTGCTTTTTGCATGAGCGTGAATGACTGGCTGGGGAGAGGCAGGCTGAGATTTATAACTGCGATCAGTAGGATTCAGGGCCGCTCGGCCTCACGGGGAGACTAACACCCGTAAATGCGTACTCTGCTGTAAGCTCCACCAAATGGATAGCGCCCACTTTAAAAATCAATGCACCACTGTACCTTCTTTTTTTGCTGGTCAATGCGATGCAATGACATGACATGACATAACAGTTTAAAGTATCCAAGCGTGGCTGGGGTGCTCACGATCGGCTGCGTCTCCTGTGATTTTAATAAAACACTCACCTCGGCAACTCGCCTTCTCTCAATTAAGCGCGTCTCCGGCCGGACAGCACCGCTTCGCACGACTACAGGTCCAGCTTCCACCTTTTTGCCCCCGCACACCCGGCCGTCCCTCCTCGCCTCACTGCGTCGATCCAGCGGTGCCTCCTGCCTCTTTCTTCCCAGCGCCTCTCCCGTCGCTTTTCCGGCGGCGTTGCGCGTTATTTAGCGGCGCGCCGGTGCCGCGCATCCGAGCGCAGAGGCGCGCACTTCGACTGGCCCTTACAGTCGAGGAGCCCAGAAATCCAGAGGTTTAGCACCACCGGCTTGTCGCTCTTTCTTTAGCTCCCCTAACATTAAGCGCCCACAGATCCCGAAAGGAAGGATTTTTTTCCCCCACTGTAACACTTTCCCCAACTGCGCAGCCGCGTTCACCCCTCCATCCTGACACTCATTGGATGACGGGAGCGCGCCTGGGATACCGGGCACGAGCCTTTGCACCGCTTTCACTCCTTCATTATATGCCTAATTCCCAGTCACCATCTGTATTAGAAAGGTGTTTTTGCTCTCCCAGCGGGGAGTGCTCTTCCGGGGGATTTTGCCCATTGTGGCTTGACCTGGTGGGTGCGGGACCGGGGGGCATTCATTCGGCACCGGCCCACGCCGAGCGCTTACAAAACTGGGGATTTTTCGCTCGCGGTCCTGTGAAGTGAAGTCAGTGGTTTATTTAAAGCTACCGGACTCCCATAACCATAGCTTATATAAGGTCGCGTTTTCAAAAGCTCCTTATTGATCTGTTAACTTAAGTAATCCTATTTAAAAAATAGTGAGTTTATGAATGGTGTTAGTCCAATATTAAGGTGAAGAGAGCGAAATGTGAGGTATCATTAAAAAATTATGCCATTAGTGGAGCCTGCAGGCCGGTTAAATATAGTCCCTTGAAACAGGACTCCAACTGCAGTCTGATGACCGGTGCACCATTAGCCAAAGAGCCATTCGGCCGTTCTATTCTGTAGCGCAGGAAGCAGAGTCTGGCACTGCGATCTGGCCCCAGACCAGCGATGAGGTGAAATGTATGGCTGTAGCAGCAGGAATAGGCGCACTGAACAGTCGGCGGGGGACAGGGTGGAGACAGAGGTGGATCCGGTGATCTTGATTTTAAGAGAGATTTATTTGACAAAAAATACCCATATGCTGCACTGACAGATTTAACATCACTGTTTGGGAATGAATTATTCTTTTCCCAGTGTTATGAATCGAAACATTTTATTATTATATAGTAGATACACATTTATTTGATAGCCTTATTTATTCATTAAACACAACTCTGAAAGTATTATCCAGAATCAGAATTGACTAGAATCACTGAATCGCAATGAAATTTTACAGACATCCATCCTTAAATAAAATAAGGACAACTACCAGAATTGCACATAACAGACAAATCAATATGTTAATGACGGTGATATATAACAGTATAGTAGTACAAATTCACCCCGCCGGCAGCAACCAGACTGGCTTTTGGAGCGTCCCGTGATACGTGATTGGAGGTGCCTGCAAGGGAATACGAATCTAGCAAACCTTTAAAAACACACCCACTCTGGAAAGTGGCATGCTTTTTTTTCGGAAAGCGGCAACGTTATGGAAGTATGGAACTGCAAATATGGTGACGGGAACTGTCTGCCTTTTACGTGGAGTGACTCGATCGAGGACCCGCTGGCTGGACGGCGTGCCAGTTCGCGTTGGAGAGCGCCGCACAAAAACCTGCACACCTACCGGCCCTTTGTGGATAAGATTGGCCACCCCTGCTGTGGAATATAGCGTCGTTGTCGCTTGTGTGCCTGTGGCACAATTGCGCCCTCTGTCTTGGAATCAGGTGAAACATCCTGGTGTTCAACACTCAGAAGCAGTCCCTTGGTTGTCCTCTGAAAACACTGGGAGGACGTAGGCGATTGGATGAGACGGTTTGTGAGTACAGTGCAGCGACTGTTTACTCAGGATTGAGCAAGCCTGTGGTTTTGTGGAAAATACCTACTTTTCCTAACAGGGAGATTGAGCTGACTCCTAGCAATGCCTCTCATGGGTGATGTCACTCTCTGTGATACTAGTTTATGAAATGTCTCTTTGAAACAGGAGGGAATGTGTGTCAGGGTAATGTAACTGGCCAGCTCTGTGATTCCTACGAGCCACATGCAGCAATCTGATGTGCTGGATCATATTATTTTCTGAGAATGAAGTGGGCTGTGTTAAAAAAAATAAATAAAACGTGTGTCACTGAACCAAAACAGTATGAGACTTCAAAAGAGTGAAGAATATCTCTTAATTTTTACTAATCTCTCATCCCTCTCTCTCTCTCTCTCTCCCTCCCTCCCCATCAGTTACCTATTTGGTTCATGTAGAAGGAAAGTGAAACTCTGTGGTCTATCAGGAGAGGATGCTATTGGTGGAGCATGAACAGAAACTCTCTCCAAACGTTGGTGGCCTCTTGCGCCGGCAGTTGCAGCCCGGGCTGCTGTCCCGCCCAGTGAAGTTCCTTAAATTTTCCCTTTCGCTCTTTTGCTTGCCAGCCTGGTTCCGCATGTACCGAAGACGGAGCATGTCAAGGCTGTGTCCCGCTTCCCAGAAACAAAGCCTGTTTTTTCAGACACCACCCATGTCATAGTGGGAGTGTGTCAGCCAGTTCGGAAGTGTTCTGCCCTCTCATTCATCTCTGTGAACAATTCTACGCTTTCAGTCTGACTCGCATCTCCTGTCGTAATTTTGAAGTTGCATGGACGGGGTAACTTAATTGTAAATAAGGGGGGAGAGGGAAGCCCCGAAGCGAGTAAGAGAACCAAGCCTAAATAACCAGATCTGTTGTGCTGGTTCACATCAACTAGGGGGTGGGGAAGCACTGTGGTCATGTGACACAGAGAGAGCGAGAGCTCAGGGTGACGGAATGCAAAAAAATGAGAGAATAGATGAGGTTATGAGGAATACACACTCTCAAGACGGGAGGGAAAATCGACAGAATTAATGCCAAACGAAACGCAGAGAAAACAAGAGATTGACCACGAGTCACCAACCGAGAGCGCCTGACAATCTATCAGCCGGTGGTAGGACACAGGACGGAAGCTGAGTGCGCTGTCAGCCAATACGGGGCGAGAGACGAGTAGAGCCAGAGAGAGAGAGAGAGAGAGTGGGAGGACGCGGCAGTTTGAGCTGAATAAAACTTATCTGGCACTTCCGTGACACTGATGGTGCGTACTTTTAAATAATGAGATCAGAAAAAAAATAATAACTAGACCGTCGAGAGACAGAAAAAGGACAGACTTGAGGATACGAAGGAGATCTCCTTCTGTTGGATGTGAAGGTTTTTTCTGC
Organism: Mormyrus lacerda; assembly: GCA_015163995.2. Taxonomy (NCBI): domain Eukaryota; kingdom Metazoa; phylum Chordata; class Actinopteri; order Osteoglossiformes; family Mormyridae; genus Mormyrus; species Mormyrus lacerda. The sequence goes on along the minus strand of JAABNX020000112.1, from coordinate 168,859 downwards.
TGAAACTACCGGCCAGCCTAAACGAATCACTGAATCGGCATCTGAATCTGAGATGGAGGACCTCTCTGCTTGTTCGTATTGATGGTTCGTTTGTCCGTTTATATCGTGTTACCTCGCTTTTCAGGAATTAACACCCCTTTTATTCGTTACTGCTGTGTAAACAAATGTCGTTTCATTCAGCCCACATGCACACTGTCTCTTAGCTGTACTGTGACTTCAGTTTGTTCGATAGCTAATGCTACGCAAACACCTCGGCTCTGACCCCAGCCACAGCGTACCTGGGGTACCACAAAAATGGTCAAAATTTTCGAAATACCACCCATTTCTTTGTTCGTTTCTATTGGTCGGCGTTAGCAGGTTTTGTCCTGACGTTTCTCCCTCTAATTTGGTAGCCCCTTATACTGATATGATATGGCCTCCCCCTTCCGGTTTTGCTTAAGATATTGGGGTAGTCACTCCATTTTGACCACCTGAAATTCTGGACCATGGATTCGGATGCGGCACCGTCCGGCTTGTTCTCGTCCGACCAGGTTTTCGAACCCTGTTGCAGAAATGTCTTTGGGGTTTGTAACATCATTGATGACAGGTGGGTGCCTCCATTTTAAAAACAGGGCTGTATTCCTGTACAGCTCGTCCTCTCCTAGTACATGTGCATTTTAAAAGTTTGACGTGAATCGATTTTCAAACGCATCCCCTTGAATTTTTACCGGGACTCCCCGGAAATTAAAATCAAATTTTCTTGGAAAAGTACAGGACAGCTGGCTTATGTTTTGGCAAACAGACATGTGCTTAAGTTGTGAAAGTTCGGAACAGAAAAGTATCTATGATTCCCCGCATTTTATTTTTCCTATAAGGTAGTTATTTTTATTGTGGAAAATGGCTCATTTTAAAAATTATATGCCTATTAGTTGGTCTGCGAGGCCTAGGTAACACTGGAGTCAATAAGCTCTATCAGGAGAGCCATTTTAGGCTTCAGCTTCTAAGTGAGAAGCACCTCAGCTGCAAATTCGCCATTGCGTGTTTTCCCGCTCTAAATGCAGTCGTAGAATCATTAAATTAACTTAATTATTATTATTTATTTTTTTTTGCGACATACCATTATTTTCTTGCACCTTAACAAATTATGACCTTAATCATCACAGGTCAATGAACTGTTTTTTTCCTTCTTTTTTCATCCGATTAATTTCATTTGTGTTTCATAATAAAATGTTGAAAATTGTCACGAATTCAAGGCGCATTTGAAGCCTTATTCATCACGTGTAGCATTTCTACAATCCGGCGGTCTCTTGTCCCTTTATAGTTTAAGGTTTAATGGGCCGGAATGAACATCGTGGCATTTAGCTTGTATTGTTGTTTGCGTCAAAATGACGGGCCGATTGTGGTTTTTCTATGACAAGAAATACAGTAATATTTACACTAAATGCAGCTTCTCAGCCCGGATACTGTGGCCTTTTCATTTGATTCTCAGAAAATTCCTCGGCATCCAGTAATAACATCTTAGTTAAAACGTTTATATATATTTGTATAAATCAAATGTGTGTATGTATGTATCTATGTGTGTGTATGTGGAAAAAATGAGCATTTCCGAGATGCCATGCAGTCGGCTTTGTGGTGCTTCGCCCTGTCTGAGGCTGGCAAATGGACACAAACTGAGATAAACCAGCAAAAATGAAGAAATTAATCACTGGAGAAACTTTTTAAACATTCCTCACATCTGGGTGCCCATAGGTTGTTATAATGTCTAAATCACTCAATTATGATCATTTCTGCTAAAGAAGTTACCATAATTTATAGTGATAAATTATCTGTGTAATAAGTGGTCATTAGTATGGTAATTGCATTAGGATAACGATGCACGTTCTCATTTCCAGGGTTGCCAATTCTAATGAATCTGGCGTGACCTTTGTCACTTTTCGGACTAACGCTCACGCAAGAAGTCTTATGGAAAATCTATATTATTCTCTATAAACTTAAAAGTAACTACATCAAAAGCTGTGGGGCAGTTTGCAAACCATATAGACTATTTACAAGGTAGCAAAATTGTAACATATATGTAAATTGGTGGGCAGATTTGAATTGAAAATCTGACCAAAGTTAGCAACTCTGCATTTCCGAACATAATTACGCATTACAAATACGCTTGTATTTCCCGGGCTGCTCCTGTGCGTCTCGGTTTGTTTAGGGCAGCTCTTTAATGGAACCAGTTACATTTGGAAAAGTTAGTAACAACTTCACTGTTTGTAAAACAAAGTTACAACCTCTGCAGATTACGCGCGTGAGAGCAGCGGCTTCTTATGGGCAAATTTCTCCCTGTTGATATTAAGGCGCATTAGTTTTGCACTGAACTGGGATATAATGAGAACAATTCTAAGATTAGTAGATAATTTAAGCTTTAATGCGATTTACCGACTGTGGTTTGCGGCATTTATACGGTGATCTGATTTAATGAGGATTCTTGTATGATTATAGATCGGCTGAGTAGTGGCTGTATCTGTTATACTGTAATAACCTGTTAAAAAACCGTGTTGTGTACAGTAACATGTTATTTAATTTAGAGTGAAGCTATATTGTATATAGCATATAGTTTCATAAATCCATGCTAAGTTTCCTATATGTATTTCTGTCCGAATTTCTACCTCTGAGATTTAAAATACGTTTGTAAATGTAAATTTTGAATTACAACACCCATGACTCAGTTTACTTACCATGACCCTTTGGCCTCTTCGCACGGCTGTCCAGAATGAATTAGTTCTTTTGCCACCGTAATATACATTTAATTGTTTTATGTAGCGCTATGAACGACTAATAAAATACGAGTAACGGATTTTGGCACCTTGATATAAGTGAACTACAATTAAAGTTATATTTATAACAATCAGAACATGTTCCCGAGCAGGAGATAAAAGTGTCATTTGAAAAATGCAACAAAATAAACTTCAAATACTGATTATCAACGCTGATATTCTGTTACATAATATTGAGTTTTTACACTGAATGAAGAATTCGATATTTGAATTAATTTGGAAAGAAGTCACGTAATAATAATACTGCTAGAATGTCGATGAAAGCCTTACATTCGTTTTACTATGAATTTCGCATCATAACTGTAGTTTCAAGGGGAATCCAACTATACGGTTTTAATACACTCAATATGGAAGTAATACCCTCGAACAGTCCCCAAAGTAGTAAATTGTGGTTAGACCTGGGAAACGTTTCATGTGGCTGCGACGCCTGCCTGATAATAAGAGGGGCAACTCGGAATACTATACGACAGAAAATACCTTCTTGCATGGTAACTCCACTTCCCAATCCATATATACATATTATATAGGCCTAAGCAATTTATTTATTTCTCATTGCAGCTTAAGGCGACTATTTGAAGCGCACCAAGGATAAGATCGTTTCCTTTTTATTTGCTATTTGAGAATAATCTGTTGGGTTTTAAAGGCAAGTGATAAACGGAGATGGGGCTATCTGTGAATGGAGTCATATTAACAGAGGGAACAGCTGCCGTGACTTCCTTGAATTATGCCATTAACAAAATAAACAGCGCTGACTTCTGTCGAGTTTTTCCCGCTATATTATTCTGGTTTCTGAATATAGTAATACGTTTTATACCCTCGATCAGCTGTAACAAATTAATCACTTGTGTATGACAAGCGGTGCATGAATATCAACGGGGAGTTTTTTGGGCGCAGGTTTCCTTGGTTTTATTTCTGCATCATATTTACTGTCCGACATCTTCGATACCAGTGCTTTCATTCACTAGTGGTTAGATGCAGCAGTTAACCTCCTCACCACTGAGGGCGCTGTGTTGTTAACTGCCGGCTATAGTTTGCCGCGCGCGGGATTGAACGTATTTTTCAGGATTTACGACTAAGCAGTTTTTCCTGTGCGCGCGTTCTCTAGAACCTACGGCAGGCGCGTTTTGAATTCGAAATCAAATTATTTGATTGGTTTTCATCTGATTGGAAGCCGCATGTATCCATGTGATTCATTTACATAACCACGCCCATACTTCCGGCTTGTTTTCGGGGAATCCCCAAAGCATGGTTGGTTTTTCATTGAAAAGGAAAAAAAAATATATCAATTCGCTTACAATCCTAAAACCACCGTCTTTGGCCCGCCCTCCAACGAGTGGGGTAGACGCATAAGTGGGCTAGTTGCAGAATTGGTAAGATCTGCTGAATTATTATTTGTACATGGAAATTGATGACCGTGATTCTTTTTTTTCTTCATCTGGGCCTTTGGAGACGAGATATAATATCTGCAAATAGTTGTTTAATATAACATATAAGTGTTTACATATAACACACAAAGTAGTTCTTATACGAATGCAGTTCATTTGTTGATTCGCGTTGAAAAACCTCTGACTAGTTTTGGTTAGCTGTGACTTGGCCCATACGGAAGAGACAGACGTTGTTCCCACGTACAGCTGACCGCTCCATTGTTGCCCCGGCGTTGCCGGAGTCTTTCTTGCGCTTTTTCGGCTGATCCTCCGAGCGTTTCCTCTCCGCTTTTGCGATTCTCTAGAAACGCAGTCCAGCAGCTGCGGGAGCTTCATCGGCTTCGGAGGGGCTGTGTTGGTACGGAAAAAAATGGCAAGAGCGTTTTACTTTTGTTTTGGTATAGTTACAGCCACATCATTTGGTTGGTTACAACATTGTAGTTTATACATATTATCGACCAACCACTGATTATAGTTTTTAATAATCTTAATTGCAATTTTTTTAGAGAAAATGTATGCAGGTCATTGCTGTCTGCGGGCTGAATGTAAATTCAGCTTGACTTTGAAGTCTGATTAGCACGCTAGCTGACGTCCGGTCAATCTTTCTTTAAATAAACAGTACATCATGTTTAAAACTTACTTTCGTTTCACGGCTTTTTCGCAAATAATGACTAATAATGAGCGATTTTTTTTTGTTGTTGAGGGGAACTGGGGAGGGGGGGGGTTAGGGATTTCACGTTATGACTTGTTTGCACTTTGCAGTTACACACGGGATGTCGCTGCACCTTAAGAGTAATTCGCGAATGTCATTTGAAAAACAATTCCAGTAGGCTAAATACCGACATGTGGCATGCACGTAAACACGTTTATTGTAAGCCAATGTGCAGTTGCTGTCATGCAAAATGTTTTATTCTTGTATTAGAGCTAACATCTATGTTGGTGATTCCTCCCCCCCAGATTTGCGTTGCCCCTCTGCCCTTCGTGCTTCTGTAAGCAAATGAGCGCTGCAGACAGAAGCGCGGGAGATAACATGGCCGAGCAGGACGATAACCTGCCCTTTAGCCAGACTTTCCAGGACCTGTGGAACCTCATGTAAGTATGAGAATTCCCTAACATCCCGGTCGGGGCCTTTAAACGGCACCGCAACGGGGCCTAACCACTAGAAGACGCCACTGAGAAACATCCTGGAGCTATACCAGTGTTTCTGACCCTGTATTATTAAGGGCCCCGTGGAGAGACGTGCATGCTTCTAAATAGGGTACGAGGGTTTTATTTGTCACTTGCAAGGTATACAATGCAGACAAAGTACAAGGCGAATATTTAAGGAGCAAATGTTACCGATGCCATTTCTTTGAATAGCGGACCTGATGATTATTATGCATTCACGCGGTTAATGTTTGCTGCCATTTTAGGCCGGCGCCGAATGAGAGCGAGAATTGGGAAGACATTGGAAATGTAAGTCTGCTCCGCGCCAGTGCGGGGCTTCCACCTCGACATGAGGGCTACGCCTCCGCGTCGCCTGAAAAAGCAGCCTGCATAATCCATTAAAGCCCGCTGTGTCATATTCTAATTTTCATCTGAGAATGTGCACTGCTTGCACTACTGGGTGTCAGGCCCCTTGTCCCCCCCCCTCCTCACCAGGCAGACACTGTGGTTGGCCCTGGGAGCGTCTGGAAAACCGGAATGTGGGGTTGGATGGGGATGTAAAGCCTCCTTAAGAGCGTGGGTGGGAGGATATGATGTCCAGCAGGAAGCTCAGCCCGATAATGATCTTTCCGCCCACAACTTTTTATTTGGAGTCCTTAACAGGGTTGAGGTGGAAACAGCCCAATCGAATTAAGCTGGAGCGTATTCGCTAATGTTAATGCTGGCGCATAACAGTGGTGCCCCTGGGCTTTACTCTGTATGAGTTTGGGTGCTTGCATTCAGCTACATGTTTATCTTGATTAAAAAGTCCACCAAAGCATTTACTCTATCAGGGGATCGAAGTCAGGTTACTGTTTGTTGTCGCTTTGTGTTTATTTGTTATTTCTCTCTGCCGACGTGTAGCTGTTCGACGCTAGCCTTTTCGAGGCTACACCCCCCCAGCCCTCGGTGTCGGCCCCCGAATGCGGGGCGCCCCCCTCCTCCACGGTCCCCACCACCACCGACTACCCCGGGAGCGTGGACTTCCAGCTGCGGTTCACGCAGTCCAGCACGACCAAGTCGGTCACCAGCACGGTGAGTTGCCATGACGGCGCATCACGTCCCTAACCCCCTACCCCTTACCCCCAATCCGTCCCTCTGTTTCGCACTATCTGCGTGCCGCATTCTGCTAAATCTCACCCATTGCCGGCACGCTGCCGCGGGTCGAACCAACATTTGGGTAGCTCCTGCTTCTCGTTCAGAGACGGGCAGAAATTGGGTAGAGTCTCGAACACGCACTATAAGCCAAACCCAATTCTATAGCTCATCTGATCTGTTTAAATACCTTTAGAGAGATTTTTTTTAAAACTGATTAAAGTTCATCCCAGTTATCTGTATGTAATCCAACCAACGCAATATTCATTTTAAATGTTCAGTGAAATTTAAGAGCAGCAGTAAAGGAAAATCGTTTTTTTTCTCTCTCTCTTTCTGTAAAACTATAATAGAAAATTGAGTAATTGGCTTGTTTGCAGAAAACGATTAATTAATTTTGAATTTTAGTCTTTTTAAGCAATTTTCAAGATAGGTTTAGCGCTTGGCCCCTTCAGAATCCCGCTGTGTCTCACCGGCGGTTTTTCAGTTGTCCATGCCTTGATGAAGTCATACCTCTGGTTGATCTGGGATCCCCATGGTGAACCTAGACCCCGTTTGGTTTCCTATTGTTCCTGGCTGGTGCGGTCGATCCCGGGGGGGGTGGAATCCTGCTTCAGTGGTGGCCCAGAGACCATCCAGGGCTGGAGCGGCGTGCTGGAAGGGAACTTCAGGCCGTATTGGCTTCTCGTGTCCCTGCTGGTGAGGACGAGCTCGCAGTGCCGGAGTGGGGTGACCCTCGGGCCTGTCCGCTGGCCTCCGCCTCAGCATTTTGGTACGACCGGCTGGTGCTTGTGGGTAACAGACATGATGAGGCATGTCCTCCGGCTGTTTCTGCTTTTCTTCCTGGCTGGGAGAGGGTTAACGTAGCACCGCCCACAGGTGTCATGTGATGTGCGCTTAGCTCTCATTCCCGAGGTTAAAATTTCTGGTATGTTTGAGTGTAAGTTTTGTTTCTCCCACCCTCATGTAGAGTTGATAATTAGTTAGTGGTTAGTAAGTGCCCCCATAATGACACTGGACTCTGCATTATAAAGCCTCACACAGGCTGTCCCACACTCTGCAGTGCTGCCAGTGCACTGAGTGAGTTGCATAGATCCCTGTTTGGGGGGGGGGTGTGGAGGTGAAAGGTGAACGTGGCCAAAATGTGTAGTTATCAGGGTATAACTCTGCAAAATCACTAGTAACAGAATAGTTGTGAAAAAAAAGTCAAAAGATGACTTTGGCGCTGCCCAAGCTGTGATTGGTCATGTGGGTTTTGGAGGACGCAGACAGCTGAGGGTGGGGCCCCGTGTGGCTCGAGCATGAAGCTGGTGATACTCGTTTGCCCGCCGCGCTGGGAGTCGGAGAAGGCGTTTGCCCGCTCGCCCGCCCGCGCCTAAACCACCAGTCAGACGGGGCATGTTCAGACTTGCTCTTCCGTCTTGGGTGGGGGAGGGACCTGGGCACTCTGCTCACAGCCTGGGCTGGGGGGGGGGGGTGTAAAAAGCCTAAAGCCCTCCCTCCTACCAGAGGAGTGTGCAGAGTGATGATGTAGGTCAGCTTCCTGGACGTTGCCAGATGAGGGGAGTTCCACACTTGTGACTTTTGCCCTGACAGCCACATTTGCTTTCTCTTCTGACCCGAAGTGCTTCGAGATCGTCGCTCGGTATGGCAAAGGGGGGGGGGGGGTGTGGGGGGGGGTGGGTGTCACTTTTCTCTGGAACTCACAGTGGAGGATGAGAACGTGGCATTTTATGCGGGCGAAATGTCGCCGTTGGTGCTTTTAATTTCCCGCAGCTGTGAATGCTTCATTAATCATGCGGCGGGTTGTTCCGGATCCTGCCGGCATTTCCGCTGACCCGCTCGCTGCCGTCCCCCTCCAGTACTCCTCCATCCTGAACAAGCTCTACTGCCAGCTGGCCAAGACGTGTCCGGTGCAGATGCTGGTGAGCCAGCCGCCCCCGCCCGGCTCCATCCTGCGGGCCACCGCCGTCTACAAGAAGTCAGAGCACGTGGCTGAGGTGGTGCGCCGCTGTCCGCACCATGAGCGCATCCCTGAAAATAACGAAGGTGAGAGCACCCCCTGCTGGTCATATCCCTCTACAGCAAAATGGGTCGACTCCAGAAGTTAGCCACTTTGGTCTGTCGTCGGTTTTGCTCGTTAATTAGTCTGATCTCCTTTAAAAAAATAAAATCAGGGTAGGATATATGTGGGTTCGGGGTGTCATGATTGGCTCTTGTGTCGTTATTCCGTTTTTATGTTTATGCTCGACTTTTAATGTGCATTACTTATTAAACGATAAAGCCACACTACCGAGCTCACCTCATCTCTGTGATGCGACCCCAGCTCACGCTGACCCAATCGAGGATGCCCCACTGACTATCCCTCTTTCACAGGCTCCGCCCCCAAAGGTCACCTGATCCGAGTCGAGGGCAGCCAGAGGGCTCAGTACATCGACGACAGCAACACCCTCCGGCACAGTGTTGTGGTCCCCTACGAGCCGCCCCAGGTATGCATGCGGTTTGGGGATGCGATCCCGTATCCCCTGGGTTCGGTTGCTGTACCTTAATATAATGCGTCCTTCACAGAATGATTGATGAAAGCGGTGCCGCGTTTCACTCTCGGTAATGGGAGTGGCGAAATCATTATTAATGATCACCGTGCATTGCACGAGTTGCCATGGTAACTAACGGATGCCTCCCTCACCTCCCCCCAGGTTGGCTCTGAGTGCACCACCGTCCTGTACAACTACATGTGCAACAGCAGCTGCATGGGGGGCATGAACCGCCGGCCCATTCTCACCATCATCACGCTGGAGAGCCCCGAGTCCGTACCCCCAGTCACCTCTCGCTTCCTGGTTGAGTACCCCCTCCCCACCCAGCTCACTCACCCTATACCTGTCATTGCAGTGGGCAGCTGCTGGGACGGCGCAGTTTTGAGGTGCGTGTCTGCGCCTGCCCCGGCCGTGACCGGAAGACAGAGGAGGAGAACTACTCCAAGCAGCAGGAGAAGTCGGCGTCCAAGACCAGCGGAGGCACCAAGCGCGGTGAGTGCGGCTGAAACACCCTGACGGTTATTCCTGGGAACAGCCTGCGTTGCTCTCAGAGATCCCATCAGGCTGCGTGGTTTTTAGGAATAATGCTGTTCTTGTGATGGTTATGAAAACCTGAACTCTTTGTGTCTTGCGCCACCTGCTGGCCAAGACATGTAACTATGAGAGAGAGCACCCTGTCCTGTCGTCAGTAGCAAGAGGGCATTGAAAGACGTCGGGGCTCTGTGTTTATGTCCCTAAAAATGGCGGGTCCTCCACATCGTCGTGGTAACCTCGTGACCATGGTGACAAGTTCACGGCACTTTTGCAGCCCTTAAGGATCCATCTCAGACCGGCCCCCGGCCAGAGCCCAGCAAGAAGACGAAGTCCAGCTCCAGCACCGAGGACGAGATCTACACACTGCAGGTGAGCAGATCAGGGGTACCGATGGGTTTTGGGGTCCACGCTCGTGCCAGATGACCACATTCTAACCCCCCCTCCCCCCTTGTTTCTCGCCAGATCCGTACTAAGGAGCGTTACGAGATGCTGAAGATGATCAACCAGAGCTTGGAGCTGGGAGATCTGGTGCCCCTTGCGGACCAGGAGAAGTACAGGCAGAAGCCGTGAGTGTGCCGTGTGCTTCTGGATCTCTGAGCTCAGACCCCCGTTCCTGTGCGACCTGTAAAGATGTGCTCCCCCCACCCCCACCAGGCAATCCAAGATGGCCAAGCGTGAGAAGGAGCGCGAAGCCCCGGCACCTAAGCGCGGGAAGAAGCTCCTGGTGAAGGAGGAGAAGAGCGACTCGGACTGAACAGCAGGATTTTGGCCGGCCTCCCACCTCTCGCTGGCCTCATGCATCCTCTTAGAGGATTTTACACTGTAGTGTGACTGTTAGTTACCTCTCTGTCCTCCTTGGAATTTCTGAAAATCATTGACTTTGTATTTTTGTATTCTTGGTTCCATTTTATACTCTAGATAGCTGGCGGAAAAGCCAGCGTTTGTGTTGCTGACACTTCTGTCGCTAATGGAATCTCGGTTATGTTGGATTATGGTCTCTGTACTTTTTTTTTTTTTTTCTCCTTCCTTTTTCGTGCTGAAAATAAGGGACCCATTCAGAAAGCTGTTCTCTACACAAAAGCATGTCAACGTCTCTCACCAGGATGAAGTGTCTCCGTTTCCTGTAACGGGTCTTCAGAAAGCTTTCTAAGGTTAAGGTTAATCTCGGTGGCGTCGGACCAGCACCTTGGGTCACATGATGTGTGGGCTGGCTCTGGTTCAGGTGCATTGTGGGTAAGGGGAGGAGCTGGACTCCTAGTGTGTGAGGCATGCCTGATACTCATGAGTCTAGCCTCTGTTCCCGTTGCGTCCGTAGCTTCTGAGTGCTCCTGGATCTGTACTTAATCAGCACACAGCGGGACAGACTTTCATATGCTTCTAGACATTTTTTTTTTATAAAAAAAAAATCTTGTAGCCTTTATTTTTTAATCACTTTTAAATGATACAAGCTAAATAAACTCTTTTTATACAAATTTCTACACCTGCTGGTCTGAATAATGTCCAGTGCTACCAAAGCCCAGCTTTTTTTAAACGCAAGATGTGGGTGGTTGCTAAAGGAGGGGGAGATGTTTTCAATTGAAACGTCAAAGTCAGGGATGTTAAACTCCAGGTCCTGGGGGGGGCCAGGGCTCTTTGTAGCTTTAGTTCATTCTCTCTTCTACCACGAATCAAGTGCTGTGTGGTAATTAGCATGAGGAGGTGAATCAGGTGTGTTAAATGAGGGGAAACCCAAAAATGTGCCGGGCTCCGGCCCCCCAGGACTGGAGTCTGACACCTCTGATCTAAGTAGATGGCAATCTCTGCATTTTTAATAAGGGGAATTAAAAGTTTAATTTTAATTAAAAAATAATAATCAGGGAATTAATTTTATTGGGATGCTAGCATTTTTTTAAGTTTACTGCATCGTGACATGTTGACACACTAGGGGTTGTGGTCAAATGCCCTGCAGTTCGCTGGATTCTCTAAATTGCCCATTGTTTGTGTCCATGGTGCTGTTTGGGGTATTCCACACCTCGCCCCCCGCCCCCCAACATAAGCAGTGAGAAGATGATGGATGGATTATACATCAAATCTATTGAATACAGGAGCATTCAGTGAACAGAAGTTGCAGTAACTGTCGTTACATTGATTACGGATCTCGAAAGCACATTTTCACGCTCATTCACACTGGGAGCTTAACTTGGTGCAGATGAGCGTTAGGTGGCATGCAGGTTCAAAGTTTATAGAGGGGAATGTTATTGGGCGGACGGTCCGTGTGGCATAAATCTTGGGATAAGATAAGAACCAGGAAGGGAAAGACCTGGCACCTGCACGCTGATTGCTGGCCCTCTTGAACCCGGCTCCTGTCGTTAGACTTGTGGGCTGGGATGTGGTCGAACCCTCAGTGACCCATTGCGTGGCATCAGGGCGGCTGGCGGAATGTTTTCCTCGATCGTCGTTTATCCTGCTGCCATGAACAGCTGTGTCTCCATGATATTGCAGCCTCTCTTACAGAAGGCTTGTCTTTCATCAAGTCTGTTAAGTTGTGAAATCTCTGAGGTCCCGGCTTCAGCAGACAGTCACGAGTCTGTGGGCACCTTAACCCCCAGCTTCAGGGGTGCTGCGTGTTAGCTTACCACGCACGATGACCACCCACCCAAGCTATGGAGAGCAAGACGGAGTCAGTGAAGAGAAGTATTCAATATACCTGCACTTGTGTAAATGGAGGATAAAGGACTTAACATCATTTGTCATTTACATTGTGAATAATGGAAGATCAAAGGCATGGTGCATAAGCGGGGATTAACGTATCATGATCTGAGGTAAAGTCAGAGCCCAGCTGGGGGCCAAATCACACTTTAAACCCACATGCTGGCGGCTCGCACTATAGTCAGATGAAACAACGGTATGTGAGAAAGTGCTGACAATCTAACATATATGAGATCTACATTAACATTTGTGATCATACATGGTTTATGTGTAGCAGCTGGTCGCTTGTATTCTTTTGATATATTTTTGTCGGCCATTGTTTCAGTTTGGCTTCGTTTGATGTTCCCGGGTGTCTTGGCGACAGAACCCTCCGCAGGCTCACGCACCCACTCCCCCCGGGGACATTCAGGCACACAATGGATCACTGTGAGTCCCGGGCATGCTGGGAAAAAGGCAGTGGACATGCAGCTTTGCCAAGGTGATCACTTTTCATGCGAATCCTCTGGGTGTTTTGGGGTGGGGGGGTAAGCTCGGCCCGTAATTCCCAGTTTCTGAGTTGAGTGACACTGGGAGTGGGAGGACAGGGCTCCACTAGAGGGCGCCAGTGGCTTTCGGGCAGGAGACGGTGATGAGGGTGCGTCCGTCCAACGGGGCGAAGAGTGGGTAGAGGGTCTCGTGGAAGGTGTCAATGAACGTGTAAATGTGCGACTTGGCATCGGCATTGTAGAAAGAGATCTGGCCCTCCTCGTAGTCCAGGTAGATGCCAATACGACGGGGCGCCATATCGGGCGGCAGAGGCGTCTCCGGCGCCGTGCAAGCATAGAACTGCCGCGTGCTCTTCCACAGCGTCCAGAATCCAGCAGAGGGCGTCATGGGGAAGCGGCCATTCCGTTTGGATGAGCCCGTGGTCAGGCCCAGGCGCCAGTAGCCATTGTTGGCCAGGCCCACTTCCCAGTAATGGCGGCCGCACGAGAAGCCCTCCCAGCCAAGGACGCAGGGCCAACCGTCGAAGCGCTGGGTGCTGAAGGGTAGCTCTGCTGCCGACAGACCCTCCTGCACCCGTTTGCGGTCGTCCGACAGCTGGAGCCAGGGGTGGTTGGTCAGGGGGTCCAGGGTAACCTCGTCTTTGGGGTGGGAGGGGCATTAGAGAAGGGGGTGAGTGGCATGGGTGGAGCTTGGTTTTAGCCCCGCCCACATATTCAGCTAAAAATATTTAGCAAAGCTATATAAAGCCATTCAGAGTGACCCCTATCCTTGACCAGGAAAAGTAGCTTGAAGATGGATAGACAAACTGCTTTAGATCAATGTTTTTAACAAAAGCAATTAAAAATCCCATGCCCACCCCCCCCATTTCATAATGTTGTTAGACTCTTAAACTGGTTATGGAGGCAAAGGGCCGATCTGATTTCTAAAGGAATGTCATCAAGGAGGAAGTTGGGGGGGGGGCAGGGGTGTAGTTAGTCATTGACATTACCACCAGGCCCCTGTTGGGGGCCCTTTACTGCCCAGTCAGCAGAGGTTTTAATTACCTGCCGCACTGCAGATCCAGCTCCAAACTGTAGGGGGCGTTGAGGAGAGAGAGAGGGCAGTAAATCAGTGTAACAATCCATTTCGCCATTTGGAAATAAAGAGGCGGATTACCTGAATTTGGAATGTAATTCCATGTCCCTGTGAAAACACGCAGGATCAGAGCTCAGGTGAAACACGGCGTGTCTTATTTCCACGGCAGCACCTCGTAAACCTCCCCGTCTCACACCGCGCCTGGCCGCTCGGCAGCCGTCCCAGGCCGTCCAAGGTCCGGGCAGATATGGAGGAAGCCCGACCCGGTCACGCACATGCACACAAAATGCTGCTCAAGCCTGCATGTCCTGGGGAGGAGGGGGGCGGAGATACTCACCAACTTTCCAGGTGCGCTGTTTGCTTAGGAGCCAGAGCTTGGGGATAGATGCCTGCAGCGGGGGGGGATCAGGGAGGAGACACATCAACATGCAGAGTGAAGGCAGGAGCCCAGCTGCGGTCACGTCAGGACACCGTGGTCCTCAATCGCTCAAATATCACTCTCAATATAAGCTAATGACGGTTCTTCAGATAAAAGTCACCGCTGGATAATCAAGGTAATAACTGAGGTCATTTAAGTCCACATTTTAATGACCTTGTCTGTCTTTTGCAGAGTAAACTGCTCCGGTTTGTTGAAACAAAATCTTGGTCTGGATTTTTACTTTCTGAAATGTCTGCCTCTGTTCTTTTGTGGCCCAGTTTATGATTTTGGAGGTACCCTTCCGGGGCCCCTTATCAGGGGTTACATAAGCTGATCCCTTCAGCAGGGTTACACTGTATTTTCTATGAAATCATTACTATGTATCACATCGCATCAAAATTCAGGAGATATGTTTCGAATCAGTTCCATGGCAGACGTTTAGACCCTGAGGATGCCAATGTTGAGATTGGATGAGCACCTATTAAACATTCAATACCCTTTCACCAAGCTTCCAGACCTGAATCAAATTCTGAAAGTAAATTGTTACAATGTTTCTTTATTGCTACATGACTGTCATCATGACCGTCGTTTACTTTTTTAACATCACGCGAACCAGTTAAATAACCAATAAACAGCAAGTTGAACTTGTTTACTGAGGAATGTGATAATCCCAATGGTGGGAGGGTTCAAAAGCTCTTCCCTTTTGCTGATAAATTCCTGTGTATGTGTATATATCTGTGTCTCCAAGGATACAATGGAACACAGATAACAGACAGCAGTGATGCAAATGGTGGGTGGGGGCCCATTACCTTGCTATCCTCCTTCAGCAGACACCAGGTGATGAACTCCAAGAAGGGAAGAACTCTCACCAACCTCCTCTTCCTCACTTCCAGGTGACGGAGCAGCTTAGCCAGTTCCTCCTGCGGGATGCCACAATTCTGCAGGGACAGACATGTCACCCCCCCCGCCATGATAATGTGGACCACTCCATACAGCAGCAAGCCACACCCACACATCCGAACGACCCCTGACCTCCGACACGGTCTGCAGCTCCTTTGCCCACTCCATGATCCTCTGCTGCAGGGGCTCCGTCTTCTCCTTGCTGGACTCCTGCTTCTCCTTTCCTTCATCCTCATCCTCCTCGGCGCATGGGGAGATCATCTGTAGGCGAGTAGGGTCAGTGTCATGCTGGGGTATCTCAGGGAACATTCTCAGAAATCCTCCATAACTTTGCTTGCCTTGGCCCCTCCCACCATCATATTGGACACGCCCACCAGAACCAGCAAGACACACCCCCTGCACCACTCACCATGTCCACCTGCTTCAGCTCCTTCGCCCACTGGAGGATAAGCCGTCTGCACTCCTCCAGGCTGCGTGTGGTGCCTGGGTCCTCTTGTGCCGCTCTGCTGGTGCTCTCAGCCACTGCGCCGCCCTGCTGGAACATGGCATTTGCATCCTGTGTGTTACCCCATCCGCCCGCCCAATCACTGGCCGAATCTACATGACCTGAAGCATTGTTGTAAATAATATGATAAGCAGTGTTTGGCAAGCCCTGGCTGTGGTATCAGCATAAGAGCTGCCCATTGACCTCATAGTCTCAGCCTGTAGGTGTCTATAAAACCCAATTAACACCCATAAAATCTTCCTCTCCTTCCTTGGACTTTGTCCCCCGTCCACTGACTGGAAGCTGTGGATCATCATTACTGTCATCTCAGCTCTGCTCCTGCACAACAGAATAACAATACTCCCATACTGTGGTCCTGGTGATGGTCTGGCTGAACGTATTCATTAGCTAGGGGTTAGGGGTTAAGATAAGGGTAAAGGGAGTGAAATTGAATTTAGAATGAAAAGGGTTAGGGTTAGGGTTAGGATTAGGAATATCCATAAAGTAAAACTGGTTAGGTTTAGAGTTAGGTTTAGGGACTGGATTAAAAAATTATATCCAGTACAGTTTGGGCCAGAATAGGACAAGAACAGAATTAATTAATTGAAAAGTTAATTTTACAACACAGAAGAGATTCAGAACGTATAAAACTGCAATTACATGAGTAAGAGGTTAGGATTAGGCTAAAAGAGAGAAAGGTTAAGTTTAGGACAGAGACAGGGGATGTGTAAATGAAAAGTGAAAGTTATTGTATAGATTTGGGGAAATCATTAGAGGAAGATTTAGGCCAAGAAGGGGGGAATGAATAAACTTTCAGGGGTATAATAAAGGTTCAGTTTAGGATGAAGGAGGGAGTAAGAATGTTTGTAGAATACTGGAAAATAGATTTCAAATTAAGCTTAAGGAAATTACAGGAAGTGGAGAACTATCAGTTAGACTGAAATGGGGACGAGAATTAAAGGTTAGGTTTAGGGACTGATTGGGTTTAGGACAGAGAAAAAACTATAGTAACGGTTCCAACATGGTAAAAAAGGTTAGGTTTAGGATGAAGAGGAGAGTAAGAGATGTCATGCTCCAACTGCACTTCAACCAGGCGAGGAGGTCTTCATCGAAGGAGGTCTTAATCTAAGGAGGGCTGCATCTCTATGGGCCTTCATTTTATTGTACCTGGACACCAACATACTAATCAAACTAAAAATGATCTTGACTGGACCTGGTTCCTCCCTGAGTGCTCACAGAGTGGGAGAGCTGGAAAGCCTCTACTGCTCCCAGTAGGATAGGTATGGAGAAAGGTTCTCACATACCCCCACTTTCCATCGTGCACCTTGCTCCTCATGGTCACTCTCCTTGACCCACACCATTGCGGACGATCTACCTTGCAGAGTTGGTCCACTTGTTCCTTCCACTGGTTGATGAACTTTACACAGTCCTGAAGACTTCGCAGGTTCCTCAGTCCCTGGGGAAATTTGGGGTGGGGGGTCAAAGTTGAGGTTCAAATATGTTGACCACTCCCTTCAAACCATCCAACCTTTTATCGATCAAGACCCTCAGACCGCCCCTCACCACTCTCCCCCCCGACTAACATACATTTGCTCTGGAGGCGGAGTTATTCTTGAAGGTGGTGGGCACCGAGCTGTGGGCCTGGGTGTCCTCTTCCGGAAGGGTCCAGCGCACGGCCCCGATCGTGGCACTCTGGGACGTGTCAAACTCTAGGGAGCGAACGCACAATGTGGCGGAATGTGTGACTGACCACAAATTCATTTATGGTGCGGCATGTGACGGTGAGACTGAGCGTGGCAGGGGGGCAGTGGCCCCGAGGTAGCCAGGAACCCCCCTACACCACCAGTCATCAGTATCTGGGGCTTGTGACCTATGACCCCCACCTCAAATGTAATGGCTTCTTGCCCAGAAACTGGCATCTTTTGCAAAATGTGATACTTCAACTCCGATAATGATCAATTTAAAAATCAACTGGATGTACATTTTGAATTCATACAGCCGGTTGCTATGTACTAAAGTGCAAAGCTGATCCATGAACTCCTTCCCAAAGGTGGAGGGATGGGACTCACTGACGCTCCTCTCCTTCCGTATGCCCTTCAGGTTGGTCAGCTCCATCTTCTTCCTTTAAATAAAGTTTAGCGACTTATATATGGTCGGAATGTCATCAGACTCCATCAATTCATCATCAAATGTCTAATTACAGTCAATCACACTGTATGTATTGCCAGTCCAGAACAGGACACACACACACATGCATATCCAGTCGTATGGTATAGGCGATTTTAGAGAAAACTGGTGCAACAGGAGCAAACTGGAATGAATCTACACTATAATCTGCATCGATTTGAGCTCAGCCTGAAATACCTCATAGCCTATATATACAAATCAGGTTATACTTAAGTTAGAGTTAAAAACAGAATTCATATCAAAAAAATATATGGAACCGAACAATATATTTTCAAAATACTCAACCTTTCGCAACATCAGAAAAAGCATCACAGAATGATTCAATATATATCTCACAGCTACATCACATGCGTGTGAATTCAAGTAAGTAACGACAAAGTATGCAAAAAAATTTCTTGTTTGTTTATACAGGACTTAATTTATACTAAAGAAATAAATATTGCTAGTTATGTATATTTGAGAATGACTGTATGGTCTCACCCTGTGCAAGCGTGGGATGAAGGCGATTAAGGTGAAGATCTGGACCAAATGTACAGGCTGCTTCTCACTCCTGCCCATTTCAGGTCCTGCATATCGCGGAGACCTTTGGACGCAGCGGCAGAGCCGCGTTTCAAAGAGACGCGCAGCTTGATGACTGTGTTCCTTCAGGCTGGAGATGGGCTCACAGTAACAACAGGCAATAAAATGACAACGCCCTGCTTGCAGCTTGGACCTGACCCTGTATTTACCGAACCGCACAAAGGAAAGACAATGTTTATGGCCATTTATCAGTGTTCAAGTTCACATTTGAGCAGAAAAACACAATTTCATATTACAATATTCACAGACGCAAACCAGCTGTAACACAGGAAAAAGGACCAAGAATTTCATTCCAGTTTTCCAAAAAATTTACTAAAACTCTTACCTGCAGCCCAGGGGTGGCCAGTCGACAGACTCAGCGGAATTCCCGCTGTACTGCTTAGCTACTGCGCTGGTCAGAAACAAAATAATCTGGCAAGTTTAAAAATGAGCTGTTCTGAAACTGAATCATTTCACGTCATTAAAATTTTACAACAATGCCTCTGAATGTTATCCAATGAGTTTTCTCGCACACATGCACACACTCACTCACAGACACAGACACACAGCGACACACAGGTTTGTAACTATATCTTTGTGGGGACTCTCCATTCATATCCCAACATGACGACCTTAACCCCTAACCTTAATCATAAGTAACCAAGTAAAACATAAGACTTTGGCATTTGTAGTTTTTTTATTGCATTCACAGATCAATATAATCAAAAATAACAGGTTTTTATTACATTATAGGTGACATTTGGTCTATTCACTGGAAGTGCCTTAAATGATGGATGTTAGGAAGAAACCAGGAAATCGAGGCTGCTGGGGGTCGGGCCCCACCAGATGTCGCTGTTGAGCAGTGCCTGACATAATCAGTAATTCAGTCTAACAATATATATTTTTCTTCACAACTAACTAATATTGTTGTGCATTAATTGCGTATGAGAATGGCAGCACAGTGATGCATTCCAAATATCTTGCTATATCTGCTGCCCCGACAGTCTTCCTTTGGTGTCCATGCGGCCGGTCTGTCGGCGTTTGTTTAAGCAAGTGAGCAGCTGCAAACTGTTCAACACGCTTTCAATAATGGGGGGGGGAGGACCGTCAAGATGGCCCCCGCTGATAAAGGCCAATAAAATGTAATGCTGATTGATTTAACCTATGTCAAGACTTTGTTATTGGTCATTTCAACCATCAGCTAGCTGTTATTTTAATAAAATAATAATAAAATAACTGAAATGGGCAGATTATTGGAAGTTGGATTTAGCAGCTTGTCATTAGAGCAGAAAACAGAGATTAACAGTATGCTGAGGTTAAAGGTCATGGTGCAGCATTTCTTTTCAAGCAGTGAACGTCACAGGTGAGTCTGTTTTGCATTATTGGTTGTTTGGACTGTAAGTTGAGGACCTCAAAGCAACGGGCTTCCCTGCTCTGGAAGGTTGCTTTGCATGTGTCATTAAAGTGATCATTTACTGCTTAATTGGTTGTTATTGATAATGCCACTCATTGATAATGCCACTCATATCTCTGTCTCCATTTCTGCTTATTCCTGCCCCGATACATTAATGTTCTTGTGATGTAAGTGATGAGGCGCATTTGTATTAGGATTCACTGCACAGAGACTGTACACGTTGGTCCGGATCGTGTCCCACCAGGAATTCTGTGTCACTACTGAACAAAACGATTTAATGCTAAAAGAAGTAGTTACTTGATTTAAAGCCTAAAAGTTGATTTATATTTCCGCATAGAATCTACGCCATAGGTAGCCTAGTATGCTGCAGTCTGACGCCTAGGGGAGGGCGAGTTTTGGGGGAGGTGCACGCCCAGCTGCTGTGTGGGGTACATTCTACACAGAAATACAAGGCAGCATTAAGCCTAACACGACCTGCCTCTCTTTGCCTTACCGGCCTCTGTCAGGCAGTATCTCATCTTATCAGCAGCACATTATTACTTATCAGCAAAATAACAAGGTCATATATAGCAGAGAGATATTTGGGCTTATTATTAAGTACCCAGCTGTTAATTGAATGTCCACTATGAATGCAGATACTGAGATGAAAGGAGAAGCTAGGCGGCTGGCGATGAGCGGGGTGGAGGAGAGAGGAGGAAGTAAGCAGGGAGGAGGAGGAGCAAGGAGGAGGTGCAGCCAGGAGGGGGAGATGAAGAGCTGGGGGGCTGGTGATGAGCAGGGTGGAGGGGAGAGAAGGAAGTATGTAGGGAGGAGGAAGAGCGAGGAGGAGGTGCAGTCAGGAGGAGGAGATGCAGAGCTAGGTGGTGATTGGTAAGGAGAGAGCAGGAGGAAGGTAGTTGGTAAGCAAGGCCCGGTGGGTGGGGAGACGCAGAGCCCTGGGTCAGGCGGTAAACAGGGAGCAGGAAGAGAACAGAGGAGGAAAACTGGCTGTGCAAAATCAGCTCATCAGCACACAGATCAGTGTCAGCTATCACAGGTACAGAGATCATGCCGTGTCACCATATCTCATGAAAACCAGGTGGAGGGTGTGAAAAAGCAGCTGAGGAGTATGACGGCCTCCTTATCGCTGTGGGGAGCAGTGATCGCTTATCACGTCATTGCTGTAGCTGTTCAGCAGGGGGCAGCGCCCTTAGCCAGCACACAGGGAGCATGGGAGCAGGTGGCCGCTAAGCCTGCCCTCGTAACAGCAGTTACTGCTGCTTCACCCGACTGTCGGCGGGGTTGGAATCCCATCTCCCTCTATCACGCACGTCTATGTGTGTATGTGTATATGTGTGCATGCCCTGCGATTGACTGGCATCCCACGCCCTTTCCTTGGGCACTGTGCTTTCTGGAACAACTCCAGGCCTCCATGACTAGGGTAAGAGATAAAAATTAAACTTGCAAAACAGTGATGTTCGGGAAGCTTCTGTTGGAAATCCATTTACAAAGAAACAACTGCGCCCTCTCCCACGACAAACAGCGGAATCGCCCTGACGAAGTGTAACTGCTTTGCCGGACAGCTTGCGCCTGATATCACCCGATGCTCCATCTGGATTCTTCTAAACCACTGCTTATCTCTACACCCCAACGCCCTCAGGTTTCATAGAATTGCACGGTGCTGTAAACACACACCTGGATAAGACCGCTCACTCCGGAGTGACAGTGGTTTCCGGGTGTGTTTGGAATGACAGTGGGCTTGGCGCCCTGTAGCAGAGAGCAGACAGCCGGGTGATAAATATCTGAGCAAGACATCCAACATGACACATTCAACTTTATTACTTGTGAACCACATATGCATAAATGCCTGAGAAAATTCGGCATGATTGATTATTTAAAAGCTAATCAATTCTACTGCATTTTTGTCAGATATAATCCACCTTCCCTGCCCTTAACTGTGGAAGATATTCTGCTAAAATACATCTTTACGTAACATTAAAGGCTCAAACATAATAGTTGGGAACGGTTGATTGGTGTCATTATATTTGTTTAATGTTTGTTGTTGCCCACAAATACACAGTGAAATCAAGTCACAGCTGAAGCTGCCCAATATGAAATGCCTCTATTTCACAAACAAAAGGGGGCGCTATTAAACAACTTCCAGTATTACGAAGGCTTCCAGGTGACAGTTTAATTGGACCCAGAGGTGACGTTTCAGTGATTCATTTGCTTTGGTTAGTTTTGCTTTGGTTTGTTTTGCTTTGGTT